>CM056469.1:8758053-9278189 GCA_029783895.1 Triplophysa bombifrons
AGCGCAGTATTCCCAGATTTACATGTGACGCTAGTATTATTTTATTCTCTTTTCACTGAGTTATATTATGTATGAGGGTTTGTGTATTTATTGAGGGCTAATGTTGGACTTGCTGATACACTTAGTCTTTGGCTATAAATAAGCAATGTGAGCTTTTGGGCTTTGTCGAGGGAGAACGCTCCTTATTTGCTAGGGCTGTAGATTTGACTCAACATGAGTCTCAGCGGAAAACCGGTTGAATGATTGAGATGGCCGCCATCTCCCAGAATCCATGCTTCAGATCGATAGGGGGCATAATGGCTACAGATTTTTCAACGAGAGAGATTTAGCGTGTGGTTTATTGGATTTCATAAAGCATTCAAGTATAATGTGAGAGTAGAGGATGAGAGGTTTTTATTGTATTGTGGGGCTGGACTCAATATAATGAGGTAAAATAATGTAGAAGGGGGGTGTGTATGAATTTGCTGAGGACTTTTTATCAGAGGAAACATGAGGTTGGTTAATATTTTTGGTTATGAAATATTTCAGATACAATATTTGATCATTATAAAGATATAAAGATATAGTCCATTGCTGCTAGGGAAATTACTTTGTGTCATGCAAATGCCATATTCGAGCTCCTGGACACGGATGAATATAAAAGAAAAACAAAATATAAATCTACATAATATTCGGTTTGTTTTGTCATCAACACCAGAAGGATTTCTAAAGTTGGCAAGCATGGTTGAGTTGAAGTTGTGGATTAAAGGGTCTGTCTGAACTTGAAGAGTCATTGTGGTCCAGACCAGGGTTAACTAAACAAACCGCTTCACCAGCTGACAGGTGTCCAGGCTGCACAGCCTTGCTCACTATCTGCCGTGCTCTATCGCTCTTTCTTGCTTTCAGTCTCTCTGTTAATCCAAGATTCACTTGCCAATTAACTTCTCTGCCTCTGTGTAACTCCAACACACACTCCTTTACATTCACATCCATCAGTCACACACACACACACACAGTCACGCACACCCTAAACTACCTCTCTGTCTTCTGTCTCTCTCTCTCTCTCTCTCTCACTTACTTCGCTCGTGCACTCTCTCTCTTTCTCCCTCTGTTTATTTTCCTGCCTCCATCTGGACTAGGCTGATATTGTAATCGCCCTAATGCACATTGCCTTCCCCTTAGACACACACACAATGTGCCATCCTGACAAGCCCCTTTATATTTCAGATAAGCCGGGGATGTGTGTTTAATGAATACAAAGCCGCCGTGTGTCGCCGTGCACTCTGCCAGAAGGTAATCTTATTGAATAGGTGCTTTTCAGTGATGCAGAAAACGATAGCGGCTCGGGAGTGAAGATGTAACCTGTTATCTCAAGCCGCCTCTATTTTCCCGTCACAGAATTTACATTTAAAGATTAGCTGTAAAAGGGTAAAAGATTCAGGGTGGTGAAGGTGTCAGGATGAGCGTGCGTATGTGTGCGTCGAACGGGAGGGATGGTTCAAGGGGGAAGTGAGCGTGACTTTTGCCGGTAGAAGTGAAGGAGAAACAAAAAAACAGGGTCTGTCATACAGGCTGTATCTGGCCTGTGTTCCAGCCTCGCGGCTGCACTATCTCTCCAGACCGACTCTCTGCTCCCTGGGAACAGAGATTAGCACATTGTTATCTGTAATTGGGTTTTGTGTGTGGATCCAGGGGCTGCTTTTTGCCAAGGAGAAGGTGAGAATGGCACCTGACCAACATTATGTATTGGCATATCATTGTAAAGGCATGATTGATGGAGAATATGGACTGTGTAATGGCTTCATTAGGGTTTACTTCTCTTTATGAGGTAACAATTGCTTAGGGATGGACTCAGCCCTTGCAAGAAGTCTATAAAACTCCTCCATAAAAAGGGGTCTTGTGCTCGTGCATCAGTCAATGACGAACTGCAAAAGCGTGCTTTGAATGACATTTATCTCTCCCTTTCTTTAGTATATACAGTAGATGTTTACAGCTGGTGGTTGGTGGTATGATCAAAATATCACGTAATGTATATTATACAATTATCTTGCTGCCAATTTAGCAAAGAAGTTAAACACTCTTGTGGGACTAATGGTATTTAACTAATACTTGACAAACTAAAACTTGACCGTATGATTTGATTGATTTCCGTTTTTATAACTTGATATTTTCAAACTACAAGATAAGATAATAAGTCTGTAAATTATAAGTGCAAAAACAGCTACACAGTCTGTAACAAATATAATAATTTTTTCAACTCAAAATTTTGATTAGATAACCAATAAGTGTAATCGATTTTGGTTGGTTGCCTTCGTTAAATGCTATTATATTGCACAGCTTGGCTACCGTAATCAGCTAAATGTTGCTTTGTTCTTTGGACATAACCTGTTCCGAATTTTCGCTTTATTCCATATTTCGTGTAAAACAGTATGTATAAAGTAATATGATAATATCATACCATTTAAATATATCTAGAGGACAATGATATACATTTTTTCCTGACATCTCTATTGTCGCATATTATATCATACCCCCTGCCATATCCACCTAAAAGCAATGCAAAGTAAAACAAATTGCCCAATATGAACTAAAGACAAATACCTTTTTCTATAATTTATGGGATTGGAGTGGGAATCTGTCAGCCATATCTGTTCAGTCACTAATGTTTGATTCATGGGCCGCTCACGCCCATTAATTTTGATTTATGGATTCTGATATGTATTTATGAAAAGGGCACCCACTCGAGTGCAGCCTCTGTGGCCCAGTAAAGAGGAGTGTAATTAAGATTTGTTTTGAGCCCAGAGGCTCGACTTCTTCAAGAGCTATGGATCAATAGGCAGAGACAGTAGACCCCTGTGTGTTCACTACACATATTGACACGCTCAGTCAATTAGAGCTCCTGAGAAGAGGAGAAAGCAAGCAAGCAGAAAGACGTGAGAACAAGATGGATTGGGAGGAATGTGCTTGTGACTCACACCGTCTGAATAAATGAAAAATAAGGTAGTATACCATTGTGTAACGCAGTGATTTTCCAAAGCACACAATGCCATATGGCGTGCATTCATTATGAAGTCTATAGATTCTTACACCGCTAGAGAAAATCAACACCTGGTACTCTTCATAAACCGAATATATCTACTTTTTCGAAAAACAATTGTATGTGTGTTTTTTGCAGCTCTGAATTAGTTTAAATTGTATTGATGCTACAGTTTTGGCTTCCTGTTGTTGCCTGTTAGTGTCACAGACACTGTGGAGGGACAATTGCTCTGTGGTGTAGCACACTATAAGATTGTGTTGTAGCTGAACGATCAGCAGGTGACTGCGAGATAAATGTTCAGTGTCAATTATTTCTAGAAGAGGTGATTCAAGATGGGGCTAATGTATAGAAGGGGATGAAGAGAGAACGTGGGGGAGCAGGTAGAGAGAAACGCCGGCCTGGGTGGATGAACCTCTCGTTTTCAATGCGTCTCCGCATAAAAGAGTCATTTTGTTATACGTCCATTGCATCTATGCTTTTGTTACCGATGAATGGAGGGGGCACCCCGGCGCATTAAAAGTGTTTGTAGCTGCAAAACCAATGGAGAACTGCACTGAATTACATGACATTATCTCCCCATGTTACCATCATCATCATTTGAAAGACCAAAGGAACCGCTTTAACACAAAGTCAAAATATGTGAATGCATTTATCACTCAATTGCTTTTTAAAATGTAACTTTACTGTGATAAATTACAAAAGCTAGTACAATTTTCTAATTCATAATTTAATTTATCAAAGTTCTCCCCTCTGGGCACTTGTTTCCGGACTTCATAGAAGGCACAAAATGAGAATGAACCTTGTCTCAGATCCTGTTTATAAAGAATGGATGTGAGCATGTTTTTTTTAAATAGCTGGGAAGGAATTCACCCTGCCAGGAGCCATTCTTGGTCACTCAGGACTTCCGCCGTAAGCAGCCGGGCTCCACTGCACGCACATGACCACAAAATGAACTTACAAATGGGCACCAGAATTTTTACGCTTTGTCCTTAAGTCGGTTCCTGACGTCTTCAGCTTCCTGTAAAATGAAAAATAAGTCAAGATCATCAGAGCACATCTCTGGGTCCAAAGGTTAGGCTAGGTGATGCAGCACTCGTGGATATTACGTGTCTTGTTTGCAGTGTTTTGTGATGTGCGGGAGTGGATCATTATGGATCGATGGGGTCTGTGTTTAGGGGTCGGGAGAGAAGGGCGGTGATCTGTGCCACTTCGATTTGCGCAGAATTTGTGTATCGTGAACCTTTAAATGTGTTGTAGAGCCTCTGAAGACCTGAATTAAGAGATCAAACAATATGGAGAGGTTTGAGTATACGAAGACCATGCATTTGACTATGATAAAGTTTAATATCTTGCATTGCACTCTGTAGTAGGTTGGCATATATTCCTAATGAAGGGGTGCTATTTGGCAGAACAATTGTCATATTGAAAGGCTTTATGCAAAAAAAGAGAAACGTATGGATTGAAATGGCATTGTGGTATTTCACTTCTCTATGATTTATTCTTTCCAAAATACACTTCAGCGCCAGTGTTTTAAATAGCTGCACATTGTGGCAAGTCGCGCAGCTACAGTATTGCAAGATCGAGACCACTCTCAGAACGGGAAGGGGTCTCGTGGAGCAATAAAATGGCAGTCGTATAAATCCATCTTGCCTTTTAAGGTCACTAATGTTTTAAGTTGTTTCTGGACAGTTGTGCGTGCCAGTAATCGCTCTACCATCTGTGTGAATGTGTCTTTATCAACATCTGGTTTTGAAAGCTATACTTCAGTAACAAGTATCTGTTATGTGTCAAGGGTTCCCAGTCCTGCTAGCGCGATTAGCCTAGCCTTGACTACCGCTCCGAGTGCAAAGCCACATATGCTTGCCATTACTCCATACCATCGCGAAATGTAATATCTTTTCAGAGGGAAAGATGTGTGTATGTGAGCGTTTCTCTTCACTTTTTCCATAACTGTAAAGAATTATTTCAGTCTGGTTTTAATGTCCCCCCAGTGACTGGACAAATTACTGGCTCACAGGCCGTTTAGGGGTGCACGAATGTAATGGGAATGGATCGTCCCCTTTACCTCAGCCCCGTGCGCACCTCCCGCCATACCTTGCACAAAAATGAGAGAGAGGCGTCTAGAAGACGTTTGGCGCATGAAAGGGGATGCGCCAGTAACAAACCATACACCTTCTCTCAGGCTCAGGGAATGCACCAGAAACGTGCGCACACTTTGGCAGGGGTGCAAAGATATGATCTTAAACTGCTGTTTCCTCTTTGGCAGTATTAAATTGTCCACATAATAATTCACAGCTGCATTGGGATCAAATATAATGGTGCAGCTGCAATTTTATGTTTGTGAGTTCTAACTGTGCATTCTCTCCCTCACCGTCTCTCCGTCGCTCCACCCCCACCTCTTCCCGGCACCATATGGGAGATGTCGCTGCAGTCAGATGAATGGGGTTTGCGCGTCGGATATCGCACAGTGGTGTGTGTAGTTGAAGCCACCTTGATGGCTAGATTGTGTTGCGGTAGCAGGCGGTGTAGTGTGCGCTCTCAATAGAGGGATTAGGAGCTTGTCATGGTTTCATTCCCCCAAGACACATAATTCCAAACATTTCGTTCCCAGGAGACCTTATCGTAGCTAGAATCTGCATTGACCAGGTCACGTCTGAATGCTCACCCCAGTTTAGCCACGTACAGATACCCCTGCTGTATTTTTAGCAGTAGCCTCTTAAGAGTTCCCGGAATGGTTTGCCACCAAAAACGTGCACAGCATGGTAGCGAGGAAGATAGCGCTCGTCAATGACAAGCAGCTTCTTCTGGACGCAGCCTCCCCAAGCACTTATTGCCAAAGAGATGATTTTTCATGCACAGCCTCGGGCTATTGCCTTTAATGACAGCATAAATGGAAAGTCGGTGGCTGATTAGAGAGCGTGCACACACACAGCATGCCTATTCAGATCTCACTTTTGGCTCCCGTCTGGTTCTCCCTGTCACTCCACGCCAAGCACGACTCTTAAAAGGCCCCTTGCATCAGCTGAGCGCTGGAGGCGCCCGTATGTGTTTGTGTGTGCACACGATGGATTAATGCTATAAACAGAGAGTTGGATTTATCTGCGATTGGCACCACATTTTTCTCTACGCAGGATTTGGAGCCCGAAGAGGAGGAGAGAGCGGAGAATGCCTTTATTCTAAACAACTGTTTGTGGGTAATTAACATATGAAAGGAAGCTTACAGTCTGGCAAATCCCTGCACTTGTTTTCAATTATTTATCCACATTCTGGGAGGGGTGGGTGCCGATCTCAGGGGAAAGGTGGGGTGGGCTATCCAGAGCCAAGAAAAGAAAAGTGATTTTTTTGCCCTAACACAACCAGAGGGCCTCTGGGAATTTGCTATCAGACATGATGAGATGAAAATGGAGTTAAGCCGTAGAGTGGATTATGGGTAACGCGGAGGGTCGATGACGAGCAGACAGTGAAACGGATTGAGAGTGGACCAGAATTCTAACACCAGACAAACAGAGTTCAGCGCGATTATTGGATACATCTCGGCTCGTGTTTGCCGTCTCCCTGAGAGGGCGAGCGATTTATCTGACAGAATCGTACTGCACAGTGGGGAGTTTAAGTCAGAATACAAGACCTCTGTCCATACACAGAGAGAGGGAGATGTTCACAGGACGGAGGAGAAGAAAGAAATTAGGATGTGATAAAGCACTTGTCAGGGTGATACTTCCTCTGTGCACTGATGCCACAAGTTGGAGATTGATGGAAAGGGCTGTGGGCAAGGACTATAGCAGGACCAGGTCTGGACACATAGGAGGAAACTAGAGGGAGAAGGAAACCAGGGCATCCGTAAAAGACGAGAGAGGGAATATGGGAAATTTTTCTGTGAGAGAGATTGGAGAACAGAGCTCTGGAACAGACGTTAAGTCCCAGTGCCAGATGCCACAAAATATAGAAGCATGAAGAAGGAATGAAACGGGAGGAGCCCTAACAGTCTAGCATATGATGCAACAGTCAAGAGTCTGAGGCAAAATCATATCAATCATATACAGAAGTAGTATCATAATTGAATCTACAGATTTGTTTCAAAATTTCATTGGGTAGATGTGCTACGCTGTTCACCTATAACCACTACCAGGTTTGGAATAATGGCATATTCAGATCGCCTCATTTATGAGTAATGCAGACTTTAATGGTAGTAACATCAACATATTCTTATACTTTTTAATGCAAATTTATTAGACTTATACGTTTGTAATAGAATTGTATTATTTGTAGTAGTAGTACTATGTAGCATGTCTTGGGTTCGATTAACTCCCTTTGTTCTCATTCAAAGCGTCTGCCTCTGTGAAAGTTGTTCCCTTCAAACTGTGTCTCTGGATGCCTGTCATTGATCTGCTCTCTGCATCTTGATCTCTTGAGTTGCACCGTGTAGAAATCAGATTTCTTTGATTTTTGTTTTTGTTCTGTTTCTGTAAAACAAGGGATGGGGGTATGCCAACCATAGAATCTTTAATGCTTTCCATCACACGGGATAATCGTGTTCACGTTGATTCACATTCACATCACATGTGTCTGTGCTTGTTGTCTGATGGGCTCCAGACTATAAACTATGAAACATGAAACATTTAGAAATGTAAATCGATGAAGAATTTTTACAGCGGGCACCAGTGGCAGTTTTTCTTGCGGTTTTTGTAGGGCTGTCAAACGATTAAACGAGATTTATCGCATCCAGAATAAGTTTATGTAATATATGTCGGTGTACTGTGCATATTATTTTTGTATTTATGAACACATACACATAAATGCAGATATTTAAGAAATAATATATAATAATAAAATTAATAAACATTTATTTCAAATTTCAATTATTTGTAAATATAAATTAATACATTTGAATATTTCCTAAATATATAGACAAGTTTGTGTATGTTTTGTGCTTATAAATACAAAATTACTGCGACACTGATTCCGGCAAATAAATTATATTAATATCTAATTTAAATGATTTTACACATTATTTTCATGAAATTTACCACAAATATTTTGAAACTAAATTCTTGCAGATGATGCATAGAAAAAAAACTACCACGTCTGTATAAATAAGTGGCTGTCATGTGTTATAAAGTGTTACCTGCAGTAGGTATACAAAGCTCTTCATTCGGTTATTTGCATTTTCTTTGTTAGTTGGCAAGGGTGTTATATCCCCGGCTTTCTACGGTTGATGGGAATGTGAAACCTGAATTGACTCTGAGCCCTTCTTCCCTCCAGTCTCAATCTTTATGCCATCTGTGAGTTTGATTTAGACTCTAAGAGGCTTTCTGAGCAACTGACGAGACATTAATAGTGCACATATGCCAGACGACTGTTTAGGTTTTACAACTCTGACATGACGGTTTTGATACAGACATATTTCATCCGTCGCTGGCCGCTATATATTTTATTAATATCACCGAGTTTCTCTTCTCACTTGCCGTACATTGTATCTCCGTTTCTGTATTTTTCTCGTAGTGGTGGCAACTTTATTTAGCATGTAGTACACACACTCACTCCTCACGCCTCTGCAGTTTGACGGGGCTGCTCACCTCACAACATATCTGCAGTGCCCGTCCCCATGGCAACTGCATTGGGCTGCTGCTGCTTTTGCTCTGTGGTCGGAGTTGTGCTGAAGTAGAGCAGTGCTGACCGGAGAGATGCTCAGGATCTGTCTTGGAGACCCAGGGTCAGCGTTCTACGGAATCATTGCCCTTTGCCATGCAGGTGAATATTTCATGAGGTCGCTGGGATGTGTTTTCTCCATGCAATCTATGAGGGGAGAGTGTGATTTTTTAACAGGAGATTTGTGAAATCCATTTCTGCACTGGGATAGTGGGAATGTGTATTGTTAAGAAGACAGATGGATTTATTGGACTTCTGTGATCTTGTGCCTCCGAATGTTGACATTTATATTGACAAAAGTTTAGTAATGTTTACATATTTGACTGCATATGATTGTTGCAAGTCTAGATTTTTTCCATTTCGAGTCAGTATATTCATAAATTTGCAATCATATTTCATATGAAATATGTTCATATATAAATATATTTGTAACTGCTGCTCGGCTGATCTCAGATCAGGTCTTTTGTTTATATGTTGTTTCTCAATGAGTGCCGTGTTTAGCTGTGGTTGATGCCCTAGCCAGAGTTTGCGGAAGCCTTAAAATGGGACCAGCTACTCGACCAGGACAGTGGAGGTCAGACCCAAAGAGCCCCATCCCTCCCACCAGGGCTTCCTAGTTTAATTACCTGAGGAGCAAAACATCCCGGCCCGCTGGTGGGGGGTTGAGTGTGTGAACATGGGATATCTGGGCTGCACAGTCCCGCGGCAGCGACATCCTGCCCGGGGAGGCCTGGCCCTGTCCGTCCTGGTTCCTGACACTAGGCTATCTATGCCGGGCCTGTGGTTCCTTCTATTCTAACAACCATTGTGTGAAGAAGGGCTGGGCCAGGAATGACTGGTTCCTGTTGGGATCGATCTCTCGCTCAGCCAGCTCCGGTCTCACTGACAGATTCCTCCTGTTTTGTTTAGCTCTCTCTCTTTTTGTGTTATTCAGTCGTGAGGATATCGAAAGCAATAACAAAATTGAGGAGAACTCGGAGTGGGGTTTTTTGTGTGCTTTTGCTGTCTTCCATCAACAATATGTTTGCATTACATAATTTAACATAAGCCGGGACAGCTGGCGTCTTCCTTTTCGAAAAAGGACATGAAACCATTCAAAAGCAGAAACATAATTTTTTCCTTCAGTGTGTGCTGTTGAATCTGTCAGCGCGCATCTGGTCTTGCCTCCAAAACCGAACGGCTCTCAATCAGGATTTGAAAATGTGCTAGACACAGGCGTAGGTGTGCAGGCGTTTTTGTTCGGTATCTAAATGCAAGATAGACACAATGAATCTGTCACTCTCTGTGTTTTTTTTCTCTGTGTGTGTGTGTGTGTGAAGATGTATTAACTGAAGTATGTATTACTAGCACCACCTAGTGTGCAAACACTAAAGGATGAGCCATATGAGCATCTCAACCTTCACATCCATCTCTCAGTTATTCATGAGATGATGTAGAAATCAAAACGGCGTTAAGTCACTACATGCAATGTGCCTGATGAAACACGCTAGAGTTTTCTGCAGCGAGGACGAGCGGCTCAGCTGTCAGACAGCGGCTGGACCGAGTTGTGAGCAGAAGTTGGCTCCGGTCCAAATGAGTGGGCTGATTTGTTACCGACGACACGCTTTTCATGAATCAGCACAACTGTTGTGTCACTTACACTGCAGTACAACTCCAACAAGCCACACATTCAGGAGCCCCATGGTAGTTACTCACCCACTGAAGGACGTAGAGTCCCGCGCCGCTATTTCAAGAGGGGATCATTCTGCCGTAGTGCAGGTCGACGGGAGGGGGGCTAGTCTTCAGACCTGGCAACCATTTTTCAGTTTGATTGGCGTGGAGCAGCCGTGCTGAAAAGGTGGATTGAGAAAGTCATGAATAGCTACAGAACACAGATCTGGCCTCGGTCCTCAGCCACAGCTTGCTCTGGGACTCTGGGACAGCAGAACGGACAGATGGCTCGGGACTGGACACACACACATACACACACTTGCTTTGGTTTTTCATTTATACAGGCCACAACACTAATGTACATAAATTGTGTACATGTTTTCAGATACACAAAATAATATACTAGTTTACGTTTTTGATCCTGTCTCGCCACCAGTCCATCAGTACTTATTCATTCCTCATAGTAAAGATGCACATATTTATATTAGCTCTAAAATGAAAATATTGCTACTCACTTAAAGCATAAAGACTAAACATAATGTTACTTGCATTCTTCAACTGCGTCCGCATCCGAAGCATCTTCATATGTTTTCTGGTGCCTGTTTTCTGTTTTTTTACACTGCGATTCAGAGTCTCTTATTTAGCACTCGTGCCCTTTGGGGTTTCTGTGAGAGACGACAACACTGGCTGGTCTAATGACCCATCTCTCTTCTTCCCCTCATCGTTTTCCCACTTTCTCTCTTTCTCATTGCTACCTCTGCAGCTCAGCCACCGTGTGTATGAGTGGATCATAAGAGAGCTCTAATGGCTTCCAGCTGTGTGGAAAATCATGCACTTTGGGTTGGGTTGTGGAGCAGACAATGCAAAAAACCAGACAAATTTGGGTTCTTTTTATCTGCGTCGGAGGATCACAAAAGATGCTCGTGCACCGGTGTCACCCCCGAGCATAGGTTAAAGTGACCCGCACCTTGCAGGAAAAAACCTGCCAAAGTGGTCCCTGCATCTCACTGGCCGTTCATGGAGATTATAAGGTCACCACTAGTTTAACTCACGGTTTCCTCTGGCAGTATTGTCTTCTCGTTCTTTCAGTCTGTGAATGCAGCCAACTCTTTATCAAGCCAGTCTGAATATGCATTCTCTTCTCACTGGCTTGGAAAAGGTTGTCAGATTGGTTAAAGGGGAGGGAGGGGACAGAAACGAGTCTGAATATTTAGTTTGCTATGTTGCCTCTTGAGAAAATCATGGCTCTTTAGAAATTGACAGATCTGATTTGGAGTGGACGTGAAGGCGTGTATCTTGACCTAAAGGCAGCAGAAAAATCTTTGCGCAGTATAAATGAAGAACAGTTTCAACCTCATGGAAACGTTCGGTTTTGTTTACATGTCTGAAAGAGCTATTGTGGACGTCAATCACGATGTGTTTGAAAGAGTGTCCATCAGTATTGCGTTGGTTTTCCCGTATACCTCGTAGCACAAATGTGCCTTTTATAATTTCGATAACTGCGCTGCATTTTACTCTAACGCTCAAAGCTGCAGGAACAAAAGACATGAGGAAATTTAGCGTTGTTACAGATTTGGTAATGTGTGTAATTTACAAGTGAATGCAACTGCTACCAATTAAAATAAATGAAGTTTGTTCGATTCGGCACCAGTAAACACTCCTCATTGAAGGTATACGCTTAGAAAGTCAGTTTTTGCTGGTGACTGAGCATTTAAAGCACAATTATCTCAAGTACTGTGTTATTTCCCGTCTCTGCAAGATGGTGAATCTTAAGAACTGCCTAAAATACGTCTTTGCTAACTCTGTTTATCTCGAAGTCACACTCCATCTAACCCCCAGCACGGCGAGACAGGTACACAATTAAATGAGAAAGAAGGAGAAATCTGTCTCTCCTCCCCTCATCCTCCTGCTTTCCTCTCCCAAGTGTTTCCTCCACATGGAGCTCATCTGCTGTTAAGGCGGCTGGGAGAAATGCCTTAAAGCTGACAGGGGCTGGAAACCCAGACATATGTTAATCACATGCAGCGATGGCAGTCTGGGAGGGGAGAGAAAGAGAAAAACGGCAAATCAGAGAAAGGGAGTAGAAAAGAAACGAGTGGGGGAGCGGGGGGGTGAACCACTCTAGAGACTTAAAGCAGAGCAGCGGAGGCAGATCGTGCCTTTGTTTGGACTCTCCAAATTGATTTTTCTTGTGTTTAATGAGGTTGTTCTCGCCGCTGTTTGCAGAAAGAGAGTGGCGGGGATGATGGATGCGGGCAGGGGCGCGCGTGCCATTGTTTTGAATGGAAAGCGTCCTGAAAACTTGATTTTCTGATTGATAAATTTGTGACACTGTTGGCTCAATCGGGAGATCTTGAGCGTGAGCAAAACGTTGTTCACCTAAGATCTACATTTTCTCATTTCATCTAAATGTGGTAGGGAAGCATGAAACAAATCTGGCTAAGCAGAAGCAGATGTGTGTGAACACAGATTGGCCGGCTGACCATAAGTGGGTTGTTTTTGCAAGACCGCTCTTAATTCAGAGCATATGAGTGGAAAGGAAGATATTTCCTCTAGATCTATCTATCTATCTATCTATCTATCTATCTATCTATCTAACATCTATCTATCTATCTATCTATCTCTCTCTCTCAATCTATCTCTTTCACTCTCTCTCTGAACCGTCCTAGTTTTGTGTGGATGCCTCACGTCAGCTGGGAGGGGTCAACGGAGGAGGCGGAGAGCGCGTTTTTGCGTCTGCTCTAGCTGTCATTGTCTAGGTCCAAAGGCTCAGGGAGTGAGCGTATGCAGGATAGCGCGAGGCCCCAGCGGCCACACGTGCCGTGTTAGTGCAGGGCATCCCTGGAAGCAGATCGAGAGGCAGGTCTCCATCTGTCCTCCCAGACTCTGAAAGCAGGCAGGCAGGCAGCTTGACTCTCCCAATTGGACCCCGCGTATCGGCAGCAGGGGTCCCGTGTCACTCCGTGCCCCTCACCGAGCAGGGCAAGACGCAAAGAGATTAAAGGGAAACTGACAGAAATAAAGAGATTACCTTGGATTCTCGTCATACATGATGCCAGGTGAGATTGGCAAGCTTTTAATGTGTGTGTCTATGCTGCTGTACATTCTGCGCATGCACATTTCCTTCCACATTTACATTTTTTTGTGAATTGATGAGTTACGTGCATGTAGAATAAAAAATCCTTTTAATTCTATGTATCTCTTGAATGCTCATGAAATATTTTGGACGTGCATTCAGAAATAAATAACTGTGACGCACTCTCAACTCTATTCAACCCATTCTGCAAAATTCCCCTCCAAATAGGTACAGAAAATATATCTACGGCAAGTTATGGGGATCTGGATGTACAGTGCAAATTTTGGAAGTACAGCTGAGGCCTCTTTCTGATGGCTAGATAAATGATACCTCCACTTGTATACCTGCCAGGTAGTTTATGCAGACAAATAAGTCAAAATAGGCTTATACAGAAAGATCAGAGATCTGTTACAGAAAGAGGGAAAACAGTACAGGAGCATGGGAGTGAAGCAGACTGAAAGAGAAGAAAATAAGAGAGGACAGTTGCAGAGGGCAGCTGGCGTGCTGCGTGCATGCAGGCTGCAGGGAGATCTCAGTTCTGCTCTTCACAGATGGTGTTGTGAGACAAGCTCTGTTGGCACTGCGGCTCTCCTGTGTGCCATGGCCACTATTTCTCTGCCAGCCAACCCGTCTGGTGCCCACCTCTCTGTCTCCTCCTCTCTTTACCCTCGATTTTTCTGTTGTTTTCTGTTGAAAGTGTAACAGTGTTACTGTGGTGTATTGCAGCTTCAGTGGTGTTTAAATGACAGAACTTTGTGTTTGACATTCACTTGACATTTCACGTTTGCGTGGCTATCGCTTTTTTCCAAAGCAACATGCATTTACAATTATGCATTTATCTAAAGCAAATTACATTGCATTTAAAGTTGCTTGACTAGTTGAGCTACACTTATATGTGTACAAGTTATACGTTTTATCAGTGTTCCAGAGGAAACAAACTCATGACCTTGGCATGCTCTACAAGATGAGCTATTCATGGTTTATATTGTTAATATTTGATTATATTTCTACATTTGGGCTTTAGGGGTGTAAATCGGACAATTCATCATGATACAATACAATACAGTATTGGTTTTCTCCCCAAGCGATGCGATATATATGAAGATCCTCAGAAATTTCTGCAATACACCTCAATTGAACCCATTTATTGATAATTTGAGACTACATCCCTAGTTTACATAAGCAGTTACATTTTTAACAACTCAAGAATGCAACCACAATATATAAAATTAACGTTTAATTAAACTATTTTAAACCTTTACAAAAAAAATAATACACTTACAGTAGATGGATGTTACAGGGGGAATGAGGATGTGGAGCATATCAATGTAAAGATACCTTACATCGATATTTTATGTATGGCATTGATTCATCGTATCATCGAAATGTTATCGATCGATATTGATTTATTCTTACACCCTTATTGTGCTCCTTATCTTATAACTTTAAGTTATTGCCTTTACAATAAGGTTTTTTCATTACGACACTTAAAATGTATTTGTCAAAGTTGGTCTTCGTATAAAACTTGCGTTTACGAATTGTGTGCATGTGTAGAGTTGTTCTGGGAAGCTCTGGAGGAAGCAGCTGTAAGCAGGCGCGTGTGCCAGGTCAGGGACACTTGAGCAGAACTGACACTGGGTTATTTCGGACACCCATCTGCACTGGAGCTACCGTTCCTCCAGGCCGCCGCCACGGACAATCTGTTCACTTGCTGGCAGCGTGCCAAACACAGTGCCGTCCATCTGTGGCAGGGACTGAAGCTCCCGATGCTGAGCAGAGCTTGGCTCCTTCCTCTCTGCCTGTTGTTTTGTAGCTTTTGTGTTAGGGAGATTGTTTTTGTACTATACCATTCTATCATGCTTTTTGCGATAGTTTGCTTTGATGTTACGCTACTGTATGGGTGGTTATCTTGGACGGTATGGAAACAAGCCTCACGACACTTTCGCTTGAGTGTTTTCGTACGATACATTTGTAGTGCACTTTTTCCATTAGCAGTATTCTGCCTGCGGGTTATGCTACTGTAATGAGATAATGGTGGCTTTCTTGTTTTTTCACAATACGTTTCATGTTGGTTCTCAGTATTTTGCTTGCTGGTTATGCTACTGTAACATTATAAGCTTGTTCTCTTGGGTAGTATGGAAACCTTTTGACCCAAGTTTACGCATTAAAGACGGCCTCTCCAGAGTGTATTTAGTCATTAAGGAGCCACTCAGTGATGGCAGCCAATCGGTTAAGGGTGCAGGAATTGCCTGGAGCTACGCCTTAGTTCCTTGTACTGAAAGCCATTAGCAAACTGTGGCCAGTACCACAGTCATGCACACACACACAAAGAGAAAAGCGCTCAGGGTGGAAGTGCCCTGACGTTAGGTCATCCACCACCGTCTCTTGCGTCTCCTGCCTGCCAGATGTGACTCAAACCATTTTTAAGGTCTTGCGGAGGGAGAGAGAGGAAGAGAGATGCAAGGAGAGAGAGAGAGTTTTGTGTGTGTACGGTAATTGGGAAGGGGGTTGTTGTTTTCGGAATCTGGTTCTACTTAGCAATTCTCCATCCAGGACTGCGTTTCATAAATTGTCGACATATTTTTCTGCGCAGCAGATTTAACTCGCTCTAATTTTGAACACATGGCTTCTGTCATGTGATATTTTCAAAACACTTGCAGACAGAGGTCCCAGCAGAAATAAAGCGCCATTCTGCCGCTGGCTTTTTCTTTTTTTGTCTCGTAGCCACCTCCTTACTGTCAGTTATTCTTTTATCACATAGCCGTGTTTTCAGTTAGCGAGAGCAATATATTCTAAGCTCGCATTTTTGTTTCTAGTAAAATAGCGTTTTGTTGATTTAAAACATGAGCATCTTTATTATCGGTCGAAAAATGTATTTGGCTACCATCACTGTGGGCTCGACTCTAGAATCAGAAGCTTGCCTGGGCGATTGTTGCCAAGCAGGGAGAGACGTCCATTCGTAGGTGCCTCAGCAGTGAGAATAAGTGGTTGAAATGAATGAAGTGAATAAGTGGATAAAGGGATCCAATTTGCAGGTTCGAGTGGTGCTGAGGGCAATGAGCAGTGTGTAGAGGTAATTGTAGTCTGCTTGTGCTGCAGGAGAGGACAGGAGCTGTATATGGATATTGATGAAGCATCTACCATAGGTTCTTTGCGTTCACTCTGGTTAGTGCTTAAGTTCTCAAGGGTTAAAGTTATGAAATTCTAGGTTCTTTAAGTGACTTAGAATCCACCTTGAATCATGTTAGTTATGTTGACATGGAATATTTAGTGGTCAATGTGTTTGGGTTAATAATTCATAATACAGTTTGAGATGGCTGTTGGCAGATAGGTGATCTGTTATTTAGGAGCATTATTAGCACTTAGATTGCTTTCAAAAGTATTTATTAACAAAGACAACTGAAAAAAAGGCTTGAATGTTAAACTGTCAAAAAACTGTGATAGTTTTGTAAAACTAAGTAATTTCATGAAATGACATCACTGTGATGAAGTAACCCTACTCCAACTTAAATTTCTTAGTTCAAAAAAATGTTGTGCATTGTAAATGTTTTTAATGTGTAACATTTTAAAGAAAAACTAACAATGAAGATACATCTTTATATGTTATTTTATATTATAAATACATAAATAAATAAAAATATATTTTTACACACCGTAGGACACATATATGGTATATTTGTCGACAACTCATCTACTTAAAAGATAAACAAATTTTGACACTTCAAATTGATCTCGTAAGTTTTTACTTTGCTTTGTATTTATTTTTACGGACCCTTTTATTAACAAGCGATATACATAGAGGTCACATAAGTGTATTTATTTGTTTTTTGAGCAATTTTCTACTGTATTTTATGTGTACGTAGATAAAGTGAGGGAAAGGATGAAAGAGCTGAATTCATCCAAAAAAATATTCCCAAGTACAAGTTAACAAAGCTTTGCAACAATTCTCTCATCTGTGTCTGCTTTTATTTCCTTAGGCATTTTGGAGAAACAGCAGTCAGATGACAAAAAAAATCCTTGAGCTATAAAAACCGCAAACTTTATGCAATAAATCTATTATTGCGTAATTCCAGCTCTGAAAGGTTCCTTGTTCTATGTAACATTCTGTTTATGTGTAGCTGTTTTCACCAAACAAACTTTATTCAATGACAGAGTGTTTCTCATGGACCGCGCGCAAACCCCATGAGGACGCGTGACTTTAACCTACACGCTGCTAATGAGGGACACAGTGAAAAACACAGCAGCGCTGGTGGATAGCCAGTTAAAGCCATGTGTCTAGGTGCTGAGCCATATTGCATGTGCCGCCTTGCTCTGTTTCTTGCTCTCTTTCTCCCCACTTTTCAGCTGGCATCTGCTTATGCCAGGAAGCTGAGTGAGTCATTGACTTGAGAGTTGGACGAGCTTCATAGTAGTGTTCGAGAGCACTAATCTCAGTATGAAAGGCCTTTTATTGAAAAATGCTCTAATTCTGCCTCTCTAGATGAGAAGTTAGTAAATAATTATTTACTGTTTGTTTAAAAGAGGTTGGAAATTGCAGTTACGCTTGTGGTGAAATTTATTGTTCTTTCTATGTCTGTTGATGCAGTACTGTTCTTATTGTTATTTTTGATCTATGTGAGATTCCTTGTGAGGTCCTGCACTCTCACAGCCTTCGAGGATTTTTATTATATTCCTTGGTTTTTCCCATCTGGCAACGAGATACAGCACAAATCTCTGTGATTTCAACGGATGCGCAACGACAGCGTGAATCACTTTTATTGTTCTTCTACACTTGTTTTCTTCCTCTGTGCTTCATGCCAATGGGGTCTTATTTCAACAGATGGTTAAAACAGACGTTAAGATAAATCTGTTTTGAAGAAGAGGACGGAAAAAAGAGTGACTTCCACTCTTATACACTGCATCTGTTTTATTGGTCAGCCCTCTTTTTTTCTTGACGCAAGACCATATTTTGAAATGGATCAGCAGATGGCTTCTGGGCTTTTCTATTTACTGCAGAAGCGTTCTGTGTGCCCACATTGGGAACACGTTATTCCACATTATGACCAAACTGTAAAACTAACAGTGCCCACTCGTCAGTGTCCACTTAAGCCGGTACGACTGTCATCAAAGTGGGAAGCTCAAGACATGGTGTAAAATGGCTTTCTGCTAAATGTTACTGCTGTTGCTAACCGATAATGTCATTTACAGGTACATTTAAGAGGTGGAATGATTCATAAGACTGTTGTTATCTAAGAATATCATCTCAGTTGGGCGCGGTGAAGAAAGCTGTCGGAAATCGCGGTGTGCACGGGTTGCTACGCTCTACGTCACTTGGTGGACGGGCGGGTGGGTTGATAACTCTTGAGTAAGCACAGACTGATGCAGGTCCCTTCAGTGCGCGTCATTTGATGGGATGGAATGGAACGTTGGCACACCACATGGCGCCAACCGAGTGGGCCTTGAGAAACAACCCTGCCTGGGGAGAGGCCTCGGAAACAGAGGGCTCAGAGAGAGGAGGAGAGAGAGAATTGAAACGGAATGTAAGATAGATGTCCAGAGGGACGGGCTTTGTTGTGGGCAGAATGAGCAGAATAAGCGTTGGGAATGAGTTTCAGGAGGGTGGGGGTAGCCATACATCTTCCCTGACAAGCGGGCGGGGTTTGATGGGCCAAGCTCCCGCACCGTTCCATCTGGCAGAGATGATTGCATGGTGCATCGGCGTGCGCAAGTTCATAATGTATTCATACAACTACAACGCTCTCCCCCAGTTCTCCCTCAGCCTCGGATACCTGAGACGGCATATGAATTCCAATTATCCGAGAAGTCAATGTGCTCTCTCTCTCTCTCTCTCTCTCTCTCTCTCTAATAACTTCTTCATCCTTAATGCACTGCAGCTCTGAAGTGCAGCATCTGGTTGTAATGCCACTCTCGTCATCTCTTTTCATCTGTCCCGTGAGACTTATTTGGTAAAAGGTGCTCTCTATCTTCACCTCATGACCCCGGTCTCATGAGCGCAAGATTCACGGCCACATTAATTCAGGCCATCTCTTCGGCATTACCATGTTCGTCTTTCTGCAGCTTTGGAACGTTATGCCTTACATTAGCAGGCACGGCTTTTTTCACTCTTAAGCATTTTCCTGTGGAGGAACTATCTCCGAACTTCCTGCAAACGCATAAATGCCGATTTTCTGCGTTACGACAGCCGTAACGGAAATAGTTTGATATCAGGCTGAATCATCACTCCAGATTAGATTCCACAAAGCTTCTAAACTAACTCGCTAAGTGAATAAGCAACTCTATCTACTGTGTGGGAAGATGAATCTAGTTTCAGCTTCGCAATTTCACAATGACACAAAAGCTAAGATGCACCACCGTGATCCAGATATTAAATTCACAGCGCATTTGCATGTGAGGAGAGCATCCTGCGGGGAATCTAATACGCAACGAGAAAATGAACGAGATTATTCGTGACCTTATTTTCCTTGCGTGCAGCATGTGTATATAGATGCTTATTTTAACCACCCTGAAATGAGTAGATTGGTCTGTGCAGTGAGTGATGTAACGGAGATGTAAGACAGGCCGTGTGCGGCGAACAGATACTGTATGGACAAGGCAGACAATTTCAGATTCTTCAGGTCGTGTTGGCACAGGAAAAGGTTTAATCCGGGATGCTTTCATGAAAGGAAGGGAGCAAATTCTTTAAAAATCTAAAAATTAATTTATATTTAGTTTAAATTATGCAAAGATTTCTTGAATATATATGCAGTACCTGAATTTGTTTATAAATACAAAATTAATATGCACATACATATATTATGTAAACAAAACATTTATTTTGGATGCGTATAATCACAATTAATCAATGAACGGCCCTAAAAAAATTATTTATTAAAAAAAAGACCTGACTATTGAGCCCAAGGAAAGTTGTTGAGGTGTTTCTAACAGTGTATAATGTTAGTTTTGTATCTAAATCAAGGTGGTGTCTAATAATTGTTCTCATCTTTTGTAGTTAATGGAAGTGTGATTCAATAATACACCAGTCATGCTTCTGGTTTGTAATAGTGATCTAAAAATATTCTGAAAAATTTGTGCTTGGCTTCTGATCATGCATATATGAGATACGAGTAAAGAGATATAAGGTAGTGATATAGGGAGAGCCAGTCACAACCTGGCAAGGTATTCACTGCCACTATCAGGTCATGAAAAATGACCAGGCGTGGAGTGAAGATGAGCGAGTCGGTGCTTTCTACTCTTCAGTTTGGCGTGCCGTTTAATGGCGATCCATATTACTCGAGAGCTCTTTTGAAAAGCAATAAAAGACCTTGCCGAGCAGGAAAATGGAAAGCACTTCATCGTCCTTCCTGGGAGCCACATTAAATCTCTTGCTGCATCAATATCCGTGGTGGCCCGCCTCATATTCATCTGCACCGCTCGTCCTCCAATTTCGTGTTTTGAAAGGCAAGGTAACCGCAGAAAAAATGCACTCCGTACGTTAACTCTGCTGATTAACTATGAAATCCGGGTGGGATAAATTTGCACTCTTGTATGTTTTTGAGCCTGTTTAAAATGCTAAATTTTCCCGTTTTCTCCAAGTGGAAACTCATTTGGATTGAGTTATGCATTTTGCTACATATCTGCACAGTCTGCTGGGTTTTATGCCCTTGTACGATGTAATTTTACTGGTGATCCTTTTGCCTCGGCTTATAGAAAATAAAATAGTTGAAATTTTGACTGAGAGTGTACCGCACTCTGAATAGCCTACCTTGTATGTAATATCCACTTTTTATTCTTACACTATTTCGCAAGTCTTACAGAAAAACAGAAAAATTTGCAACATAAAAGGTAGAGAACAATTGCATCTGTACATTTATCTTTCTTTGCATTGGGTTTTAACAGCCGTAGATTTTATTTCCTTTGAAATTCATTCATCCCGCTACAGTAGTAGAAAAGTGAGATGTATTATGGTGATTATTATTTCACTCAAACCCAGGATGTCGCGCAGTGTGGAAATGCAATGCTTTTAAGTTGTCCGCTATGTAATATAACAGCTGTAAGTAGTGAAAGGACCATAGAGCATAATGGATCTGTCAAGGCAGTCTATCTGCACTGACAGATCCTAATGGAGGACGTTCCAAATTCACACCATCTTTTCATATTTCACCTTGTTTCCTGGGGGCAAAATCTTGTGTAACTCTGCGTGCCTGTGTGTACACAGATTACAGTCTCACTTTAAACTTTAGTATACTTTTCTATCCGCCAGGTAAGAATGGAGGATGATTTAAATGCTTCAGGGTTGTTTCGTTTGCGGATTCCAAGTCCAATCCCAACATTGACCCATGATGTTAATCCCCAACTACACATGTAGAATCACAAGATGCTTTTTTCGTCGCCCGTGGCTGATTCTGAGAAATAAAATCCATCCTGTAAATCTTATTCATCTTGAACAATTCATATAATTTTTCACATTTTATATCTATGAGTGATATTTTCCAATTATAACAATCTGACAGGCATATTGGTTTACAATAGCTATTGCACTAGGGTTTGGGCTATTTTATTCATTTCAGATTCTCGCTGTGGCTCTTATGAATTATAGTGCCTGGACTTGTCACGCTGTTAACATTTCAAAGGTAATAGCTGGCCCCATACTGAGATTTTAATATTACATCAAGCTACGTTTCTTAGTCTCGTCCTTTTCGCCACTTAGAGGATCTTTCCTTTTATCGTTGCATTTTCAATGGATATAACAAGAAAAATTAAGGACAAGTTGTATTATTCTAAATGAATCATAAGTAAACAAATGTCACGTAATGTGTCACAATAAAACCGAATATTAATTTGTTATTTCTTTATCATAAAGAATAGACAGCCAAATTCAGGTTGGACTGTGTCTCTATGGCTGTGTAATGTAGAAAAGGGTTTCCATAGCTTTTGTTTGTAGTGCAGGCGCTAGCTGCCCGTTTTTAGTCTGTAATCAATTGCAGAGAGGATTGGGTCAGATTAAACTCTCACAGACCCATATGTTTGAGATCTGGTACTTGCACACATATAGCCACAGAGGTGCCCATGGGAGTCACGCAGAGCTGAAATTCCCACCCTCTTTATCTTTTGTGCTTTCCTGGCCAAAATCCGCCTCATTTTCTAGATCTCTGTACCTGGCCCTCTATCAGACAGACAGGATTTCAGACCACCGGTGTACATGACAAAGGATGTAATTTGTCTTGTTTTTTAAAGCTAACATTGCTGTTGGGTTGGAGATTTCTGCTTCCTACCATATTACATTTGGCGTGTAGCACATTCTGCGGCATTTGTGCTACAGACATGAATGATGCTTCAAATCATGCGGCTTATTGAGTACAGATGCGCTTTTACTTTCCTAAGCGTTCAGATTTTCACCTGGCAGCCAATAAAGCAGGTAAAAAAATTGCTTTCACCACTCGCAGTTTCTTCACAAGTAAAAAAAACTTCTCGTATTTGCAGCACACTTTTGAGAAAAGGATCTTATTTATTTAAAACTTTGTCTAAAGACATAGTCTGTCATATGGTGTATAAATGCTGTCAACCCAACATCTTATTACTGTTATCTCTTGATCTGCGTCTTAAGTCTGGTTGTAGATTGGCTACTGTTGCAGATGGAGAGGTCTGTATGAGGTCACTCATCTGTAAAGATTTCTTCATACATGGTGTAGTGCAGAGATCTGCCCCACATCTCTCTAATTGCTTCGGGAGCAGGGTTAAAACCCTAAATATGACATCACAGAACATTACAAATTCATAGTAAATGCTCCACTGATGCTGGGGTCACTGCTTCTTTTTAAAATCCAAGCCTTGTCACAGGCTTGCAGTAGCAATGTCACTCTTATGTGTTTTCTAGTCAAAACTATTACAAATAACACATACAGAATAACCCGTCCATGTTGTTCTAGCTGTGGAAACATTGTATCAGTGCGAGTAGATGCCCTGTGTCTGGTTCATGTACGCTGACTCTCTAAGATTACAGCTGTCCTGGTGTCCTCTTGACTTAGATGTAGCAGCAGGAGCTTTAAACTTCCTTTCTCTCCCTCTCCCTCTCTCTCTCTCTCTCTCTCTCTCTCTCTCCCATGTAGATGTTAAATGCAGCTATTCGATACCTTACAAATATGTTTTACAGCGATTATGCACAAACTGCATAATGATTTTATGAGTGTGATATTCTCGTTTGCACAAGGGAATCATCACTGTTACTATTGTTGGGGATTTAAAGCTGTGTGTAGACTTTGATGTGTACACCCAGTGGACTAGAGATGCACAATAAATTATCGTCCATATCGGTATAGCCTGATAAATGGTCATTTTTAATGTTATCGTATCGGGTATCGATATATTATAGACGATAAATCATAAATTATTTCCTCTGGTTCAACCTCTTCAGCTGCACGCTCACAGTTAAAATACAGTACAGTACTATCTTTCTGTCGTGATCCTTCACTTACTGCTATTAGCAAAACATTGTTGATGTAAGTACTAGGGAGGGAATCACAGGATACCTCACGTACGATACGATACGATTCACAATGCACACCTCACGATACCGATACTATCATGGTGCACCGATACTACGGTAATCATTGTATTGTTCCGCAATTCTATCACGATATCTGCCCAACATTGAAAACAAAATGCCCTTGAAAAGGTTAAGTGCGGTTTCACAGACAGGCGTAAGGCTATTCCCAGACTTAAATGCAAGTTTGAGCTGTCTTTACTGAAAATGAGTTAAAATATGTCAGCGCCGTTGTTTTGTATTAAAATGCACACCAGTAATGTTTTTTATCAAGGTAAGGTAATATAATTAAAGACTTAAATGTCCTAATTTAACTAAGGCATAGTCCTGGTTTAAGATAAGCCTTGTCTGTGAAACCGGGCCTTAATGCTTAAATTAAAAGCTTATCTTTGTAAACTGACACAATTAACAAATTTAACAGCCACATCTAATACAAACATTTAATACAATTAATCAATGATAAAATATTTTTTTATAAAGTTAATATAAATAAATTGTTATTATATAACCAAATATATACCGGAAGTTAACCCTGGTAACCACCCAAAACGGACAATTGCCACTCAAAATTTTTTCAGGTGATGTAGAAAGGGTACATTAGAAGAACACGTTTGTTAAAGTCGAAGATATCTCTGTGGCGTTACTTCAGATTTATGAAACATTTTTAATGAGAGTACCACTGGTTTCTTTGATCAGTAGGGAAATGCCGATGACAGCTGGAATTTGACTGCTGTTACTATGTATGAACTCTCTAAAGGCGCGTACCGTGTATGTAGGTACGAGTGTGTATGTCTTACAGGAGCTCAGGTGCGGCAGAGATGCAGCTGTTGGGATATCGCTAAAGTCTCACAAGAACTGTTCCACTTTTTCTCCTGCAGATCGCACTGAGAAGCGCTCCACCATGCCCGACTCACCTGCTGATGTGAAAACACAGTCCAGGTTAACTCCGCCCACCATGCCGCCTCCCCCCACCACACAGGGAGCTCCACGGACAAGCTCCTTTACCCCTACAGCATGTGAGTACATCAAACGTTGTTTATTACATTGTTTATGACTTTACATTACATTACAGTCACCATGCTTCAAGTGTTCAGCATCACTCTATCCAACCTGCAGATGTTTCGCTCTGCCTGCTGGCTGATGCCATCACAGGCTTTACACATGCCAGCTGAGAGGACCAGTGGAATGGCTTGCTATCAAAGCAATGCGTGCTACAGCCGCCCAGCCCCATGCCAACGTAATTGAGCGGCGGTGCGCTGTCAACAACAGTAACACGATTCTCTCTCTGATGTTATGTCCCTAAAAACAGATCGCTCGGACTCTGCAATTAGTGCTTATGAAAATAAGACAAAAAGCAAGCCGGGTCTGAAGCAATCCGGAGCCTTTTTAAAGGCAGACTCTAATTATACATTTTGAAGGTTTAACAAAGCAAGCGCTTTGATTTCCCCTCCATGTAATTGTTACCAGATGCAGCTCAAGTATCTTGTTTCTGTTCCGTTGGAAGGAGGCCAGCCAAACGAGGCTATCACACAGCCTAATCTCATTAGAGAGACGTCGATTTCGAGCTGCATCCCTCCGCCACGTATGGTTCTCATCGTGGTGTGGGGGGCGCACAACCGCACATATTCTCCTCCCCTGGACTTAATACGTCTGATGTATGGAAGCAAGAACGCATGGCTTCCTTCTCAAAGCTGCCGTGGCTGATTCAAAACAAATGTTCGTCCCGTCACGAGAGCCCCGTTGAAGGGTTGTCGCTCACAGCTGCGCGGAGAATGCGGATGTCATTTTTGACAGGGGCTCCAGTTGTTGCCTGTGTATTGATCTTGATGTTCTTGGCGCATTGAGAAACATCCAATGATCTGTCTCTCACATCATGGTTAATGGAAATTTTTCTGTTTTCAGTAACCAATGGCACCAGTCACTCTCCCACTGCGCTCAACGGAGCTCCATCTCCACCCAACGGCTTCAGCAACGGGCCTTCATCTTCCTCTTCCTCCTCGCTGGCCAATCAGCAGCTCCCGCCGGCCTGTGGCGCGAGGCAGCTCAGCAAGCTCAAACGCTTCCTCACGACACTTCAGCAGTTCGGCAATGACATCTCGCCCGAGATAGGAGAGCGAGTGCGGACGCTGGTGTTGGGCCTAGTGGTAAGTCTGTAATTACAAAACGGGTTATTTCGGTTTCCATTGTAAGGGAGATTGACAGTGTTTGACATTTTTGTTGATTTTAATTTGGTCAAATTGTAGCACAAATATATCCAGAATAGCTTTCCACTGCCAGGAGATCTGTGATTATTGCGTCAGCAGAAAATTCGCTTCTCGTACAGACAGCAGAAAAAGATTTGTTTTGCTTCCTGATACCAGAAAGGATCGTTTTTGGCCCTAATCAAAAAGCTGTTGGGAAAATAAAGGCTTGTCCAACAACCATAAATTGAACGAAATACACGTGTAGCCACAAGTCTAGTTACATCCGTACAGTAGAAACAATCAAATCCACCAGACGAGACGTGCGCCGTCACCGGCAACACAGTGTTGTTTGCATTAATATGTAGTTATGGTATAAACAATAGCGAAATAGCTGCCTGTGCTAGAGGAGGGCTGCTTTAATTAGCCACTAAAAAACCCAAGCTCTTTTTTCGTCGGCCATTTGTTTATTTTTTGCTGTGTCTACACGCAGAGGTTTCCTCGTGTCCCCTTGGCTTCCATGGCTCTTTTTAATTCGCTCCCCACTCTGCCTTATTGAAAAGAGTGACACACTTAATTAGCGCCGCCGATGCCGGAGAAAAGCTCAGGAGGCTTTCTGGCTGTCAAAACAGGCCGCTGCAATCTGGACGAACAGATGTAAGCCTAATGTAACAAAATTCAGGTCTGGGAAATGAGGGGGGAAAAAGCATGTGTATTTTTCTCAAATGTACGCTCTCCTTTCTGTCTTCCCTCATGCTAGCTTTCTCAGAAATAACATCAAGAAAATTGAAAATAGTGTCGGCGTCCTATCAGTCTGTTGGAACAGAAGATGCAGGAGGGATAGAAATTATTCATTACTTTTACTTCTGAGTTTACAGGGTGGCGAGATATGTATATATTTTTTTAACGTATATCTTCACAGGCTTCGTTTGAAGCGTGTTTTTATTTTCACCCCATGTTTGATCTCGCAGCGCAGGCTGCATGGCCGAGCTGTGATTGTGTTTATGCCTGCATTTGTGTGCATCGCTAGAGCAATGATGATGCGGTCAACGTTCGCACGTGTAAAAGCCACTAGATCAAACTTCCCCATACGTGGCCTTTCACCACAGCCGTCCATATGCCTCCCATTAAAGCCTTCAAATCATTCAATCTCTAGCAGGATATAGTTTTGCCTCCAATAAGTAATATTATCACATAATGTTTTCCACATGTATTCATGAGTTTTCTCCGCGCTCACCCATTTTTTTTCTCTCTCCCCGCAGAACTCCACTTTAACCATTGAGGAATTCCACTCCAAACTGCAAGAAGCGACCAACTTCCCACTTCGACCTTTCGTCGTCCCATTTCTGAAGGTATTGCACAAGCGATCTGGAAGACATTTAAACAACTCAGACACAGATGTGCATATTTCTCCCATTAGTTCTCAATGTTTTCATCCCGTGCTTCTAAAGCATGGACGAGGTTTAAATGGATACATGGTTTCCTCATGAGCCGAACAGCATGAGGCCGCTGGGACGTCTTTTTAGTTGGTTTAGTTTTGGTAATATTTTAAGTGTGAAATTATGATAATTAGCACAACATCTCTGTTTGTTTTAGAGCACTTAAATAAATTTGTTTAAATAAACACACACTGCATAGTGTTATTCGTTTAACTAAGGAAACTATATTTAAACATGGCATGTTTTTATATGACATTATCTTGTTTGACTTGAAATGATTACAGCCCGCTGACCGAATATAATGTTTTAATTTTTGACACGTGTTTGAGATTTAATTCTCTCGAGCTTTGATCCATATGGCGACTGGTGTATCCGTCCACCCTCAATCGTTAGCCATTCATTTTCATCTGCTTATAAATGACAGCTATTATGCGCTGCACTCCAGCCTCGCCGTACTCCACCCTCTTTGTCTAACCTTCCATTATTCCTTCGAGCTTCGCCTCCCTCCATCTTCCTTTCGGTAATAATGAAATAAGCGAACAGTGGAGATGGATCAAATCTGTGTCGTTTACTCTATTAGAAGATGATGGAATAGGGTCCCTCCATTTGATGTGGCCTAAACACGGCCCCGTTCTCACGGACGGCTATTCGCAGGCATTTCATCTTGTCCACTGCTTGTCCTGCCGCAGAAATTGGTCCCATTAGGACTCGTGCCGGACGCTGACAGATGCGAAGTAGCGTACGGGGACAGTTCCTCAGCACTCTCTCTCGCAGCTCCGCACCATATGGTTACTGTATCATCCGGTGAGGAGGGGTGATATCAAAGATGCAACTTGTGTTTTTTTTCTCGCTCCCTCTCTCATTTTCGTCTAATTTTAGTGGTTTTCCTCAAAGGAGCCTTTAATGACAAATACCATATGGCTGTGGGAACAGGGGCTTTTATAAGTGCGCAGAAGCGCAGCTGCAACAATGTGCATTAGCAGCGTTTTTTCATTAGGCTAATGTCGTCTAGCGACCCTCCCGTCAGAGCCGGGTTTGCGGGGAAGCTTTTACAGGAAGGGCAGCACGCATCACGCTAATGATGTAATCCGGACTCAACGCCAGATGACGGCTTTTGTGTTGATGGCTTTTGTTTACCATTTCTCTAAATGGATCGTCAGATAAATTCGGAATATTTTGGCGATGTTTCGTTTAGCAGGCTCCATAAAGCCCGTAAGCACATGTGTTCCTCTGCGGCTCCGCGGCTCATTGCTCAGAGACGTACTCAGCGTGACAGAGTCGGCGCTTCACCACATGCTAGCAGTACAGAGGAAGTGAGGATTACATATACGTGGCAAACTGCTCTGCGGCTTGTGTTTGATATGCTAGTTTCCAGCTAGCTGTGTATAATGGACCACACAGGAGCAGAGGGCCGGGGTACACACTCCTAACCAAACCAACCGCTTTGTTCAGTTGTCAAATCAATGCAAGCGTTTATACACCTATAAACATAAATACAGAATATTGTTTATGGTGTTGCATCATAAAAACATTGGGCTTACATTATGAATCACTAAAAATAATTGGTGTCAATTGTTCGTAAAACCATTTCTGCATAAATTGTCGTTTTCAGTTTGTGTACGAATAGTTTTAATTTTAAAACATGTTTGAACAAGGTTACCATAGGCCTATACTATACTATATACAGTATACTATACTGTATACTACTGTTTTTATTGTCAGAGTTATTGTGCACTTTATAGACGGTTTCATCGCCCGTACATGCCTAGCCCATAGTCAACTTCCAAGTGTGTGATTGTTTATATAACTTTTTTTTTTATATTAACATTCATTTATATCAGACTAACATATTAATTGTATTTCCTTTCATTAAACATTCTTAACGGTAATTGATTCTTTGTGGAGGTCTACCAGAATTAAGTTTGGGACACATAACGTTTATTTATGTTGTAGCGGCTGAAATCGTCTTTACATTGTGTACATTGGATCATTTCATTTTGCTTTGACTTTTCCAGTTCATATTGGGAATACGTTTTTTTGTGTTAATCATCTTGAAATCCATTATTCGAGGTGTGAGCAGTCACAACGTGACCTGTCACTAACTATGAGGAGCTTCATTTAATGCAATTCTTAGATCACTGAGGATCAAAGCAATTTCATTGCCCTTTGGTCATTATCGTGGTAAACTAGTGCCAGACCATTACCTCATCCAGCTGAAAACCAGGAGGTCATTTTTAAACAGTCCCAACCATCAATATTAAATTTGTAAAAAATTATTGCGTTTTTATCTTCGTCACAACCAGCGCCAGAACGTTTCGTTCCACGCTTTTGTTTAATATTCAATCGACGCACCCGTCCTAATTTTAGACATGACATTGTGTAATAGCACACTGTGGGAGAGCGCTGAAGAATATTCCAGAGCTGAAAACATCTCTGATTATAGTCTTAGATCAGAGTCACAGGCCAGAGAGAAAGAAAGAAAACAAAGAAACCAAGAGAGAAAAGCACAAAGAGACAAAATAGGCGTCATCCTCCACTAACACTTTTTGCTGTTTAGATGCTGGCGCTTGGCGCTAGATGAGGATTGAGAGAAACCTTTCATCTGCCGTGAAAACGCTCCTCGCTGCATCTTTGAAGTGCAGAGGCCTCCGAGTGCTTCGGAGAAAGCCAAGCCAGCTAGTAATCACGGCCGAGACGCGGAGGAAATGAGCCAGAGAAAGAGAGTGAACGTCTCACACCCCCGAACCATATGCTTTGAAGATGTCACTTTCCACGTTGACCGTGATTGCTCATACCAAGGGCCCGGGGCACTAATGCATGTTTCGGGTCACAATAGAGTGCTGCTTGAAACTGCGCAAAGAGTGTCTTTATTTCAGGAGAATGTACCTGTAATGATAATAATGAGTACAACAAAAAACGCTCTTTAGAGGTTTGGTCAGGTTTGTGGTTATACTCTATGTCTGACCGTTATCTCCCCCTACAGGCCAACCTGCCGCTACTGCAGAGGGAGCTGATGCACTGTGCACGACTTGCCAAGCAGAACCCGGCTCAGTATCTCGCCCAACACGAGCAGCTCCTACTAGACACCAGCACCACCTCACCTGTCGACTCGTCTGAACTCCTGATGGACGTTAATGAGAACGGCAAAAGGAGGACGCCTGACAGGTGAGCCTGTAAACAGTAACCTCACATCATCCCTGTTCTTGATCCCCACTTGGTGTTGGCTAGTGGGGTTAAATGAATGATGGAGCAATAGACTCACAGTAGCAGGCTCATGGTAAACCTGTGAATAGGGAATTCTAATGAAAATTTCATGCCCTTTATATTGTTCTTCATCAATGCAATCTTTGTTTTTCTACTTAGAATTTCTTATATAGTACCCCGTTGCAAGAAGAAAAATTCTGGTTTCTTTAGGCGGGTTAAGTTAGTTTCTTTTTACTCTAGAACTACATACTAGAAATAGATATCTGAAAACAGCTGGAGGCGCATAGAAATGGGGCAGCAGGTTATGAGTGTCTATATTGTCATGCACCATTTGGAATTTCTACGTCTTCCTTTAATGGAGCAGAACCTTGAGAAACCAGACACATCTGGAGAACGCAGATACTTCAGAGAAAGTGAAAGAATATGTTATTCTTTTAGGTATGTGAGTCCCGTTCTTCACTTAGATGAAATGGACGTGACCGAGCACCACAAACCCAGAGCAAAGCTGAGGAATAACAGCTTTCATATATCAACACACTCCCTATAGCTTCAAAATATATTTTTTTATATACTGACATATCAGCTCTTGTTATTAAAAATGTGTATTCTTTTCCTTATTTTAACTATTGTTTTTGTGTAATTACTGCATATTTTAAATGATCTATGAGCCTAGGGACATAGTTGATAACAAATACAGATGAAAGTCAGCTCAGATACGGCTGGCTAAGCTCTTCTGTTTCTGCTTAGGTCGGCTCAGCGCGCTCACAACGCGTAGGTGAAAGAGAGAAAGAAAGCGATATTGGAATTTGAAAGGGAACTATGCTGTCCTTAATCACACAGAACAATGTATGGTCACTTCAGTCTGATTAATATCAAAGGATCGGGAAACTATGGCTACGGAGAGAATGCACCCGAGAAAGCGTGCACGGCGTGTTGCTCCTCATTTAGAAGAGAAATGTGCGCAGAGGCTTATTTGAATAAAATATTCCATTGTGGTGTGCAACCCCTATACATTTGGAAAGTGAAAAAATTTAAAAGGAGGTTCAGATTCAGTTCACGGAGTTTAGCGAACCTGAGAGGAGAGAACAGTGGGATATCAATGTGGAAACTAGTTGCTTAGGACAGTGGTCAGACTTTTTAAAACTAAAAGGAAATGTTCACGCCCAAAAAATATCCTGTCATCATTTACTCGCCCTCGAGTTGTTCCAAATCTCTATAAATGTCTTTGTTCTGATGAACACAGAGCAAGATATTTGGACGAATACTTGTAACCAAATATGGTGGCCAAGAACTGTTTGGTTACAAGCATTCTTTCAAATATATTTCTTTGCGTTCATCAGAAAAAAAGACATTTCTACAGATTTTATTTGGAACAACATTGAGGGTATACTAAGACAGACTTTTTCGTTCTTGGGGTGAACTTTTACTGTAAACTACATGGAAGCCTGTAATAGGGACAAATGATTTACATTAGCATTTATGCATTTGGCAGATCCTATTAACCCAAAGTGACTTACATTGCATTATACTATACATTGTATCTGAGTTTATGCAATCCCCTGGGATCAAACCCATGACCTTGATGTTGCTAGCGTCATGCTCTAACCACTGAGCTACAGGAAAGCTTTTTCTATTTTTTTCATATAATATTTATATAATGTTCATCAAAAATCATATAACATAATTATTTTAATTTCATATCAAATGTTTTTGCTTAGATTTCATAAAAGTAAAGCTAAAGACATGTTCAGTGTACATAAACATGAAAGAGATGGGGACACTTGAAAAACGCACCAGGCTCTTACCAGATACACAGGTTCGCTACGAATGAACCGGATTGGCATTAAAATGCATGAGAGAGGGGTAAAATAAATGCAGCTGTGTAGCGGAGCTGTGGACGGAGGAGAGAGAGAGGTTTCTTTAAGGAGCATATGGACGGTGATGGATGCGCGTTTGCAGCTCATAAAAGCAGCTCATTAGGAAGTTGGGTCTCTTTTAGAGGTAACCGAGGGCCGACTATCTCCCTTTGTACGTGCGGTGACTCACACAAGCGTATCCACAGGAGTGCCAGCACCTGGTCTCGTGACATATGAAAGTGAAGGGCAGAGCGATGTGAGAGCCCCGGGGGTCTGACTTCTGTAAGCATAGATCTCTCATGTAGGCTCTGTCAGGACCTCTCTTTACTGACAACATGCTGCTTAACCGAGACTTTCTGCTAAGCACACGAGATGACAGACAACTGCTCTGACTGTCACAGAAGCGGTTTCACACACAGGAGAGGAAAACACATTACAGCAGCATTGGGAGGTCTGATTCATCTAAGAGAGTAAAACCATTAGGAAGGTTCAGTCGTTCTTAAAAACTATTCCATGTTTAATTTCGTTTTTTATGTTGTGGGATTTCATTTTTGTTTGCTTATGGACATTACTACACTTAATTTATTTGAAAGACACTTTATTCACTATTTAGCTTGTATCGAACTATCAATACGATTTTTTTCAAAAAACGATTTGTTCACGAATCAGACATCACTGCATTATAGACATTACTGCACTTCTAAGTTCTCACAAAAGATGCTGTTTTCGGTCAAAGTCAAAAATGATGACCTGCCAACAGAATTCATTTGTTTTATTTCTCACTCTAAATAGTTTTTTCTCCCATCTAGAACCAAAGAAAACGGCTTTGAGCGAGACCCGCTTCACCCCGAGCACCCCAGCAAGAGGCCCTGCACCATAAGTCCTGGTCAGCGCTTCAGTCCCTCCAACGGCCTCTCCTACCAGCCCAACGGCTTGCCCCACCCCACACCGCCCCCTCCTCAGCACTACCGCCTGGACGACATGGCCATCGCACACCACTACAGAGAATCCTACCGCCACCCCAACCACCGCGAGATCCGGGACCGACCTCGGCCAATAGGTAAGGGAAAGTTGTTTATGAGGGTGTTACTGTACTGTCAATGACTATTAAAGGAGTCAACTAATACAAAATAAAACAATACAATATAAATATACAATATAAATTGCATTCTTTATAGCTTCAAATCCTCTCAAAAGTCAAGACAATATACCGTATTAAGTCAGATATAAAATGAGCCACAGATTGAGATAGGGGTCCTGGAAAAGGTGCATTTAATAAATGATGTACAAAAATAAGAAAATGTATATAAATATATTGCAAAATAAGTAAAAAACGAAATTGAAAAATTAAAAAAGACTTAAAGGCATGTGTCTGCTGACTGGAATCTGAGATGCCACATGATTGAAACATGCAAATATAAGCTACAATATAAGTCGCCAATCCCTCGATCTTCCAAAGTCCGCCCTTAGAAGTTAAATCAAGCAGGCCTCAGTCAGATCAGGAACATAAACTCCTTTTTAAAATGATTTGAGGTTTACATAAAACCAACGCGCCATATCGGGCTTAAATGTGCTAAAAATACTCAAGCGCATTAGGCAGTGATATATGCCGGAGATATGCATGAGCCTGGCAGCTCTGTCTGGGGCCGCGCAGGGAGAGGGTGCGAGCGTGCCCGCAGGCAGCACGGGTGAGCGGTGTGAGGGATGAGAGCATGCGAGCAATGAAGAGCATGTGAGCGATGGAGGATGTCAGGGAGCGGGTGAGCTATGGCTGAGAAACAGACGGCTTCGACATACCACTGTGAGGGGGAGCAAGAGAAATGGAGATCCCAAATAGTAACACGTTTAACACACTCTTTTTCTCCCTCTCTCTACCTCTATCTCAGGGATGCACGGCGGCACACGGCAGGAGGAAGTCATAGATCACAGACTCACAGACAGAGAATGGGCAGAAGAGTGGAAGCACCTTGACCATGTAAGAAAAGTAATAACATTTTTATTACTATCCAAAGTGTATGTGTGTGTGTGCTTAGCTGTACTTTGGGGACAACATTTTTCCTTCGGCTAAAAATGTAACCAGATCTCTCTTAGAGAGCACTTGGTCACATCCTCATTTGGAAAATAATTAATAACTAAATTAATATTCTGAAAATGCTGGATTTAGAATGGGCTATAAAAAATCAGTAGATGTTTATGGTTTGTCCCCATTTTAAATAGCTAAGTTAACGTGTGTGTGCGTGTGTGTGCGTGTGTGTGTGTGTGTGTGTGTGTGTGTGTGTGAGAGAGAGAGAGAGAGAGAGAAATGAAAACATGATACAAAAGGTGTGGAAACAACATAAAAAATTTGCATTTCTATGTGCTTGCACGTTTATTCCCCTGGGGAAGAAAATTCACAAAGGAAATTCTCCTAAGGCATCTTTACTCAGCAGAGTTAAGGCTGCTTTGAGCAGGACCAATGGTCCTGATATTTCTCCTGAGAATAAAACTCTGAATTCTCAGCTCAAAAATGTCAAACTAGGATTTGCAGATACCACAGTCTAACATCAGGCAGAGTCTTTTCTATGAACATTTTTGATTTGTCAAACATCAGAGACAGTGTTAATATGTGAAAAGACAGCTAAGACCTCCATTACGTCTCCTGAGCTTTAAACCTCTGAGCTAATAGACTTTCCTCTTGACTTTAAACATAGTTATTATTCAATCTAAACACTTCAATCTAACATTCAATCTAAAGTCACAGACTGAGGGCTCTGGGCTCCTTGGGGTCCCCAAGATGTATCCAGGGGGGCCATAGATTTTGTGGCATTTTCTGAACTATAGAAATGTATCATAAATTGTATGCAATCAAACATTAGACAAAAAAAGTACACCAACAAAAAGAATTGATGTTTCAGGATTGTATTACTGAATATATTTTTGGATTAATAAAATTATTAAATATAATTCTTTATTTTGGGGGGCGCAAAGCGATGCACCCTACTCAAAGGTGGCCTTACAACAATTTGAGAACCACTGATCTAAACCATTATAACATCATGTATTTAACATCTAAATCAGTCAGTTCTGTTTAAAGCAAATGTCATGTTGGTCTTTTCCGCAGCTCCTGAACTGCATCATGGACATGGTGGAGAAGACGCGTCGCTCCCTGACAGTGCTGAGGAGGTGTCAGGAGGCCGACCGGGAGGAGCTTAACTACTGGATACGACGTTACAGTGATGCCGAGGACCTGAAGAAGACCAGCAGCTCCAGCAGCAGTCAGTCCAGACAACAGAGTCCTGCCAGTCAAGATGGCAATGCTTTAGGTACATGTACATGTTGACAACAGGAAGTGTGTTATTTCAATGCAGCACATGTCAAAACAAAATCAGATCAGCATACCTAGATTTAACTCTCTGTGAAAAACACATTGTGTGCATTTTTCTCTTGACATCAAAACCTGACATCTTCCTTTTTTCTTTCCAGACATCCATAGGGAGCTTCTTCACAGACCAGTGTCTGGATACGTACCCGACGAGATCTGGAAGAAAGCTGGTTAGCATGCCGTCTTTAACGCTTCTTTTAAACATGCACACACACTCATAAGCACAGGTGGAATATCAAAGCAAATTATTCAAACAGAGCTCAAAGACTGTGGCTGTGATTTACAAGCTCTCAGAAATTCAATCACTCAGTCAGTTAGCTGTATGTAGTCAGATGGGAACACAAAACTCTGACTCAAAAATATTCTGAACACCTTGGTTTTCAGGTTTTCATGGTTCATAAAGGTTTCCTACATTTTAAAATAAACAACAGCGCACCAAGGCCACACATTAGAATTCTTTTTCTTTTATTTAGTTAAGGTCATAACTTTTTTTAATGTATAAAATCTTTCAAAAAAACGCTTAAACATAAAAAAGGATTTAGCATGGTATTTGTGGGCTTTATTTATTAGTTTAATGACAATTTAGACATTGTAAAAATTGTACTGAAGAGACATCATTGCACCATTATAATAAATATTTTCTTTGATACTTTTTTTGTTATAAATATTTCAGTTACGAATTAAATATTTACCCTGAACCAACATTAACAAAAATATTCAGCATTTCTATCATCCAGCAACAGAAATAGCACTCCTCTAGCATGCTCTACAATGACAAATTTTTGTCTGTGTTTGTGTAACGTTGAGCTCTGTGATGGGCAGTTCAGCGCTTGGCTTTCACTGGAAGCGCCTCGACACATTCCAGCAGTGATGTCAGATCATAAAGCTCTTTTATTGCTCTGGCTGAACAGGACACAAGTGCTTCCAGCACTTTAGCACTTCTGCCATTAGCCTTGCAACAGGAACCAGCCGGCTCTCCGCGGCACTCTGTTTTATCACAGCGGAGGAGCTGGTTAAAAGAGGGATAAAGATATTAAAAGGCTTTGTTTAAAGAGCAGCTGATCTGTGTGAAATATGACAAGTGATGGATTTTGTAACAGCAGATTGTTTACCTTGGCATCTGCTCGCTATTAGTCGACAGACGATGTGTCTGTTAAGGCAGCTTGTCTTTGATGCTTGGTCTTACTAAAGGCTTAATAAGAGCAAACAAACCTTTTCACCGTACAAAAACACCCCAAAAAGACGGCCACAGATTGAAAATCTATCTGAAGAGTGGAACATAAATGCAGTTAAATGCATGAGGGAACGTGTTGCATTTTCCGTGACCTCAGAGGGTGAATTCGTGCACCAAACCACTGCGGTTTCACAAATTGGTCCAATCCCGATGAAAATGCGGCTGGTTTTATAATCGTCCATATTTAAGACCGGGATGGAGGGTCTGTGTGACCGCGACCATCCATTTTTGCAAATCAAGGGGCTGCAGCGTTATCAGACATGACAGTTTAGTCTATGAAAAATGCTTAAGAGAAGCATGCATTTTTTACAGCATTGTACGCCGCAAGCGATGGTTACACAACCAAAGCTAAGAGCAAAATAAAGGCGCATTCGTTGTTGCAAAAGATCCAGAACCGCCGCAAGTTTCAACAATGTAATAAAAGGTGAACGGCCTTTTCACAGAAAGCCTGCGTACAGTAGGTGATGAATATTCAAGGCCTTTTCTTACACGCTGCCATATCCTGATCTGCATGGGCCTTTGGGGCGCAATTGAAATGCATAATTTAAATATAAATTGCCCGATTTGCATATGCAATTAGTCAGGCTGCAGCCCCGAACAATGAAAACAAACAAACACAAAATAATGCCCTAGTCTGCTCTCAAGATGAGTTTTCAAGTCAGAAGTATTTACGGTTAATGGGATAACAATGTATTATATAGATAAAGTGTGAGTCCAAGGAAATTCATTTATTCTTCAGAGAGACACATATCAGGGATTACCTGTAATCTGTTCAGTGCATTTCTGTCAAGTTTGTGTTTTGATGCCAAACAAAAGCAGTTCGCTTGTTTGTTTGTATTCGGCAGACCCAGAAAATCATCCGAGCCTATTCAAAATAAATTGATGTTTCTAATTAATCCCGAAATTAATCTGTTGAATGCTTTTGAACAAAACAAGTCAATAGGATCAATGAAACATTGTGAAAATAGTTGAAAATGTGCCATAATTAGCGGTTTAGCTACTTTTTAGCCAATTAGGAACAGGTGAAGAAAAAAATCACAGACGGTGTTGTTTGAACTAAGAATGTGAAGTTTTACAGCCTAATTTATTTTTATGCAAGGAACATACGGTCATACATGAGCTGATAGTTTACTGTATATGGTCCCGTAACCAGAAATTTGGTGTGATCCAAAAGAATCGCCTCTCCTAATACCCTGTGAAAATGAAAATGTGAAACTGTTAGCCTATTTAAAGCTCATCTGATACCTTCAAATGACTTTTCTAGGCATAATGTAGGTGGGTAGCTTCATTGGTAGTAAAAAGTGAATTGTGTTATTTTTTTCAGTGTTAAATTGTGCTGTTTTATATCAGTATAAATATAGAGACAATTATAAGAAAGCTTTTGATTGATTCCCTCAAAAATATATTAATGGGATTATATATCTACTAAATGCATAAGTGTACATATTGTTGCTGTCCTCGGATGTTTCAATTAAAAATGGAAAAGACACTGTACTTTTTAAATGATTAAATACTGTGTTTTCAAAGTTGACAAGCACTCTATAAAACATTTTATTTGTTAGATATAAAAAAATCCAGTGACAAAAAATGACTGATGAATGACTAATAACAATGATGTATGGCAAAAATGAAAAGTCATACAATATGGAAGGTTTCAGAAGGTCAACAGCGATATGTAACACCAAATAAAACTCTCCGGAGTGTAAATATCTGTATATCTAACCATTGGCAGAGCTTAATTTGAGATCTAAATAGTGAAACAGATTTTTTTGCCATCACTAGCATCACTGACAGATTTTACCAAAATATATTTTTCTTGCAATAACGCATAGTTCACGCATAACTTGCAGGTATATAATTGATTAACTAACTTGAGAAATCCTTTTACAATGCAAAAAGAGGTGTATGTTCTGTTCCCCGAAAATAATTTATTTCTCTTTTCAGAAGAAGCTGTGAATGAGGTGAAGAGGCAGGCCATGTCCGAGCTTCAGAAAGCCGTGTCGGAGGCGGAGCGCAAGGCTCACGAGATGATCAGCACCGAGCGAGCCAAGATGGAGCGCACGGTGGCAGAGGCCAAGAGGCAGGCGGCGGAGGACGCGCTGTCAGTCATCAACCAGCAGGAGGACTCAAGCGAGGTAACAGCTTGTACGCCTACCGCACATGGTTATTGTATTACTGAACAGCTGTAGCGCTGAAATACTGCACAGTGAATCATTTAGATGGTAATGTATGCCATCATTTATTATATTTTGCATTAGATATCATCTCGGGGATTGATGGATTTTCTTTATTTTGTATAAAAACATACATGACTGTTACATCCTAAGTTAGTTTGTAGGCTTGTTTTATTTTCATGGCTCATGTTTGATGTCTTAGAATGAAAACCCACAGAGATGGGTGTAAACGAAGCAACATTTGTGAATTACGGGGGAAGAGAAAAGGTGTCCCAGATAATTCCCCATGCAGGCCGATGTCACGCGGAGCTGTGGGATATAGCGTTGCGTTTATCACCTCAGGCAAAACCAAGCTTTTCCACCTCTAAATGAAACATGTGGACTGTTAAGGTGGTTCTGATTTGGACGAGGAAAATTGCAAAGGGAGCGGCGAGTGTCTGCGCGCAGCAGGGGGGACGACTCAGTTTAATCAGTTAGCAGGGAAAGGCGGCACGCATCTGAGTTTAATTGCAAGAGCCGTGTTTATGCACACTTCTCCCCGGAGGATTGCATCGGTAGCTGGGTTTAACTCCAGCTTTCCGTCTCTTGTATGCATTCCGGACTTTGTGATAATTGCACTTATGTGGCTTGGAGACATACACAAAAAGGCCACACTGGTAACATGAGCGATCTCCGAGCGTTTTTTAGTTAACCTGTAACAAATGTGTCCTCACGTAGCTCCATGTGGAACTGGGTTAACTAACTTTTTTCCCCCAGCTAGCTCATTATTTCCATGTTTTCAAAGCAGGGAGATTCAAAGAAAAATAAACCAGAATTCTCTGTTTAGACGTTAACTCAAATGGGAAATGTTTGCTGTTAATGAGCCGAGACTTCTACTCGGTTTTCTCAAAGGCCTGTGCATCTATTATTTCCTAATTGGGATAATACCCATGGAATGGATCGCACAGATTGAGAACGATTTTTTGGGGTATTTTAGCGGTGAGAGTCAGCAGAGACCTAATGATATGAGACTATATTTGGGACATGTGGAGCTATTTAAAACTGTAGTGTATTACGATCCTTTACTCACTTAAAATCGTGGTCATATGTTCCCTTCAAAAACATTATCTTCAGTATAAGAATATTAAAACAATATTTGTGAGGTCACAATACTATTTTCGTAATAAAAACCTCTTCTACCCCGATTGTTTTGCAGAGCTGCTGGAATTGTGGGCGCAAAGCGAGCGAGACCTGCAGCGGCTGCAACACAGCACGTTACTGCGGTTCCTTCTGCCAGCACAAGGACTGGGAAAAGCACCACCACGTATGCGGTCAGACTCTGCAGGCGCAGCAACAGGGAGAGACCCCTGCCACCGTCAGCTCCTCAGCCACCCCCAGCAGCGGAGCCGGCAGCCCCGCGGACACGCCCACAGCTGCAACCCCTCGCTCGGCCACGCCCGGCACGCCCTCCGCCATAGAGACCACGCCCCGCTAGAATCCGAATAGAATATTTCTGATGCCTCAGCCTACCGGAGACTGACTCACCTGTCTCGCTCGCTCCAAAATGCTAACACTAGCACGCTAACAAAAAGAGAAGACTGAAACTAGGGCGATCACCCACAGGAGGTCCATTTCAGGTCATATTGACTTGCCATGATAGAGAACGCAAAGATATTCTTTGTTTGAAATTCTCATTGTTCTTTATTGTTTCTACATCTATTATCGATTATACTGTTGGTAACGTTGTTTATTGTTGTTGTGGCTCTCTTACATTCTGTAAATAAGTAGTAAAAGAAATGGAGTAGACAGCTGGGACCTCTCGAGGAGTTTATTTGACCTTCTTTTGTCCTCTTTCGCTACCTTCTCAAAGCTCTTTATCCAGTAGCTGGGATATGAAACTATTTGACCTCATTCAAAGACACTTTAAACAACCAAACCAAGGATATACTTCATATCTGATGTTAACAAAGACACAAAATATGATTGGGAAACAGAGAGCATTGAGAAATAAACATGCCATGCGGGGCATCTGTGTCGGACGTGGTGGAGTAAACGGCGGACAGCATTTCTGGCTCACTGGCTGAACTTTGCAGATGTGCAGCAGATTTTGAAGGAACGCAGATGTTCATGCTTTCTTTTTTCAGCGAACTTCTGCAAGATAATATCCAGGTCAATGGTCTGAAAAATAAAAAGCTGTTTCACCGAGGAATGTAAGGGCGAACTACATCAAACCTGCACTGGATGTTGAACACCACGCAGTGTAATGAAGGACGTGCTTCGAGCCCTGATCCCAAACAGGAAGTGAAGTCATCAGCCCACCAGAGCAGGATTGTCAGATCCTGACTATGACAGCCACCTAAAAACAAAGGGCTGAGAGATTACCCATAAATCACGGGCGAGTCGCTGGGCATCAAGACCCTCCCGTCCTGCCTATCTCTAACCCTGCCATCAATCCTTGTTTTTGCTTGTTTTTCCCTTCTAGATCTCATTGTGTTAAACTCTTGTGTCCTGTGCCGTCTCCGATGGTTATTTATTGTACATGTGCTGGACAATTGTGACACTGCATTATAGTTTAAGCCACAGTCACGACTTTATAGTCTTTCTAGATGCAAAGCAGAAGAACATGTTTTCTCTTGTTCTCTCTCTCTCTTTCTCTCATGCTCTCGCAAGCTGCTTTTCTCTACGTATGTGTTTGTGGTAGTCCCCTTGTAGTTCTCCGAAAAGAAGACGGAACGCTTTTCTCGTTGTCCTCGAAAGGCAACCGCTATCTCAGTGCTGCTACTTCAGTATCATTCAGATCTTTTTTGAGAACTAGCATGTTACATGGAATGCTAACATAAATGTTTTTGTACATGGGACGTACATAAATGTATTTGCACTGTCACGGTTCCTCTCGGCATGCTTCTTTTGGCAGTTTTTCCGTAGGGAGCGTCACTTCACAGGTTATCTTTGGAGTGCTTCGTTTCATGTGATTTTCATTTGTTGTTAAAAAACAAAAAAGAGAAAAAAGAACTAAGAAAAAATACGAAACCGAGGTATCACGATCTGCTTTTGCGAACATTTTCTTCTGAACATAACGGCAAAAAACTTTGCTTTGAATAGTTAAGGACAGTGCATGCACATGCATACTGAACGCTATGGTATATGTTGTTTTTGTTTTATACGAAAAAGAAAAAACGTACAAAAAGACACTAAGAAACTTACTTTCCAAATGGGAGACAGACAGCTTTAACACTGCAGAGCACCAGAATACACAGTATTACAAAAGAATTAACATGGAAGACAGCCAAAGACAGACATGAAGGACCAAAATCTGATTTTATCCAAGACTTAAACATGACAAGATATTCACTCAAATGCATTCTTCTTCTATCGAAACGTTTATCAGGTTTCAAATTCCATTTGAAAACCTTTAATTCTCCCTGTCCGGAGCTATGACCAGCCCTGTTCAGCTCTTAGGGAGAACAAGCCACTCAAAACCATGTAGCAGTTCCTGAGGCAAGAGGGTTCACGTGTATATGAGAATGAACGAGCAATAATCGAAAAGGTAGAGCAGATGGGGCGAAGTATTTTACAACAATCTCACCTTTGTTGGTTTTTCTTTCCGTATCATTCTTTCATGAGAACGTCACCCCAAAAGGTGACCGGTCGATGGCCTACTCGCCCTTTCGCATTCATGAATGACGCATAACCAAACTTTCAAGTGTTTCAGCTCATGATATAAAGCCATGTAAGACAGAAACAAAGACGTTTCTGAAAACTAATGTAACGAAACGAAACAACCTCGTTCATGGCTTAAGAGGAAGAGGGGACTGAATGAGCCCTCGCGCCCCCAAACCATGGTGCTAAACGCTGCATATTTGACCTCTCGGGAGGCTCCCCGGCCTTCAGCTCGACATGCTATGGTTAAGGAATCCAAAAATAAGGTGTGAGACACCTTCAACTTCACAGATCCTGCCAGCTAAGCTGCGTTTAGTGTGATATTTGTGAAAAATGTATACAGTGAGTTTGATCAGGGCAACCTGAATAAAATTAGCACGGACGAAGCGGACTCTCTCCTCTTTCCCACGCTAGTACGTCTGTTTTGCTACGAACTTTTTCCTCGGCAGCAAAAAGTCTCACTCTACCTCTGACGGCATGTTAGGAGCTCCAGTCACTGAGCGGACGCTGGTCTAGTCAAACCAAATGGGCACTTGAGAACAGGACTTAAACCCAAAGCAAAAGCTCAAACCATATCACTACTTGGTAACAATGCAGACCTCATAAGAAATAAAACTTAATGAATAGAATACATAAGATAAAAACCGAAAAAAAAACTTTTTTACGTTCCTTTACGTTGTCACACGCTTTGAGTTTGTAAATATGACGACTCAAAGTAAAAAAAAAAAGATTTCAGAGTGTTGACTTCATTTGATATACTCTAATTCAATAAATGGTCAAAGATGAGAAATGTGATATATTCTTATTGCCCTCCTTTTTACCCGCGCCCCCTCTCCTTGTTTCTGTCGTCTGTTGTAAGACACGCTAGGCCGCTCGTCGACGTCCTTTAGGTTCATGTTTATAGGGGGTCCACGCAGAACGCGTCCTCTTTTGCTGGCGCGCGAGGTGTTCCTGCGTTTGTAAATTGAATTGAACTCTGGGTTAAAAGGGACAGTGGAAGCGCAAAGTGAAATGAATTGGCGGGTGGGTTCAGGGATGGGCAGTCTTAGGGTTCTTGGAAATCTTTATTGTGAAAAATAAAACTCATGAAAGTCGTTGTGCAATACTTAACGGAAACACGAACCACATGTTAAAGGTGGACTGGGAGGGTGTGGTCTCTCAGTATACTCAATATACTCTATGGGTGTTTGAGTCTACTATGTCAGAACTGTGGTTTCTTGTTTAATCTGTTTTCTTTATTTTATTCTCTCATTTTTGGGGGCTGTAGTAAATGGTCTGTCAGTCTGTGAATCTTTGCAGTATGATTCTGGTATTGTTGTACTCTTTACTGTGTAATAAATATGTTCATACCTGCATTGGAGACTCTGGATTGCTTTGTTTTAGGCCCTCTCCACACTAACAGGTATTTTCAAAACCGCAGTTTCTTTGCAGTTCGGCCGTTCGTCCACATGTCAACGCAGTATGCTTGAAACCGAACGTTTTTGAAAACTCCTGCAAGGTTGGAGATTTTTGAAATTCTGGTTTCACTGTTATCGTGTAGACAGTTTTTATTTGGCGTATGACGGTTTAGATTCTGCGTTTGAGATTGGAATTCCAGCATGCCGCTATCTCCTTTGACGACAGATGCCAGGCTTCTTATTGGTCAATACGGCTTTATGGTTAGGGTTATATCGCCACCTGTTGGTTTTGGCATGCTTTTTACAGCGCTTTATAGCGTGGTTTTGCCATTTCTTGTGGATGCTGGGGTTTTTTAAATGAAGAAGGAAAATATTCTGTTTATGAAAAATACGTGTGTACTTGTGGACTGGGCCTTAGTAAGTCAGAAATGGTCATTTGACCAATTATACCACTTATATGAGAAAATGCCCTGCATCATGTGTCTCATAGGCAAAAAAATGAAATGCCATTTCAAACCTGTATGACTTCTGCAGAACACAAAATAAGATGTTTTGAAAAATACTTGCACCCTACAACACTGGCCCCCATTGACTTCCATTGATGGACACGAAACCCCCCGAGACATTTATCAAAATATCTTGTGTGTTCCACAAAAAAAAAAGAGTCAAACCTATTTTGAAAGACATAAGGGTAAATAAATGATAACAGATGTGAACTATCTCTTTTAAATACAGAAATTCTACAAAAATGCACAAGCATTGCACTCTTAAAGTCGGCATGAAACGGAAGTAGCAATTGTCATTTTTCGTATCGTGACGTATATCCGAGTGAAACAACTTCTGAAATGAGAAAAAAAATGTATGTCGGAACTTAATTTAGTGAAGAGAGGTCGTTTCGAGGGGGGGTTAACTTTTTCTACTAAAGATTACAAGTGCATATTATAAAAAATATATAATAAATACTGCAACACTTGTGTAAAACAATTAGAATTATCATTTTTAATTTCATACCAACTTTAACTCCAACAGATAAGCCAACAATTATGGACTAAAACTAAAACTCCACTCCAAGTTACACACACACATGTTAAATGTTGAGTAAACGGTGATTTGCTATGCATGTATACATAAATCCGAAAAAGCTTGAAGTGAAATTACGCCATTTGAAAGGCCTTCCACACCCTGAATAAGTGCGGCCTTGAAAATTGAAGAGTAAATGCTCTCTCTGAAGGGAAGCTATTAGCATGGAAGGTCTATATTTAAAGTGTCACTTAATTCCTGTGTCCCCCATTTTACATTTTACCTAATGTTGAAATGTTAATATGTCCAATATTCAGCCCACTTGCTTCTGTAATGTGACAGCAACATTGACATGGAAACGCACTAGCACCGGCACCGCAATTACCTTCGTCCCGGTCGAAAGCCTTTATAAATGCAGCGTTTAGATGCCGTCCCCCACGTGCCACCAAAATGAACCCTCTGATTCGGTAATCACTCGGCCGTTTAAAAAGAATGAAAAACTCCTCAAAGATGTCTGAAGATCTACTCCTTTTTGTCCTCTTATCTTCTTTTATTACCATTTAAAACATCATAAAGCTAAGGATGAGTAGAAAACGTCGTCATTCCCGCCGTCCGCCTTCAACCGCCTTTATTTTCCTGGAACGTTTTTATCAAGTGGCAAGAATTGACAGGCCCTCAATTAAACGAGGTCTGGAGAACTGTTCTCCGCCGATAACAATACAAATAGATCCTCTCAAACAGAGAAAAACAGCTGTCTCTATTATTTGAATGCTTCACCTTTCCCCGCTCCATTAATTGGGTCTTTGATCACAGGCAGAGGTGCGGAGTGCCTGATAAGAAAAAGGTTATTAGTAAAGTAGCCCGGAGGACTACGCAAGGGCTGCGCGAGATGAGATAAACCCGTAATGCCCGTGTGTCCATGTGCTCGCGAGCGATAGGGATGCCGTCTGCGCCGGGAAACGCTCGCGCGAGGAGAAGAGCAATACTCCGACGAGACGGTAGCTAATGCGGGATATAAATTCGGCTTCCGGGGATGCGACGCAGGATTAAAGTCCATAAAGAGTTCGTCTTTAAATGGTTTACATTTTTCGCCTTTAAATCAAACTGTGTCGTAGAATTTCATCGTGCTTTTTTGAAGCCCGCGCGCCTTGGAGTATTACTGCGGTCCTACAGCGGCGGAGGAGAAAATAACATTCTGCCTTTGAGAGTTAAGCGCGAGCGTCTCTTTGATATGCGGCCGAGCTAAATTTGAGGATTTAAATCTGATTAAATCTGAGCCTGTTTATATTCCCGTGTCCGTGGAGTGATTTGAAACACCTCGTTGAGGAATCTGCGCAAAAACTCTCTTGTAATGGGTTTCTTTTTTTACTTCATCCACAGACGAATACAACCGGGGATACCAAGAGCGTATTAGGGCTGATATGGTGGGGCCAAAGTGAGTCCGCAGTGAAAACATTTTTGATGAAATTACAGAACACAAGGTTATCTTTCACCAGCACATGCTTCACTGCCCCGGGCCTGGATAATCTGTTAATACCATTCAAGCAAAATGACATTATTAAGCATGAGGAGCAGTGCATCTCCACCCAGTCCTGAATGATGCGCGTAGCCGACCCTCCATCACCCTTGACGGAGGAAGGTGATGTGAAGAGAATGATAAATAGTGAGGGAGAGAGAGCCTTAAATGTCAGCTAATGGTCCCATCGTGGCACCCTGCAGATGAACAGAGTGCGAAAAATGGAGACGAAGAGGGGTGAGAAATATATCTAAGAACTCAAGCCTACATTTATGTAATGAGTATCCTTTTTACACACACTGTCTAAAAAAATTGCTACACTGTGAAAATGTAGCATCCAATATATTTGGTGGCCATACAAGCACTGGTGGCTCTTTGTCAAGTGAATACTCGGTCACAAAAATACAATATAATGAAGACAACACCATGTGAAGGTGGTTTGTGCTCGCGCTCAAAAAGTGCCGACTCTCACACCTCGAGCAGCCCGGAGCTGAGGGTCTTCCCCAGCTGAGATGAGTGATGGCTAATGAGAGTGGAGACAGAACCCGAGCGACTGCTACCCACTGTGTGTTTAAAGCGTGATTGATGCTTTTCATGGCTCTCGAGCCGCTTCTTCACAGAAACAGCTTGCTCTAAACACACAGGGCAGCGCTTGCTGACTTAAATACAAACTTTGTGTTTATGAGAACCTGCCCAGCGCACAGTAAAACTTTAGGAGACATATGGAGCTCACAACCTTCAGCTCTTGCTGGATCTCGGCAGATCGTCCTATATTGTTTATATAGTGAGTGGGACTAGTTGTCACAACTAGTTGTTTCTCATAGGGGGGGTGTTTTTGGAAGTCATGGGCACATACATTGAAGACTTGGCTACACAAAAGCTACCTTTTTAGTGTAGTTTGCTAGAATAAAGATACAGTTCATTAAAGACATGATTGAGCTGTGGGACAACATGCCCCGGGGGTATTGTAAGAGCATTCTGTGGGGTATGTTTTAAAGGGATAGTTCATCCAAAAATTTTAATTCCGTCATCATTTGTTCACCCTCTGGTCACTTCAAACCTGTATGCGTGTATTCTTCCGCAAAACACAAAAGAAGATATTTTGAAGAATGTTGGTAACCAAACAACAGCAGTACCATCCATCCATTTTCTTCCACTTATCCGGGCCGGGTTGCGGGGGCAGCAGTCTAAGCAGGGATGCCCAGACTTCCCTCTCCCTAGACATTTCCTCTAGCTCTTCCGGGGGGGAACCGAGGCGTTCCCAGGCCAGCCGGGAGACATAGTCCCTCCAGCGTGTTCTAGGTCTTCCCCGGGGTCTCCTCCCGAGGGGACATGCCCGGAACACCTTCCCGGGAAGACGTCCAAGGGGAATCCGGAAAAGATGCCCGAGCCACCTCAGCTGTCCCCTCTCGATGTGGAGGAGCAGCGGCTCTACTCTGAGCTCCTCCCGAGTGACTGAGCGACTCACCCTATCTCTAAGGGATCGCCCAGCCACCCTGCGGAGAAAGCTCATTTCGGCCGCCTGTATCCGGGATCTTGTCCTTTCGGTCATGACCCACAGCTCATGGCCATAGGTGAGAGTAGGAACGTAGATTGACTGGTAAATCGAGAGCTTCGCCTTGCGGCTCAGCTCCTTCTTCACCACGACAGACCGGTACAGCGACAGCATTACTGCAGAAGCTCCACCGATCCGTCTGTCAATCTCCAGTTCCATCCTTCCCTCACTTGTGAACAAGACCCCCAGATACTTCAACTCCTCCACTTGATGCAGGGACTCTCCACCCACCTGAAGTGGGCAAGCCACCCTTTTCCGACTGAGAACCATGGCCTCAGATTTGGAGGTGCTGCGGTACCATATAGTTATATTTATTTTTTTATTTATTGTTTCATTCTTAACGCCATTCCAGCATCTAAGGCTACCTTTTGGCGAAAACTAGTCCATCTATAATCAAGTCTGTTCTACATACTTTGGGCTGTGGGAGGAAACCGGAGAACCCGGAGTAAACCCACGCTGATACAGGGAGAACATGCAAAGTCCACATGGAGAGGTCTCCCATCCCACCCGGGGCTCGAACCAGGAACCAGTTCAATTCAATTATATAGACACAAAACTAATGCAAGTTAATGGGGTCCGCCGTGGTTTGGTTAACAATGTCCTTATCTTCTTTTATGTTCTACTGTAAAGAAAGTGATACACGTTAATAAATGACAAGGGAGTGAATAAATGATGAGAGCGCTTTCATTTTTGGGTGAACTATCGCTTTAATGTTACCTGCTATTAACAATCAACCTGTTTTTATGTAATATGGCATTATTTCAAAACTATTAAAAATACCAGTTAAAAAATGTAATATTCCAGCAACTGGCGTGTCAGAAAAGTTCTTGCTTTTCATGTTATTTTACACCAATTGTTTAAATTTGACATTTATTTATTTAATAATTTTTTTTTTACCAATTCTGTAAAATAAAACAGTAAAATTCCATAAAATTACAGTTTTTTACACTGACATATGTGAATATGACAGACAATGTAATTAATGAAGCAATAAAAATGTGAAATACAAAAAAATCGCTTCGCCCCACAGGAATGGGACAACTTGCCCCATTGTGATATTTTTGTAAGATACTCTTTTCTGTGTTTGATTGAATGCACTGGTTCCTTTATTTAAATTATAGTTTGGAGGATGAAAATAGCAAAAAAATATGATAAAGTATGTCAATTTTGGTGTTTGAAACCAACATATAAAACTACTGATTTAAAACACACCCATTTTTGTCAAGGAGATTATGACTCAAAACCTTGAGTTGTAAAGTGTAATAAAGCCCTTGTGACAGCAAGTCGTGCCCGAAAAACCTTAAAATATCAATCCGTTTCGAGTCAGGTCTGGAGCCATCCTGAGAATATTTAAATGAATCCGGCAGGAATTTGGCACTGGAAGCATGTGTCTGAATACAGTGAGGATTGTGTGCTATCCGTCATTCTGGTAATATAGTCACCACAGAGGATTTCTCATGTGAGATATCACACCAACACAAGCCAGGCTGCTATCATCAAAATATTGCGGGCAGCTGATACATTTTCGTAATCTGTTTTGTAAACTGTTTCGTGGAATACCGCTAAACGGATCTCAGCGGGGCAGTTTGAGAGTAAACAGAGATGCCAGCCACTGTTTATTCCAAGCACTTATTATGTTGATAAATGGTTTCAAATAAACACGACTTGCTGTTTTCCAGGATGAGACGGAATGCAGGAGCAGCTGGGTCAGGTGTTTCCTGACATATTTGTCTTCTGGAAGATCCAGATTTATGTTTTGTGATGTCTGATGAAGGTATTTATTATTCCTATTCTTGATGTTTTATCAAATGTTTATTTTTCTTAAATATAAAGAACAGTGGATCTATTATGGTTATGAATTGAACATTTAAAGGAACAGGTCACTCCAAAATGTAAACTAGGCCTATTTAGTTGTTCATTCACCCATATGTCATTGAAAACCTGTATGACTTCTGCAGAACACAATAGAAGATATTTCGAAGAATGTTAGTAACCGAATAACATTGTGGTTTTATCAGTTTACAGATGAAGCATTTGAGCTAGAGGCATAAAATTACTTTCCTCAGGGAAGCATAAAATTGCTTCTTGGATCAATGGAGTCAATGAAACTGCCTATGCGATATGTTCACATTGTTTAACATTAAGACTTTGAAATAACCACAAATTAACAAATTATAAGTTGTTCCAATGTCTACCGCAAGCTATTTCAATTCCTCACACACAAACACGGATCAGTTAGAAGATGGAGGGCATTAGAAATTCAGCGTGCTGAAGCTGGTGATGTGCCTTTCATTCCACCAAATAAACAAGCAGGCAGAGGTCATAAATCAGTAGGGCTGCGTCTGCTCTCCCTGCCCGAACGGCAAACTACCGAACGGTAATGAAGGGAGGGAGCTGTATAAAAATCAGAGCAAAAGCAGGCTAAAAGAGAAGGGGAGAAAAAGAACGGGAAGGATTGGAGGTGAATAAGTGCAGCTGACGACCAGAGAAGTGACGGGACACACCTGAGCTCCTGCGTATGATTAATAGTGCTGGAGAGACAAGCCGGTGTTAAGTACCTGAGTTCCTGCGCAATTTATAGCTCCTGCCGCGCTCTCCCCCCCATCCCCGTATCCGCGTCCCCCCACCACGGTCTTCCCCAGCTGTTCCACACCTGGACGTGGGCCCGGGAGAGAAACGAGCCATCCATCTCTCTCAGGCCACAGAGGGAGGAGTGGGTGAGCAAGAGCACCCAGCAGGAGGAGTTGGGATGGAGAGAGAAGGTTAGAGAAGGTTTCAAAAACACGCACAACCGAAACATTGCAGGTAAACGTCGCTCGAGTTTCTGAGCGAAGTGCGCCGAACACACATCTGCCACGTTTAAATAAACCAGCTCCCTAGCTTACCCATCAAGGAGGTATGATAAAAGCCACCCCTGTTGGAATGGCAATCTGTGTAGTTGGACGATGTCATCAAATGTGGAATTGATTTTTCAGTAAATAATTTTCTTTCTAGCATGGAGAGTTAAAAAGGGCTCCTTATCTACACGTGGGAATCCCGCGTGGGTCTCTCGGATGATTTAGAATCATGCTGAAATGTCTGAGATGAGCCCTCTGGAAAGAAATTAATTCCAGCTACGGGAATGAGAGCAGAGGAGCAAGACATGTCATGATTGGCATAGCGTCAGTTCATTCACACTCCCCTTCGATCAATCTGTGTCAGAGATGACGTCTGTAACCCCTAGTGAGACAGATCCTGCCGCACACGACATGTTCCGTTCTTCACTTTCACAAAGATGGATCATCTCATTCGATAAAAACTACAGTAATTTTACATTTTCTGCAGAAAATGTGAATGTTTATTGACTGTGTTGTGTGTTTGATTGATATGGTGTATTGATTAATGCTTTGAAGTACTTGGCGGGTCTTTGATTCAGAAAATGGATTTCAAGTTTCTAGGATTTTCTTTGGGCTTGACAGGAGACTGCGGAGAAAGCATTTCATTGCCTGGACAAAATAGGGTTGAAAAAAACAGACAATAAGCTGGCTGGCCGTCTTAGGTGTTTTGAGATGCTCATCCCAGCCTGGAAAAGCTGGTCATTTGGCCTAAGAGCATCTTGGCAGGATAAAACAGTGGTCAAAACCCCTCTAAAATGATGTAAGGTCATGATCTTATGATTTAAGGTTCCATTCATGTCTACACTCTTAAAAATAAAGGTGCTTGAAAGGTTCTTCCCAGCAATCCCATAGAAGAACTGTTTTTGGTTCCATAAAGAACCATTCTGTCAAAGGCAAACCATCTCTTTCTTACTTTTCTATAATCTTAAGAACCTTTTTCGCCACAAACGTTTAATACTTGCATTTTTCAAATGCAAATTTTATTTTTACATACTCCACCAAAACAACATTCCTGTGGGTCCTTGTTCATTAGCCTGGTTTACGTGACAGATTTACGCAAAACTTAAAATTGTCTCAATGTTACTCAAAATATTATTGTGAATTAAAGACGCTTTTATTTAACTAATATTACTCATTAAAATGTATTTCTTCCCTGTGGAGTAGTCATTTTAAAACTCAAAGTGATGGATGGGTTTATGTATATCGCAGCCACCATATTAACCATTATTTCTTTAATTGAAAGAGATTGTAGGTGTTTTATTCAAGCATTAATGGCACAGCCATTATACTTGGGAGTGGCCATGTAGGTGATTCAAGGAAGTTAGTCTTGTCTCATTGTTCCGAAGTTACCGCAGGATGCAGTTCATGCCCAGACCTGGTGCCACAGTGGAGAATGGGAAGCTGCGACCTGAGCATTCTCCACGATGATAGAGCTGGATAAAGGACGCGGCGACTTGACACGACTTCACTACAAAATTTCAAATGCTATTAGATTATTAATGATAATCTTAAATCTGTTATTCACCTTATAAGTAAATTAATTTATTTTGTATTTAGCCTTGTTGTGCAAGCACTGTTGAGCTTGTGCAGAGGCAGAAGCTTTTGCAGAGGGGAACTGGAATCCCCTGGTTGGGCCTGTTTTTTTTTTCTCGTTTTGGGTTCCTCCCCACCGTTTGCATACTATTTATCCCTATTTGCCTGGCTTGAGGGGTTGCTTTAGAATTCAAATTTTATGTTTTACATTATTAATATTGCATATAGGAATTTATAGTCTGTTTAATATTTGACCTTTGTTTCTCCCTCCTTTATCTTAAATGTGTGCTTTCACTGTGCATGCGTGCATGTCTGTCTCTGTGTGTGTGTGTGTGTGCGCGTGCTTGTCTGTGTGTCCATCCGTGTGTATATGTCGACGTGTGTAAGTATGTGTGCATATTGTGTGTGTGGAGCGTTTGTATTTGGGTATGTCTGTCTTTTGTGTTTTCACCTTTTGCTTGTTTTACAGGTATATAACTTTAATGATTTGCTTATAGTCAATATGTCTCATGTACAGCTGCTTCGTAACAATGAAATGTGTAAAAAGCGCAATATAAATAAAGTTGAGTTCAGTTATAGTATGCTTAAAACTGTGCAACGTATGGAAAATTGACATCCAAAATTAACATTTCCATCGGGCCTTCTTTCAAATTTTCAATTTCATTTTAGGATAATTAAAATCCAGTGGTGATAACTTTTGGCAGTAAGTTGTCTTTCATGTTGTTAAGTTTTTCTAACATTGCTTATAAGACAAAATCATTTAAAAGTTTGGCAGTGTAAAATGAATGTAGAAAGTAGGTAAATTAATCTGAAATTGGGATAGTTTGATGAGTAAATATTAAAATCTTCAATATTATTCCCATTTCGCAGTTAATATATAAAAAGTATATTATAAATAGTTAATATTTATGATTGCAGACTTGGCCCCTTACAAATTTTCCTATCAGGGAAAATAACATATATTTCAATCATTCTCAGGAGAGATATCTGAAATATAGGAGTCCATTTAATCTTATTATCTTATTTTTGCAGCTATTTTCATTGTTTGCTCCATGGATACAAGATAAATGTCTGACATCTGACACATTAGCCTTTTTGAAGAGACTAAATGCCAGCTAAACAACGTGTTATTCTAATCCCATACGGCATATAGTAGCTGCACTCTCATAGTCATGCTTGCCTTAATCATACACAGATTTACTACCTTCCTATAACATATTTAATATAATGCTTCTTCGTTTTTTATACCCCATGCTTCCCTCCAGCAGTCAGTAGCTGGTCTCAGTCAGAGGAAGACAAGCCACCCTGTTCACTTTCATTTGTAATGAGTGATGTCACCCAGATCTCAAACAAATGTTTGACCAAGCTGTTCCACTGTATTATTCAGCCCTGCAAAGGACCTGACACATTTGACATAATGCATTTGCCTCTTTAATTATAAAGATTCCAGATAAATATTTACAGATGGTCTTTCTCTGTTTCTGAGAGTGATTTATTCAGATTATGATGGGGAGGTTTCTGCCTTCCTGACTGTGTCGAATGCATCATAGGATGGATTTCTAGACAGCTATATAAAGATTGTAATGCCAAAGTTTGTTAAATCTGGTAGAGGAGCGAAACCTGTGTGCACACTCCAGGTCCAGACATTTATTCTATTTAAATAAGGTCCAAAATTTATTTCTTGGAGGGTCTGTTGACAAAAATGCAATATAATATATACATAACTATGTGTTCAGATGTGTATAAAGACCTTACGTAATGAAGTATTATGTTTTTAGTACTTTAGACGAGCTTTTTCTATCTACATACACCGCGGGTTCCTGTGAATAGAATCCCATGTTTTTTCTACAGTGTCCCTAACTGGACAAACTGCTCTTCAGAGCGAGTGTCTTAAAAATGTCATATCCTTCGGCAAAGAAGCAGACATTACATCTTAGATCTGTGTCAGCCACCATAGTGCTTCAGAGGGAGGGTGAGCCGTTGGTTGCAATTTTCAACCTCACCACTAGATGCCGCTAAAATCTCCACATTTCTCCTTCAAAATACAAGCTTGAATGTCATTTAATTATATCTTTTCCTACTCCCACCAACTTCCTTGTGAATAGTGTTGCCTTTAAAATACAAATAAATCGATAAAACACGAAAAACCACCAGCTTCTTTCCGCAGCCAGTTTTTAAGCAGACAGGCTAAATGGCCCGTCTCATGGGTCAACCTGCTGTTTCACAGTCTTCATCGTTTCATTTTAGAATTGTTCCTTGCATTAACAGAGCAGAGGCATTAATGGGTGGGTTGAGGGGGTTGACTTAAGCCAGGTGCTCCAATTAGGCTGGCTGGCTTCCAGCACACGCGGCTGCGGCGCCGCCCGCACCAGCTCCGAATGCTTTCCCATTCACACACAGCTGCTGGAATGGACTCAGCCTCCCCATATGCTGCAGTAGAGGTTCACCGAAGAATTACATAAGGTTTAATGATACCGACAAAGATTTAGTAGATTCATAAGCGTGCGTATTCCCTATTACCATTCAGATTTATATAGCACATATGGTATGAGTGTGTTCAAGTTGCGGGCTCCTTGAGTGACCTTAAAGTTTTGTAATAACGGGAAATATGAATTGCAATAGGTCGTTGTGATTCTGGATTGTGTGTAATGTCAAAAAGCCTGTTTTCTATCTGCACGCATACTGCATGAGCCAGACATCTGGTTATGTGATAGGGCAAGTGTAACATATGACAGGGCAATGACTGATGCTGTGGTGGAGAGTTACTGAGAGAGAGAGAGAGAGAGAGAGAGAGAGAGAGAGAGAGAGAGAGAGAGAGAGAGAGAGAAAGAGAGAGAGAGAGATTAATGAATACATCGGACAAATTCCTCAAGGACGTTGCTCCTGTCCCCTCATATGAAACAGATGTTGAGCCAGTGGAGGTAGAATGCCACAGGCACAGCATGCTCCAGAAAATCCTGTACAGATGCCTCCACCTGGGTCGTGCTGGTGTCAGCTGCCTCTCACATTGAGCATGTTCCCCAGGCCATGTGAGCCACCACAGAGTAATGGAAAAAACAGCACAATACTGGGATACAGACAGCATCAAAACTAACATTACGCCGACTGGCAAAGGTTACAACACGCTATCAAACCCAGCGCACTGTTGCAAAAATAGAAGTAAGCCATAGGTTGATTTTCATGACATGCATTTTGGAAAGCATTCTGATCAGTCTGACATTTTAATATCGGCTCTATCAAAGGCATGAGTTTATGGTACAGCTGTCTACACAGAAATAAATAATACACTGCAAAGAAATGTTTATGTTAGTTTTATAGCTCTCATTATATACATTTATCTAAAGAAATGGACCTTGCGGACACAATAATGCATTTTTGTTGATGTTGCAAGAATTAACTTCATAAATCAAGAAAACCTTAAAAAAAAATACGAAAATATGTTTTGAATATATAACTACTGTGGGTTATATCACCCTGCTGTAAAATGACTGGTGCAATAGAGTTTCTAATAGAGCTGCTAACAGAATGACTGTGAATTTGACATCTTTCTCTCTCATGACTGCCGAAAAATCCATCATTGTCTATATTGTATATATACTTTTGGAAAATTGTGAAAATGCAATAGTCCATTTTTCTTTCAATGCTGAATCAAATTAGCACGCAAAAAATACCATGTTACAGTTTTCCAATCCAGAAATGTGAAAAGTGTCCATTGGAGAATGAAAAATTATCTTCCCTCATGCCGATCAAAACCTGTTTATTTGTTGTTCACAAAAAATTGGTATTTTGAGAAATGTCAAGAAATGTTTTTTGCCCAAACAATGGAAGTCAAAATGGTCCAATGTTGCAACGTTCTTCAAAATATCTTCTTTTATGTTCCGCAGAAGAAAGTCAGTCATACAGGTCTGAAATGATGTAAATTCTGGCTGAATTAAACTTTTTGGGTGAACTATCACTTTCAAAAGTACAAACAGTAATTACACCTTCATACCTTGAACAAAATGTTGGTGATCTTTTGTTTGTTTTTCTTTTCAACCAAAGGTGCGTGAAAGGATTCAGCAGGATTGTTTGCTTCACTGCATCTCCTGAAGTTCATGTCAAATTACAAAACTTGGAAACAAACTTTTTCATCAAAAAGTACGAAAGAGACCCAGGTATGTAATTCCTTATGGATAGTCAGTCACTTTGTGACCACAGAAACTCAAAGAACACAAACCAAGATTAAAGCTTATTTGTTCTTTGAAGTTTTTTGCTTATGTGTTTTCTTGCTCTTAACGACATGAGGTTTTTTTACACTTGGAAAAGCGAATGACCCAAAACTGCCAGAGTGAAGAGCCCTTTCTTTGCGGCTCTGTGCTCTCCAGTAATGAGCAGAGGACCAATGATGGTATAGAGCCATCTTCACCTCAAAGCCTCGCTCCAACACTTATTCTCATTTGTTCTCAGCCGAGACACAGAAAAACAAAGGCTTACATTTCTTCAGCTTTCTCTGTGCTGGTGTATGTGTGTGTGCTCTTTTAATGGAAGAAAATATACCAAATAAACCAGAGAGTGGTGCTGAATAATGAAAAAAATACACGGCCATTTGTTTTGAGCTTTGACTTCTGGCTTGAATCCAGTGAAAAAATGTAATTAAATAAAATGCTACTGTTTGCAAAGCTCAGTATGTCAGATGCTCAAACTTAAGACCATTAATTACGGTCTTTTAGTGCAAAAAACAAAACATATAGTCCTGTGCTCTAGATTAATCATATTTTTCTGGTTACATTTTGGAAGATGTCAAGACTTACATAGACATTTTGTTTTAATGTATGCCATTCTCATCCTCGGATGCTTTTTACAGGCTGCACTTCAATGCTTTTAAATTCCAAACACTTTCGATCCCCGTCCACGTTTACCGGAGAGGAACAGTGCCCCCTGGTGGCACATGGGTATTGACAGATTGATTGTGCAAGCATCATGTTGACAATGTGCTGGTGCCATGCCAGCAGCTCAATATGAGATCCCTCATTCAGCATAAGATGCGAGACAATAGATTTTCCTGATTGGAGAGCGCTCTTCTTTGCCTGACAGTTGTTCACTGCGTGGTATTGAGTAGCTGTTTTTCTCCTCACAAGCAGGCCAATACACCAATCAATGATGCTAATTTTAATACTTGAACTCAGAAGACAGCGGGTCTGGCTGGATGAGTAAAATCGACACACTCCAGTCATTTTCAGAGGCGTGGGCGAGAGGTTTGACTGAAAAGACGACTTCACTAAAATACAAAAGACAACTTTAATAGGCTTGCATCAGAAGACAAATGTATTAAAAGGAATAGACGTCTTTTCTTGTGCAGGACACAAAAGGAGATATTTTGAAGAACGTCAGTAACACCACTAGCTCTCGTTGACTTCCATTGTATGGACACAAAACAACTGACTGGAAAATTCTCCAAATATTTTCTTTTGTGTTCCATAGAAGAACGAGTCATATACAGGTTTTGACATGAGGGTAAATAAATAATGACTTTTTTGGTGCACTATCGCTTTAAATGTTTTAGAAAACTTCCTCCAGACTAGATTTACAAAGTAAATTGAACCTTCTCAATAGTTTGATGGTTTAAAAGGATAGTTCAAGCAAAAATGAAAATGCTGTAATCATGTGATCACCCTCTTGTCCTTTTCAACCTGTATGACTTCTGCAGAACGCAAAAGAAGATAGTTTGAATAATGTTGGTAACCAAACAGTCCCGTCACCCATTCACTTCTATTGTATGGACAGAAAACCAATGCAAGTTAATGGGTGCCGGTAAGCAACATTCTTCCGAATATCTTCTGTGTTCTGCAGAAAAAAGAAACTCTTAAAGGTTTGAATTGGCAAGAGGGTGAGAAAATGACAGAATTTTCATTTTTGGGTGAAATATCCCTTTAATTGAGGAAAGAGGTAGCCATGTGTAGAAGGTCATTAAACATGCTGGTCATGGCCTTCCCATGAGCACTCACGTTTATTGAATTATATCAGGCCCCATATGGTCCTTAATGTTCACCGTCAAGTCACCTCTTTCTCAGTATTTGTCTCCATAATACAGTCATACCATTTATAAACAAATACACATACATCTCATTTTACACTGAATATAGGCTATAACTAAAGCTCATCACATGCACAACCCTGCAATTAAACATGGTCAAATACTACCATGTCGTTCAGTATAAACAGAGGCAGGAGACAGGAGAGATGAACGGTGTTGCCTCAGGCAAAAGCACAATCAAAGCAATCGCATGTCATCTACACGAGCGTTCGAGATTATGAAAGCAATAGGGTTCCATGAAACCTTGTTTGGCTGATCTCAAAGTCCAGGGTGACGATAAATCCCTCTGCGTGTTGTCTTATAAACAATTCATGAAAGCGAGGAATAATGACAGAATCATCAAATACCAGCTGCTTATAAATAAGACAAACACGTGCGATTTATTATTGAAAATGTGAGTAAAATGCGTGGTTTATAAAAAGCACTTTCAGCTGACGCGTGACTCTCAGTAACGTCGAGCTAAACTCCATCCAGAAATCTCATCAGAACATCGACAATGAGCGAATGCGAGGGGTTGATCATCTTAAATGGCCTGACAGAGGATAACGCAATAAACCTCCGCTTTTCCAATAGATCATCTTGAGTGAATCCACCGACGTTACTTTTCTCATTTCGAGTCTAGTAAATTGAAATTGATGCGCACCTACTTTATCTTCCTTTGCGTTTCCCTTGAGGTAGCGGCGAGATAAGCTCACCACGGGCTATATTCGCTTTCAGTAATTATATCAGTGTTGACTTCCAAATTAACATATGGCATACATGTTGAGAATGTATAGGCGCAATGCTCTCAGGAAGACTCCCGCTGCGTGATATTTCCTTATTGACACGTATCCCTCGTTTCTATTAACGTCAATCAAGCGCACGCTCTCTATTCAGGTGCCAGTACCAGATCGAGCCCCGCACACGTTGATGTAGGAAAACAACAGTTAGCGTTTGCACGTCTGTTTGTGCGAAACGAGGTTAGCAAAACAACAGCAAGGCTGGACTCCGTCTTTAACAAAGTGGTCTGACAGAGGAAAGGCACTTACGCACATCTACACACATCCACAAACACGCGCCGCTGACACCAGACAGGGCCCGAGGCGGTCCTGCTGCTTCTGGACCCCAACATCTGCTCTCTGGAATAATGCATGTTTCATCAGATGCTCCCTCTCGCTTTAAAGCGAGCCTGTAACGCAAAGGCCACGGATCGTGCAGTGAACTCTGGTCTGGTAGCCTTAAAGCTGTCCTCGGGCATTCAGAACCCGGAGAGAATGATGCTGAAGACTGGTGCACCATTTGTTTCCAGTGCAATGAATAATGGCTGCCATTGGGCTCTACCAAATAATACCGTTTCGGTCGAGATGGATGAAAGAATACAACTCCTAACGCACACACAAATGTTTATTTCATCATTTATTCAATCTTTTGTCGTTGAAAACTTGTTTGTGGAACACAAAAGAAGATATTTTGAGAAATGTCTCGGTGTTTCCGTACAATGGAAGTCAATGGGGGCCATGCAGCGTCGTTTGGTTACCAACTTTCTTCAAAATATCTTGTTTTGTGTTCTGCAGAAAAAAGTCATACCAAATAAAATGTGTTTGATAATGCATTGAAAAACATTTATTTTAATATACGATACAAACTGACAAAAACTATTTGTTTGATAGAATTTCGATACAACTAATAATACAAAAATATAAGTTAAAGGGATACTTCACCCAAAAATGAAAAATTCTGTCATCATTTACTTACCTTCGAGTTATTCCAAATCTGTAAACATTTTCTGATGAACAGAGAGAAATATATTGGTAAGAATGCTTATAACCAGACAGATTTTGCCAGACAGGAAATAATAGAATGGTAGTCAAAAGTGGCCCAGAACCTTTTGCTGTAAAACATTCTTCAAAATGTCTTCTTTTGTGTTCAACAGAACAGTCAATGGGGAACCAGATCTGTTTGGTTATAAGCATTCTTCCAAATGTCTTGGAACAACCTCAAATGTGAGTAAATGATGACAGAATTTAAATTTTTGAGTAAAGTATCCCTTTAAAAGCAAAAGACAATACAGAAAACATGAGTAAAAAAAGAACTTCCAGCAACAATTCACATCTTTAAAATCCAATATATATATATGTTTTCACATTGTGCTACATAATAATTGATTGTTTTGTGTGTTAAAGGAGTATAATAGGACTGTATTTACGTACATTAGTATCAGTTGTTAAGGGTTCTCCCAAAAATAACTATTCCCTGATTATTTACTAACCTTCTGTTCATTTTAAACCTATATGACTTTTTTCCTTCACAGAACACAAAATAAGATATTGAAGAACATTGGTTACCAAACAACATTGGCCCTCAATGACTTTATGAAAAAAAAAGCACTGAGACATTTCTCAAAATATCTTCTTTTATGTTCTATATACAGGTTTAAAGTGAATGAGGGTAATTAAAGGATGTTTTCATTTTTGGCTAAACTACCCCTTTAAGCTGATTGAGATGTCAAAATACAGTACACTATTTCTGTGGTAGGTTGGAGGTCCTTAGACCATTATGAAGAAGCAATATGGTAACATCATAATGCCTTAAACTTGTTTACACTATAATCATTCCTTTCCCAGCGAGACCATATACCGCTCGTGAGGTGCATTAACGGCCACCAAGTGCACAATGGCTTGGAAATCGAGACGACTAATGTGAAATCTCGCCTGAGTTTGACTGAAGCTCGTATAATAAATGATTGAATCTCGCATCTTTTTTCAGTGGACATTCGCACAGTCGCCATTAGTTTCCTAAGTGCACTTTTCCCCGCACTTCTAAATTGATTGAAACAAAATGTCACAATTATGCCCTGTAGCTCAAGCTTTAATTATTCATCAATTAGCGTTTTCTCTCCCCCCGTCTTTTTTCTGAACTGATTTTTCATTCAGTTTGCAGAGATGTATGGTTCCCCTGCTGTTAACCAGTCCAAAGTCATTAGTTTCTGGCTTTGCAATTAAACCTGCTGCATTATTCATCAGGCCCAACTCGGTAGACTCTGCTTGGAGCTCAGGAGGCCTGCATGAGAAATTAATTTGGAGGGATGAAGTTTCCTCTCAGGTTAGAACAGATGCCATTGGCCCGAACGGAGGCAAGGTATGGAATGCATTCGTTGTGGTGAATTACGTTGGTAAATACAGGCAGGCTATAGAAAGATGATTAAGAGAGAAAAATGCAAATGGGAATAAAAACTGTGCATAGCCTGTGGCAGCAGTGTTCCAGATTGCATTAAAAATCATTTATTGTATAACCCTAAGAAGTCACATTGTTCACTTACAGAATATTAAAAGAAACATTTCATTTACGCAATAAAAAGCATTTAATGTAAATGAATAATAAAGATAAATAGCAGAGCTATGATAAGCACATTTTATTCTAATCTTGATGAATAAGGACGTACACTATTGTGAGATTTATACAATAATATGTCTGGAATGATTCGCTCCAGCAGATGATTATGTGTCTGACAGTCAAAGAAAGCCAGTGATCAAATGTTGCCATCTGCTGGCGTAAAGCATAAACATCAAATATTAATTCTTTCTAATAAACAGAGATTTAGAAGAATGATCATTGTCAGTCACACATTTGTGAGTTACATTCGCACCAACCCGTAGTATTGGTGACCGTTTCTGTTGAAGCAGTCGTAGGAACACAGTAAAACTCTCACCGGTATGAACTCTGAGCTTTTCATTTCCATATGCTGCTCAAAGACAAAGAAAATACTTCAGATTAGAATCAGTATTCTAATGCTGTTTGTTTTTAACGCAATAATCTAAATCATGCAGAAAACAATAATAGTGATGAGGCTTTCAACTGAATACCATTCATCTCTTTTGATTTACTTGTGAAAAATGTATGCAAAAATGTATGTTAAAAGCTGTAAAAATACGAAATTTTTACTTCACAGTTAGAAGCATAGACAGCATTTATATATGGGTAATATTTGTAATTTACCGTAGATCACATATATGTGAAAAGGCGCATTTTCAGCACTAAAAAATAAAAATCTATGATTTGGATGAAATTATCTTGTTTATTTTATATAAATATATAAATATAAAAACCTGGACCACAAAAGCAGTTATAAGTAGCAGGGGCATATTTGTAGCAATAACCAACAATAGGCTTTAGGAATAACCCACTCAAGTTTGGTATCTGTAAAGTTTAGAGTTTCTGCTTTTGGCTTCATCTATTCTCCACAACATCATAACAGCGGTAAGACAACAGAGAGCATTAAAACGAACCATTTTTTTTCTTAGCAACATCCTGCTACACTGCCTCTGATGGACCACTTTAAAGACAATCTTCAATTATCTTCAACCCTCAAATTCCAGTTGCATAAACATAATCGCTAAGTTAAGACTGGGTCTTAACAGCTATTCTCACCGACTAGCAATTAGTTAAGACCAATCGGTCTTCATTTTCTTATTTCAATTAGACCAATCTACCTTTTTATGTACCTGAATGAAAGAAGTTATGACCAGTCTTGAAGAAAACAATTAGGGGACTAACTTGTAAACTAAAGCAGTTTATGCAACCGGGCAAGTTTTTAAATAGTTGTATTTCGGCCAAATATGTGCTCTCTTAACAAACCATGCATCAATGGAAAGCTTATTTATTCAGCTTTCAGATGATGTATAAAACTCAATTTCGACCATAGTGACTGGTTTTGTGGTCCAGGGTCATATGTGTGAGGGGAGGGCAGTGTTCTAGGTGTTTTTGAATGACCCTATATAGATAAATATTAAATAACTAATACAACCCTACACTCTCGTAAACAGTATCACCAAGAACATTATTGTTTTGAGCTTGATACGTTTTAAGATTATACTGTCAACATAAAACATGAGTGTTAAACATTATATAGTGTAATTCAGAATGAGCGGATACCTTCCTAAGGTTTATAAACTGCACACACTCCAGCCAGGTGGTAAGAAAGGGTTCTGAGCACACAGCACATTGTCCCCAGTGAGACAGCAGGTCCTGAAGTTCCGGATAATAAGGGAGAGCCCTAGAGAGCACTGAGAATTTATGTGTGCCCTCTCTGAGAATTAGCCGGGCTGAGAGTTCCTGCACAGTAACACAAGTACAATTACGGTTAAAACTCCCTGCCTCGAGTGAAATACCAAAACCCTTAATAATGTCAAAGAAAATGTTAACATATCGTAGACTCGCATAATAACATACAACACAAGACAACAAGATTTGTGAAGGACACAGGTACAAAGGGATAAGAAATGCTGCGTTACCTTTAACGAAAGAATTTCTTTCTCTTGAATGGACTCCATCGTCATAAATGGTACTAAACAGTTTCCTTCAAAGAACAACTCGTCCAGTGTGAGAAGCTGAAACTGCATTAACATTAATAAGAGAACAGAAGCCTTTTCCAACTCTATATATTCATGTGGACTTACACCGACTGGAAAGACAGATAAACGATTTCCAGCAACATCTAAGATCTTGAGATTTTTCCAACCAAGAACCCCCTAAGCAAAGAATAAACAGTTTCATTTATATGCTTACATTTCTTATCAACCTCATTATTCTACAAAATAAATATTTAAACAGGAAAAGTAATATTAAGAAAAATAAAAAATATGCTCTTTTCATACCTCTGGTAGTTCAGTCAGGTTGTTTCGGGCCAAGTACAACTTCCTCAACTGTGTTAAACTGTATAACTGCTGTGGTATTCGTTTCAGTTTATTATTTGTAAAGTTAATCTCACTCAAACTCTTCATCGAGCCTAATTCAACTGGAATATGCTCCACATGATTGTGTGTGACACTTATACTTTCTAGATTAGCAAGCCTGAAAAGGAAATGAAAGTTTTAAAGAATAGAGAGATGACTGATGTCCTAAAACTGTGAAAAATTTAACTTGTACTCACAGCTTTATTTCTGAAGGAATGACTTTAATATTATTATGGTTCAAATTGAGAAGCACAAGGTTTGGAAGACCCTCTGTAAATAAATAACACAGCTGAATAAAGAAATGAGGATGTGAATGAATTTAAAGATGAAAATGAATCATTTTTAGCTTACCCAGAACCTGTGAGGACAAATGTGTGATTTTGTTCCCATATAAATAAAGTTTCTTCAGACAGCAGAGGTGAGCTAAGACTGATGGCACCTCCTCGAAAGCATTATTGCCCAGATTGAGCTCTGCCAACTTAAATGAATGTGTAATCAATACAATAGACAAATTACAAGAAATAAATATTTGTAATATAACTTAATAATATTTTGATTATATTAAAACATATTAATTGTAAACATTGGAATGTGAATAAATCAATTTGGTATTTTTCGAAAAACGATATGTGGCCCAAACTTTACTTCCGGTAGACCTCTGCAAAGAATCTAACTGTTCAGTATTTTTAAGTTCATATAATTAATATACAAAAAAATAATTAATACAAACTAATATAAATTTAATATAAATCTGGGCCGGAAGTTAACTTCGGGCTGTTCGCGTGCGTCCAATAAAAACGTCCAATTAAAGTGTATGTTATAAAAAAATATGACGCAGCTAGGTGAAGTTTACCTGTTGAAAACACTGCAGTTCCGATGGCAAATCCGACAGGTAATTGTTATTTAACTTTAATATCACAATCCATGTCAACCTAGCATAATCTTCTGGCAATTTAGTCATTTTTCTACAGCTCAAACTGAGCGTCTTCGCTTTTGATTTTAATGCTCGGACTAAATCGTTTGCCATTTTACTTTTACAACTTCTTTTCTGTTTCCATGGAGCTTCTTAAACAGTTTTGTCGCTTTGTTATTGGCGCCACCTGGCGGCACAATTGCGTCAGAACTACATGTAATCAGTCTTACTTTTGAGATTAAAATAGATTTACTGTAACTAACTGTTAAAAATGTATGACCTGTCTTGAAGAAAAATTAATGGCAATAAAAAGAAAATTCTGTCTTCATTAACTCAATATGTTCCAAATCTTTATAAATCTATTTATTCCTTTGAATACAAAAGAAGATATTTTGAAGAATGTTGGAAAGGGGCACTTTTGACTACCATTGTGATTTTGACTTCCATTCTTATTATTTACAGATTCTTTAAACTGACCCCATACTTAAAGACTAGTCACAACAGTTTATGCAACCAGCCATGGCCAGTGTTTTACACAAGCAAAGTGGGATATTAAGAGTTCATCTGAAGTGATCCAACGAATACACATCTGACTCCATCTTTTATACATTGTTTTCAAGTTGTTATCACAGTTTAAACCAATCATGTGTGCCTGACATCATCATCTTCCAATTAGGTTTCATATGACATCACTTTTTCATTAGCCCCCCCCCTCTGCGCTCATAGTTCCGGCCTACCATATTAGGATTTAATCTTAGGCTGCGCCTCTCAAAAACATGTGCCTTTTTATCTTAACACGTTTCCCGGGGTTTCGGATGATACATGATTTACACTTGTTTTTATTAAAAATGAGCTCTTTGTTTAGCGATAATGAGCTAACCAGTGTCCTTGGTTGTATGCGGTTTAATTAAACTTCTCTACAAAAGTGTGTGGGGAGTTCGTCTTAGTCTTAAAAGATTTTTGGTGTGTGTGCAGATGTTCAAGTGTTCAGACTCATAACATTAGCTTTGTTAAAATGAGCTCAGTGTTTATAGATACCAGCGTCCTTGACTCTATGCGACAAACCAAACTTCCTTATTAAAACTTATATGTGGTGTATGTGCAGTTAAGATAAGCTGTTTGTTGTTCATGCAGGTGTTCAAGAGCTCAAACTTTACATGAGGCCCAATATTATTTCATAAGAATGCATGAAACCTATTACTAACTAAATGTATCATTTTATATAAGAAAACTCAATACTATAATAGAAAAACCACCATACTGACTGATCAGCAACACAGTTCTTAGAGTCAGGCTTGTCTTTGATAAAAGGTTTATTCCATTATTTATTATCTTTATTCCCTGACAATGAAAACAGCATGTTAATGCATGTTAACACAATGCATGTTAACACAATGCACATCGAATTCAGAATAATAATAAATAACACTGCAAACATGGACTACTACATTTAACTTGTCCAATGCAACCAGAATCACTGCCATGTGTTATTTCAGTGCCTTCTATGAGTATCCTGAGAGAACAAACCAAATGTAGCTGCTCCTAGCTAATCTGAATCAAACTCCAGGTCCATTTACAGACCAAGTAAGCACAGATGCATTATTCTCCTGTCACAGATCCGGTCAACCATCTTCTTCGTTTGATAAATCTCTGAGGGGTTCCACCGAGTTGTAGTGCTCACCAAGTCCATATGCATGGCGCATATAACTGAAAGAAACAGTGTTGAAATTTAAAATAGCAGTATAGTATATACAGTAATAGTACATGTAGTTATTTTCATTATTAATAGAATAAAAACAGCAGGTATTTACATGAGTGTAACTGGTGGCTTGTCATATTCTTCACCAACAATTATAGATGGAGATTCTGCCTGGATGACTTCTATTGGCAGCTGGAGGACTTGTGAAATGGCTTTTAACTGTCGAGGAGGACGAAAAGGGGAATGAAAAGTTACATCTTTTGACCAAAAAAATTAAGAAAATGCTGGATTGTGACTATAGATTCTTACCTCTAACTGTCCGCCCCAAGCAGCTGTATCCGAAACATCATTGCAGTACTTCTCAAACTCATCTAAAGTAAAAAAAAGAAGAAATAAACACCACTAAAAGTTTGGACATACTTCAAGTTTCTCGTGATATTAAACCTTGTTTGATGTAAACCCTTTCAACTGTGATGTGTGGGGTGAATAGGTCTTACATGTTTTAATTTAGTTTTGCAGACAATTTTTTTTGTGTCTATCCATAACCTCCTTTGCAAATCTAAAATGTATTTATTTTTTGAATAGATGAACTGGTCCAGGCGTTCACCTGTAGTGAACATGTCTCCTGTATTGGGGTCAGTAAGAAAAGGCAGGAAGTCATCTATGTGGCTCCTCATGTACTGAGCTGTTTGAGCCCGAAGCTCTTTGAACCCGAGAGCGCTGCCTCGCACCAACAGCTGATCCTCCACAGCACGAAACATGCAGTGTCCATCAGAGGAGATCTCTTTGATCTGTAGGTTCCTCTCTGCCAGCTTCTGTTTCAGCTTCACACTCTCCAGATGACGAGAACCGGCGAGATTCTCCACCTCAGCTTCAGCGATCCGGGTCTCTCGCTCCTTCTCAAGAGCAGCTCTTTTGTCCTAAAAACAAGAAACCAGTGAGTATACCCTTAACAATTTTTATTTGATATAATACAGCCACCTTGACAAATATTACTGCTTTTCTGTGTTATTAATCTTTTTACTAAGGAATTTTGAATATTGTCACCCCAACTCACCCGTCTCTTCTGAGCTTTAGATGCACGTGTTTGATTGGAATCAGATGTTTCCTCATTAGTTGTCAAATTTACTGAATCCAATGCATTTGAAACCTCTTCAACCTAAGAAACAATTAATGAAACCAATGACTGCACTGCAAATTTCGTAACACTTTACCACTTAAATATGTTATATTGTATTGCAAGTTAGTATTTAACAACAGATAACAATAGGGAAGTCATTTCATCTACCGAGGATGTAATTGTCAGTTGTCCGAGCTCATTCTCGTGTTTTTGATTGAGCTCGTCCTCTAGTTTGGCGATGTCTTCAGTCAACTGTTTCCTCCTCTTTTTGTCATTTTTCGGCACAGCATTTTTCATACTTTGTATTTTTGCTATGAAACAAACAAGCCAGATTTATGATCATAGATATTTAATGCGCTGCTTAATAACACACAGTGTCATATTTGACCCAGAACCAAAGTTATTTTAGTTCACTATTATAGTCTCTGTTCATTGAAATCAAATCAAATATTGACCAAAGAATAATTGGAAGAATTTAACTTAAGGGAAATTTAAATGTTGCCCCAAAAATAAACGGAAATGAGTTTAAAACCCTAAAATTATCATTTCAAATAATAAACAAAAACTAAAATAAAACTAAAATAGAAATCAATTAATATTATATAGCAACATAAAAAATAAACAAAGCATATACTGAAATTGCTAAAACTTAAAACTAAAATTAACATAAAAACTAAAGATCTAAAAATAAAAGCTAATTTAAAATAAAAATAAAATAAAATAAAAACTATAATAACTCTGCCCTGGTCTTAAGGGTCAATTTTTCGAAATTTAGATTTTTACATCATCTGAATCTAAGTTTTCTATTGATATATGGTTTGTTAAGAACAACTGGCGGAACAACAACTGTTTACAAAGCTGGAATCTAAGGGTGCATAAAATGCAAAATATTGAGAAAATCGCCTTTGAAGTTGTTAATCTGAGGCATTGCAGCAGACCATCCATCCACAAAAAAAAAAATGTTATGCATTAACAGTAGGAAATTGATAAAATATCTTCATGGAACAAGATCTTTACTTCATATCCTAATGATTTTTTGAATGATCAGTTATTTTGATCCCATACCTTATATTTTTGGCAATTACTAAAAATGTTCCTGTGCTACTTAAGACTGGTTTTGTTGTCCATGTTCACATATTTGTTCTTTTAAAGTTAAACAGATTGAGAAAGGTTAGAGATGCTGTCTTACCTTGCAAATCTTTCTTTTCCTTGCGATGCTGCTTGGCTAACAGCTCATCTGCTGTCTCCACTTCCTCCATATTAAAATTACCTAAATATTTAAAGCATTAAACGTGTCGCTAAAATTCACCTAAAAGATAAGTACATTATTTGAGGCCATTGGATTAAATTGTTGCCAATGTAGAGGGCTGTAGATTTAGCTCACAGAATAATTGCGCTTTTGGTTGAATTCATCTGACTGCTGCGCTGGGTAAAAACGCGTGTATTCAACAAGAACGCGAAACCCCGATAACTCTCGCGAGATGTAATATTACAATTTCAAAATTAAAGTCTATCGTGTCAAATGGCATTTCTTTTTCAAATGTATCCTCATATTGCCTCTATTATTTTTAAAAAAATGTCATAAAAGAACATTTGTGGAAAAATGTTGTTTAATCACTGCCCCTGCGGTGTTTTTTTAAGTAAGAAAATAAAGATATCGCCCAAGACATCACTAATCGAAAGTATTCGCTCAGACAACGCTCACGACAACTCGACATATTTCACGTTATGTCTGACCTGCAAATCGTATGGACTCAAGCTGACTCTTTAACGCGATAATCAGTAATATAATTATAAACACGTCGATAGTTTATATACATTTTATTGGAGGAGCAGCATCGCATGCAATGTTGGGAGGTCAGGGAATACAGCCTGTCACGGTGGTCTTCAACAACTCCAAAAACTGCTTTCTTCACCTGTCATCAAACTTCGCCATTCATCTCTGTGAGGTGTGCGACAGCTAGCTCATTTATGTCACATGAATACGTTTATATGTGTACTATATGTTATAAGTTGTGATAGACTTACACTAGTGTGCTGTTGACAGAACCAGATCGTGGAGTTGTCGTGGGGTGTTTCTGACCCCGTGTTCCTCAGCTGGATCAGGACCAGACAGTCTTCAGGTCATGATGATATAGTTGAGATCAGTAGACAGCTGGGAGAAAAGCTTGGACTCAAGGAAGGAGAGCAGGTTAACTTTAGTGGCTAAGAAATGTTATTACAATTCGTTGGGTAATATCAAATATATGGGAGATGTAATATATGGATGTGATGTATTTCAGGGCTTCTTGAGGCCGTGTCATCAGGTGCATTCAGTGCAGCAGGTGTTTGTCGAGCCTCTGTCTACAGATGACTGGGAGATTCTGGTAAGCAGACGACAGCAAGAGATTTATTCATATCTCTTTTAATTCTCATATTTTCCCATTTATGTACTTTAACAATGAAAAGAACAATTTATATCATTATCACTGATGTCTGAAAGAATACTTTTCTCATTTCCAGGAGCTCCACAGCATGGTTTTGGAAGAGAGACTCCTGGATCAGATTCGAGTGGTCTACAGTGGTGGTGTTTTCCCTGTGTGGGTGGATCAACACACTGTCATCTATATAAAAATTGGTCTGTAAGCTATAAATGCTTTGTAATACAGGAGATATCGTATGAACATTTCCGTTTATGTTAATGATCCTTTGTTTTTTAGTATCCGTAACTCCATCTGTCTCATATGGCCACCTGGAGCAGTTCACCGAGCTTATTGTCTCTCCAAAACTACATCCAGGAGATGAACAACTCCAAACTCAGCCCATGGAGACAAACCGTCATCTACAAAAACAGCAGAATGATGACCACACACATACTTCCATCTCATCCTCCATAGCCTCCAGTGTCCATCAGAAAATCCCCGGAGATCGTCTGGAGTTTAACCAGGGTCAGAAGGAGGGTCAGTGGGGAGGTATTGCTGACCTGAAGGGCCTTATTGGATATCTGTTTACAAGTCGACGTGAGCCCGCAAAGGAGGATCTTACAGTTCCTATTATTCCCATTTTACTGAAAGACTGTGTCCTCAGAACATGCGGAACCCCGCCTAGATCTATTAACCACCTTGGGCAATGCTATGATGTACATGTACTACCATGGAATCTGCAAGAAGAAAACTGGAGTCCAGGGCAGTGTGCCGTAACATACGGGAGACTTTCAAAGATTTTTTCTCCTGAAGAAGTTAGGGAGAGAGTCAAGCAGGCCATGGAGAAGAAGAAAATCATGGAAGGACCTCACAAAGAGAAAGATCCAGAGGACGGTAAGGAGAACAGTGTTGTGGTCAGGATACTGTGTCACAACATAGAAAAGCTGCAAGAGGATCAAAAGTTCAACAGAAGTGAAGAAATTTACTCTGGGAAAGTATGGGTAAGTTGTTTATTGTTATAATTTCTCATCATGTATCATTAGCAAAAAAATCCAAGTAATAATAAGCTAAATAATACGATACAACATTTGTAAGATTGTAAAATCAGTTAAAATATTGCTGCTGTCCTTCTAAAACCTAATTTCTCCATATTTTGTGATTTTTATCTTTTGCCATATCTTTATTATTAGTCACCCTTTATGTTTGTTACTTGGTTTTGCTAAAATCTTACCAATAAAAAGTATTAAAAAGTGCTTGTCAACTTTAACAACACAATATTTAAAGGGATTCTTCACCCAAAAATGAAAATTCTGTCAGCATTTACTCACCTTCAAGTAGTTCCAAATGGTATAAAGTCCTTTGTTCTGATAAATACAGAGAAAGATATTTGGACGAATGGTTATAACCTGACAGATTCCCCCCCCCCCCCCCCCCGTTGACTACCTATAATAAAGAACTGTTTGCTGTCCTACGATCTTCAAAATGTCTTCTTTTGTGTTCAACAAGAACAAAAAAAGATAAAGTAATTTTTCCTACAGTGGGAGTCAATGGGGGGCAAGAGCTATTTAGTTTTAAGTATTCTTCCATATTTCTTTCTCTCTGTTCATCAGAACAAAAAGATGTGTACAGATTTTGAACAACAAGAGGGTGGGTAAATGATGACAGAATTTTCATTTTTGGGTAAAGTATCACTTTAAACATTTAAAAAGATTGTTTTTCCATTTCCTTAAAAAAAGTGTATTTGTACATCTGAGGTTGTAGAAGGATAGTGACGATATTTTTAGTATGTTCAAAAATGGAACCATCACCAATGTTTTGCATTCGTTCTGGAAAAAATGGACAGCCATGTTTTACTGTTGCAGTTCACAAAAACAAATCTGTCATTTTAACAGTATAAACAAACAAATTTATCAACTAAAAATTGCATTGACCTAAATCTATACATATTTTTTTTTAAGTTTACCTGTTTTCTAAGATTTAAACGAACATCAAAACTGTCTTTTTAGTGCTGTATTGTAAGGCAAAAAAGTGTTGATTTATAATTGAAGTCATAATCAAGTTACATTTTTCTTTCATATATCAGATCCCGGAATCGCTGCGATTGAGAATAAACCCTCACTCTGCTGTCAGAATACAGCCTCTAAAATCAACACCCAGGGTAGCAGAGACAGTCACGCTACAACCATTACAAGCACTGGTAAGAAGTTCTTTCAATTACATTATTTATGTTGGACATGGGAAGTATGAGGTTATGTTATTTTTTGTCTGTCTGTAGGCAGAAAGTGAAAGAGAGGAAGAAGTACAAACTGCATTCCTAGACTGGCTGCATGCTCAGAGTCATGAGCCTCTGTCCTGTCTGACAGCACGCTCTAACATCATCCTCTTACCCTGCACTGAAGGTTTGGAGAACTGCCTCCGGTGGTTTCTTTCTCAGAATCTAAAGTACCTTTTCAATTGGTTTATAATTGATATAGACTAACTGTGTTTCTCGCTTTTCAGGAAAGTCAGAATTTGTGTTGAGCGTGTTAAAACCAGAGCAACAGCAAGATTATGAGATTTTCTTTCTATCAACTACTTTACTCAAGAAAACAGATATACAGGTATTAATCTGAAGTGTAAGCAACACTAATCCAGTAGCACATTCTGTTTCAGTTTTACACTTGTTTTTATATTTCACATATATGATTAAGATGTTTGTTTAACATTTCCATTCAGTTCTGTTCTGCTGGTTATTTTTATTTATTTTAATTTTCTGTAGTTTTAAAAAACTGAAACAGAAAGTGCTTCTGGATCAGTGTTTTCCTTTAAAATGGTCTTTACAAACAAATAACAATATGTATCGTAGAAGCATTGCAATATTTTCACAATATGATGTGTGTTTATTCCTAGTGGACACATGTCCTTGCTGAATATATATATATTTTTTGTGTTTTTCTGCTTTAACAGTGTTATGTTATTCTCTCTTGGTTATTAGTTTTCTTAATCTCTTTCTTTCTTAACCCCCCCCATGTTAGACCTATGTAATTTTTATTTAATCATAAGTAGCATAAAGAAGTTTAACCTTGAATATTGTTAATTCTATAGCAAGTTTAAACCAGTTTGTATAACAATAAATGTTATTTTACTTAACATTTTACTATGTTAAAATATTGAGAATATGTAAAAATTTTAAGTTTTAAAGAAGAGATTCTATTTAATTGTGTACCCAGTACTAAATTGAATTCACATCATCATTACACCCCTAACAACTCTTGTTTTATATATATTTTTAAATTAATTTCCGTTCTCCTGCTTGCTCAATTCTTCCACGTTTCCATTCAGATTGTAAAGGAGCCTCATCATTTGGACAACAGGGGTTCTTCCGACTCTGATATTGAAGATCCATGTCACGGTTTTCCCACCCTCAGCTCTCTTGGGTATGCTTAAAAACAGTATTTATTAATTTAGTCCCAAATATTCTTAGTAACAAGATTCGCTCTGGATTAGTGTAGCTGTGCTTCATTGTGATTATTGAAATGTGAGTGAGTCCTGTCTGTTTATTCAGTGGGGTAGAGGATATCAGCAGAGCGGCCTTTGAGCACATCTCTCATGCTTTAATGGGAGGTCCTCTGTCCCGTGAGCTGGTTTCAATGGGACGAGGACTTAGTGGCGGAGCTTTGCTCATCACAGGTGCCAAGGTAACCAAGGCACTTCATATGAAATACTGTATTTTATTTTGTTGTCCAATGCCTGAAATATCACTGTTTTTTATACTGCATATTGAAGATTTTAGTGTTTTACAGGGCATGAGTGTGTAACAAATCTGTTCTTCACAGGGCAGTGGGAAATCTTCTCTGTCTAGAGCACTGTGCCAAAAAGCAAATAAAGAACTGGATGCCAATGTGCAAGCGGTGGACTGTAAGATGCTGAAAGGTTGAGTCGCATTTCCAAGTAGATTCACTTTGTATTTTAATTTTACATTGTTACATTGGTCATATTTCGTGATTCTATACATTTACTAGGCAAGAGAGCAGACACAATCAGACAGAGGCTGGAGAAGGTTTTTGAGCAGGCGGTTTGGAGGCAGCCCTCTGTGGTCCTGCTGGATGATTTGGATCACATCACTGGTGCTGCATCTTCACCGGAGCATGAGCACGGGCCGGAGGCTGTACTGCGGCAGCACATCGCACAGAGTAAGACATCATAACATGCGTGAATCTAAGAACTGTGAGGAACTTTCAAATGTGATTCACACTGTGTCTTTTAGGTTTGAGGAATTTGGTTGGTGAGATGGTTGTACGTTCCAGTCTCATTGCTTTAGTTGTCACGGCACAAAGTGAGCATTCCCTTCATCCGACCCTGACTAAAGTGCATGGCTCACACTTTTTCCAGAGCTTCAGCAAGATCCCAACACCAGATCAGGTGAGTTGAGGATAGTGCACGCTTTCTTGTTGTCTTTAAATATTGTATATCTGGTATTTTGTATGACCCATTAAAGGCTCAAAGGGGCGAGATCTTGAGGTCACAAATACACAAGAAGAACTTTCAGGACTATCAAGCTACTCTTGATTTGGACAGTGTTGCCAAGGAAACGGAAGGATACATGCCACATGATTTAAACCTGCTGCTTGAGCGGGCCATTCATGCCTACACTGTACGCAGCAGGAGCAATGGCGACTCTAAAGGCGAGCTTTGAATCGAATATTTTTGTCATGAATCTTTCTAAAATTCCTTCTGTTGTAGCTCATTTTTCAGTTTTTACAGATTTGAGTTACAAGGACTTCAAACAGGCCCTTCAAGACTTTACACCACCCTCGCTCTGGGGAGCTCAGCTGCAGGTGCTCAGTGGGGCGGGCATGGAGAGTATCGGGGGACTTCACCAAGCACGTCAGCTCCTGATGGACATCGTACTACTGCCCGCTAAAGTATGGTAGCTGCTACAATTGAATTCTCTTATTTAGTCATCCTCATTTTGCCTAAAACCTGTATGTGACTCTTTCTCCGTTGTAACATAAAAAAATATATTTTGAGATCTGTCTCTGTGGTTTTACTAGTAATAGCCTGTTGTCTTCTATCATCCAGTACCCACTGCTCTTCTCGAGTCTGCCCATGCGCCAGTGCTCTGGTGTGATGCTCTATGGAGCTCCTGGCACAGGAAAGACACTGCTAGCTGGGGCTGTGGCCAAGGAAAGCAGCATGAACTTCATCACCATCAAGGTAACCCTTTATTTGTGTGTGTATTGATATTATTCAGAAATAAATGAGTGTAATGTTTTGTCTGTGTGTTTTGTCTCCAGGGTCCAGAACTTCTCAGCAAGTACATTGGAGCAAGTGAGCAGGCGGTTAGGGATGTGTTTCAGAGGTACGTCCTTATTTACATAACCTCTGAAGACATCGATTGAGTTTACATTGGTTTTTACAGTGGTTTGACCAAATATGTTTTTGGTTTTCCAAGGGCTCAAGCAGCTAAGCCCTGCATACTGTTCTTCGATGAGTTTGATTCTCTTGCCCCTCGAAGAGGTCACGACAACACGGGAGTCACTGACCGAGTGGTCAATCAGCTCCTCACACAGCTGGATGGAGTCGAGGGGCTGACAGGTTGTAAAGTCTTATGTTTTTTGCGAGATGTTTTTGAGGGGTATATTTCATAGTTGAAATTAATATTACATTTTTATGTTTCCATATATATGCAGTATATTTATATTTATCAAACAATAAGTCACATCCCAAATAAAAGTGTTTGTACTATGCATGTTAATATTGTTTTTATAAACACAAAAACGTGTGTGTATATTTATGAAAAATTAAGATATGTTTATTTATATTTACTTATAATTTAAATTACATATAAATGTTTATTAACTTTGTTTTCTATTTTTCTCAAATATATATCTGTATATATCTGCGTTTATAAATACAAAATTAATATCCACAGTACACAGACATATATTATGTAAACACAAACATTTTTTCTGGATGCGATAAAGCGCGATTAATTGTTCGACATCCCTAATATTCTTGTATATATTCATATTTATATATAACTGCTGTTTCTTGTTTTCAGGGGTGTATGTGTTGGCGGCCACCAGTCGTCCGGATCTTATTGACCCTGCTCTTCTGAGACCCGGACGGCTGGACAAGTCTCTCTACTGCCCTCCTCCGGATCGGGTCAGCATTTTGCTCGGCACACACCAGTTTAACCTCTTTACACCAAAACCTGCAATGTCAGTTAACTGTGTCATGTCTGTCGTTCAGGAAGCGCGGTTGGAGATCCTGAAGGCTTTGACTCGCTCTGTGCCGTTGGCTGCAGATGTGGATTTGGAGCAGATTGCTGTGGCAACAGAGCTGTTCACTGGAGCTGACCTGAAAGCTCTTCTATATAACGCTCAGCTGGAGTCAATTCACAGCATCCTGGGACCCAACCTTCTTCATGTGTGTTAAACACAATCTCAGACTTACTGTACATACATACACAAATGAAATGTATAGAAACGGCTGCATTGTGGCTGTGGACAGTATTGCTGTAAGTAAAGCTTGACTCTGTGTGCTTGTTTTATAGGATCTGGGCTCAGGGTCAGACAGTGATGTCAGCCTCTCCTCCCTGATCTTCCTTAATCACAGTACTGGGTCAGATGACTCCGCCGGGGAGGGGGATGCAGGGCTCGACCAGTCCATGGTTCTGCTGTACACCAGCGAGTTCCCACCTGAGGACCCACGTCACAACATCTGGCGCCTTTACTTTGATAGCTCCTTTGAGTCTGAACTGGACAACCATTCTCTCTCTGAACTGGTAAAATGGGTATACAGTTGTGTTCAAAATTATTCAACCCCCAATGCTGTAAATGGTTTTAGGGAATTTAGTGTACATTTGTTATTGTATTCAGAATGAAATCCTACAAGGACTTCTTAAAGAACCATATGCAACTAAAATGACATCAATTAGTTTTGTAATACAGTAGTAAATGTTCCTTTTGTGAATTCTTCATTGACATAATTATTCAACCCCTTAAAGACTACCACTCTGAAGAACAGAGGTTCAATGAAGTGTTTTCAATCAGGTATTGAAAACACCTGTGGATATCAGGGAGCAGCAATAAAGCCTAATAAGCACCAATTAGGCAGCTTTAAAATGACTGTGATACTCAGCTCCTTCTAGACATTTACTGGTGTGGTTAGAAACATGGTGAGGTCAAGAGAATGGTCCAGGAAGACAAGAGAACAGGTGATTACTCTTCACAGGAAGGGCAATGGCTATAAGAAGATTGCAAAGATGTTAAACATACCAAGAGACACCATAGGAAGCATCATTCGCAAATTCAAGGCAAAGGGCACTGTTGAAACGCTACCTGGTCGTGGCAGAAAGAAGATGCTGACTTCGACTGCTGTGCGCTACCTGAAGCGTAGAGTGGAGAAATGTCCCCGTGTGACTGCTGAGGAACTGAAAAAAGATTTGGCAGATGTGGGTAATGAAGTTTCTGCTCAGACAATACGGCGCACCCTGCGTAATGAAGGCCTCCATGCCAGAACTCCCAGGCGCACCCCCTTGCTGTCCCCAAAGAATAAGAAGAGTCGACTGCAGTATGCCAAAAGTCATGTGGACAAACCACAGAAGTTTTGGGATAGTGTTCTGTGGACTGATGAAACAAAATTAGAACTGTTTGGGCCCATGGATCAACCCCATTTTTGGAGGAGGAAGAACAAGGCCTATGAAGAAAAGAACACCTTGCCTACTGTGAAGCATGGCGGGGGGTCAATCATGCTTTGGGGCTGTTTTGCTTCTGCAGGTACTGGGAAGCTTCAGCGTGTGCAAGGTACCATGAATTCTCTTCATTACCAGGAGATATTGGATGACAATGTGATGCAGTCCGTCACAAACATGAGGCTTGGAAGACGTTTGACCTTTCAACAGGACAATGATCCCAAGCATACCTCCAAGTCCACTAGAGCATGGTTGCAGATTAAAGGCTGGAACATTTTGAAGTGGCCATCGCAGTCACCAGACTTAAATCCGATTGAGAACCTCTGGTGGGACTTAAAGAAAGCAGTTGCAGTGGGCAAGCCTAAGAATGTGACTGAACTGGAGGCTTTTGCCCATGATGAATGGGCGAAGATACCCGTAGATCGCTGCAAGACACTTGTGTCAAGCTATGCTTCACCTTTAAAAGCTGTTATAACTGTAAAAGGATGTTGTACTAAGTACTAAGATTGAATGTCACTTAGGGGTTGAATAAAACTGATAATGATGTGAGCTCAGAAAAGACATTTGTGGTTATTTCATTATAAATGTTATGTTATATTTGTCTGACCTACACGTGCCTCTTTGATTTAATTGTAAGCAGGATGACTGAATGATCATAATCAATGTCAAACCGACCAAAACAATCAATTTCAGTGGGGGTTGAATCATTTTGAACACAATGTATGATAGATTATTAAGTTGTATGACAATCAATGCTTTTTAATGTAAGTGATGAGATAACGTCAAGAGTTGCCTTTGACACCCATTTTATTTTACTTCCAGAATTCCAGATGCCCGTCTGGGCACAATTCTACCGCTCCTGATCTGACAGCGGCATCTGTGAGGGATGCGAGCTCTTGTCATGCCCCAGTCTTAATGTCCTGTGTGAAGGACGGCTTTCAAGAACTGACCCATGAGCAGTCAGAGCATCTCAGAGCAGAGGTCAATGCTGTAAAGAATAGTTACCGCAGAAACATGGTCAGTTGCATTTCTGATACATATTTCCTCTCCATATTTCATGATTTTTTTGATTAATCATTATTATTGGTCACCCTTCATGTTAACCTTTATTGTTTTGACAATTAAATATATTTACTATATGTAAAGGGATAAAAACAGCCGATCAACGCAATGTTAAATGTTTTTTTAAATTTCCTTGAAAGCTGTGGAGATGCAGTCTTTCCATAGATTGTGCTTGGAAGAAATGTCAAAATTATTGGTACTTAAAGGGACAGTTCACCCAAAAATGAAAATTCTCTCATCACTTACTCACCCTCAGATTGTTCCTAGCCGTTGTGAATTATTTTTTTCTGCTAAACACAAAAGAAGATATTTAAAAAAATATCAGGTACCAAACTGATCTCATCCCCCATTGACTTTCATAGTATTTATTTCCCCTACTTAAGGCAGTAAATGAGGGATGATATCAGTTTGGTAACTGACATTCTTCCAATTATCTTTCTTTGTGTTCATCAGAACAAAGTAAATTAAACAGGTTTGCAACCATCTGAGGTTGAGTAAATGACGACCTTCATAGGAACAGTTTACCCAAAAATGAAAATTCTGTTATCATTTACTCACCATCAAGGTGGTCCAAATCTAAAAAAATGCCTTGTTTGGTTGAACACAGAGAAAGATATTTGGAAGAGTACCTGTATCAAATACTTCTTGGCCACCATTGACTACCATAGTAAGAAAAATGACAACGGTAGTCAATAGTGCCTAAGAACTGTTTGCTTTCCAACATTCTTCAAAATATCTTCTTCTGTGTTAAACAGAACAATGAAATGTTTAAAGCAGTTTTTCCTACTGTAGTAGTCAATGGTGGAGCTAAGATTTGTAACAACTCTGGGGTGGGTACATTTTTATATTGGTGTGAACTATCCCTTTAACTACTTAGTCAATATTAAAAGAATAGTTCATCCAAAAATGGTCACCATTACCTTTAAGTTGTAAAAAAATAGTGATACAAAAGTACATGCAAATGGTTTTATTTGCATTGAATAATATTAATATATATAGTTTTAATTGCATATTTATAATGTTTTGTATTTATATGAATATTTATGTGATTTCACTGGTATTCCTGTTCATTAATGTAATTTTGTGTATGTAGTGGTCTACAATATATATTCTGTTGGTATCTATTTCTCTGCTTTGTTCACAGGATGACTCATCTCTGGTACTGAATGGACACAGTAAACCTGGCTGTCTCATATGCCAGGCTCACCTGATCTCAGCTCTATCTAACACTAGAGCATCTGTCAGCAGAGAAGACTGGAGGAGATACTCTGAACTGTAAGCACATGCATTTTTACGATCACTAAACATTCTGATTAATGGCTGGAATACACTACAAGACTTTGAAAATCTGAACAGATTATTTTAAACTAGACATCATACACTTCCAGACTTTTTGAAAGTTTCCGATAGAAACACACTAACTGATCAAATCTGCAGACTGGCACAGACTTTCTGCAACAAGTCCTGACTGAAAATCTTGGCAAAATATGAGCAAAAGTCTTGTAGTCAATTCAATTTTAGCCTTTCCTCATATAAATTCCCTGATGTGTACTGTTTATAGACAAACTAAGCCAGTCCATACCTAATTTACATAATTGTGTTGCTTTTCTGTTTCCTTTATACAGATATGAGTCTTTTGGAGCTTTAAAGGAGGGCCGATCTCAGAGCACTGCTTCATTTAAAGCAGGTCATAGGGTAACGTTAGCCTAATGAGAGCTTTACACTACATACATTTATCCAGCTCAGGGCATTAGAGTGTAAATCTCTGTGGTTTTCTGCAATTCTTATTTGACTTAATTGTAAATTCAGATGCATAGCTTGTGAGTCTAGCAAATGTGTGAATGTTAATAATAGGGTGATTGTATCAAGAATTCGTCTTTTAAACTCCATTGCACCCACTGAATAATAGTTTAAAGTGTGTCTGTCATTACATTTCTCATTGATTTGCAGCTGTAGAAAATGTATGAAAGAACAAATGTAAATGTGAAAAATATGTAATTAACTTTTTTAATAAATGGTAATTGTTATAGGAATTCTAATGCCTGTGACTTGGTATTCAGTATGTTGCTTTTCTTGCTTTAGTGACCATTTAAACTGGACCTATAAGTTATAGGCTATAACTTTCCTTTTGTTCCTTTTTTTTGTTTAGTCATTTAAATTCCAGATTCATACATCGTTTTAGATACCAGGACTCTTATATGTGACTGACAAGCATGCCACACAGACATAGCCACCAATAGATGGCAGTATACTGCAATTGTTAAAAAGTCAATTTAAAGTGCTGCAAAGCTGAAATCCTGCTGAATCTGTATTCACAGTCGCTAATCTTTTTTTCTTGGTGGAGGAGAATAATGGACTATTTCATAAGCCTTAGAGGGTTATTCTATGAGTAACAGACACCTGCGGGCCCTCCAGGATCTGAGCTCTCTTAAATTGATTTTTTCAAACCGCACGTTTTTCATGGACTTCGGCCCCCTTGGACATGCCCTTAAGCTACAGCTGTCTCTGCACCTTTGATAATCATTAACTTTCACAGCACATCCACAGCTCTGACCTCCCGAGAGCTGGATTTTCTTTCTCACACATCTTTGGGCTGAATTCATAGTCACCTAATGCTTCACACGCATACAGCCTGATGCTGCAGTTACTGATGATGGGTTAAATATGGCCTTTGTTCTGTACCCTGGCGTTAGTATTGTCTGGTATTGCATTATAGGTCCTCAGGAGCCTGTTCAGACAAATCTCAGGATAAAAACAAGTGGCATAATATGACCAACATAGAGTAAGTCACTCACTAGCACTGCAGAGCTTAATTCACTTCAGTGTAGAAGAAGTCTCTATGTATGAGTGTATAAATCAGTTCTGATATACAAGTCCCGGTTATGGCTAATGCTCGCAGTAAGTACACAACACTACTGAGGGAACGTTTGGTCTTCGTCGATCAGTCAAGTTCAGAACTGTATAGAAACTCTACGTCAACACGGCCGGTTAGCTCAGTTGGTTAGAGCGTGGTGCTAATAACGCCAAGGTCGCGGGTTCGATCCCCGTACTGGCCACAAACGTTTTAATTTAGATTTATACACTTGGCAGAGACTTTTATCCAAAGCGATTTATAAGTAGGAGAGCATATAAACATTATGTCCACACGTTTAACAGTACCGTTAGTTTACAAACCATTACTACATAAAAGAGTGTTTTCACGACGCGTCATCAATCCGGAAGTAGCCCGTGATGGAGGCGTTGAACGTAAAAACTTCTACATGGTATGCAGGTGTCGTCACTTCGCCACGTGAACACGCCGGAAAGCGCCTGTTGGGGTGGTAAAACACTGGACAAAATGAATGGTTACAATATTCCGAGCAACATTTGAGTGTCTATGAACACTGATTCATTTTAAATCATATAGTAAGGATCACCCGCGAGTCCAGCTTCAGCAAATAATTTCGTGTTTTAATCCCGGTTTTTTGTTCCTCCTATTGAATGCAGCCATTTTGCCTTAGTTTTACCACTCAAGGGAGCGTGTCCCGGCGTGTTCACGTGGGAAAGTGACGACACCTGCATTACCTCTATTGACCCTAATGGATATGTCAGATATTGCTGGAGAAAATGCCTTGTTTGGTGTAAACATGGATTAAATCACCGTTTTATGATAACACTTATTACATTATCTGTATTTTAGGATATTACTATCAATCATCCGCACATACTTTATAAATGATGAGAATGAGAAACACACCTCCGGTTTGGTTGTATTTACAGGTAGTCCTTGTATGTGAGAACATGCACGTACTGTCAAGGCAATTAAGTAGCACCTGTAAGTCCACATGACTCTAAACAGAGACCCAAATGCATTAGCTAAAGATATATTGTATATGTTCAATTCACAGTGACTTTAATTAATATGTATGTATAGGAAAAATAAATTGACGCTTGTGGAGTGCATGCGGCACTTTACGTTATCAAAAAATGGCTATCCCAATAGTCAGTGTAAAGCAATATTCAATTCTTTATAAAAATATGCAGTTTGTAACACAATGGCAAAATGTGTTAGTAACTACCGAGCCAACCCCTTTGGCAATACACAGACGACACTGTGATCATTAACTGTCACAAACATCAAAACAGCTCTTCTATGCATTGTATTTCTTCATTCATTATTTCTTATGTAATATTTACTGTAAACTTACATGTATTCATTCAGCGAAGCATCACTTATTTAATTGTATTAATGCAGTAAAGCATCACTTAACTTCGCTCTCTCGCAATGTGTTGTGGGTAACATTCCAAACGTGTATAAATGTCTTTATTCTGTTGAACATAAAGACATCGTTGATTATCATGGTTAGAAATTAAAATGGTAGTTAAAGGTGCCCTAGAACAACAAAAAAAAATGACACAACAGTTTTTCCTACTATGGTGGTCAATGATGTTTGTTGTAAAACATTTTTTCCAAATATATTCCTGTTCATCAGAACAAAGAAATGTATACGGGTTTAGAACAACTTGAGGGTGAGTAAATGATGACAGAATTACATTTTTGGGTGGAGTATCCCTTTATTTATTTAACAGGGACATTGCACATTAATAAACATTAGGCTACAGTAAAATGACCAGATTTAGCAGAAGCTATTTTCATCTGTAGTCCCTGGACAGAATGTTACATGTCATAACTGTCTCACTCCATTCAGTACAACATAGTTCACAGTCTCTGCAATACATTTATAATGCGTTTAGAAACAATTCTCGGAATTGCCTTAACACAGACTTTAAAATAGACTGCAGCAGGGATGATATATTTTTGTAGGCCAACCCAGAAAAAAACAAGCCCAATTCATTTTTACCATAGACTTAAAGACTTAAAAAAATAAGATATGGTTAACGAGGATTATGCCATTTACACAGATTGTCTATTAAAATAATATTCATAAATGAACACAACATGTATTTATTTTGTTGCCTATAAATATCGCCAGAGGTAAAAAATTAAATGAGACAATAAACAGACTTCACCACAGTTGCTCGATGATGACGTTTAATGTCCCCTCCAATATAAGTTGTAGTCTTTAGCAACTTGTTAGCAATTGTCGTTCTTAAGACATGTTACAGCACTCATGGACTCACAAGCAAGTTATTACTGGTGTGTTTTATGCCGTAGATTACAATTTGAAAATATATATCATTTGTTTACCCAAAACCTTTTTGGACCATTTACCCAAAACCCAATTCAAAAAAGGATTTAATTTGTTCCTAAGAATGCTAAATGACTAAGAACGAATTTTAGTAGAATGCATAAAGTGACACACATGTCTTCCATGATACTTTTAAGGGATTTTACTTCATAGAAGTTGCATTGATAAATATATTTTGGCTTCAATATTTGTTTTTTGTTGGTAACTGTTTAAAAAAAGCAATAAGGTACTTATGGTTCTCAGTCAGAAAGGGTGGCTTGCCCACTTCAGGTAGGTGGAGAGTTCCTGGCTCAAGTGGAGGAGTTCAAGTATCTGGGGGTCTTGTTCACGAGTGAGGGAAGGATGGAACGGGAGATTGACAGACGGATCGGTGCAGCTTCTGCAGTAATGCAGTCGATGTACCGGTCTGTCGTGGTGAAGAAGGAGCTGGGCGATCCCGTAAGAGATAGGGTGAGAAGCTCGGTCCCTCGGGAGGAGCTCAGAGTAGATCCGCTGCTCCTCCACATTGAGAGGGGCCAGCTGAGGTTGCTCGGGCATCTTTTCCGGATGCCCCCTGGACGCCTTCCCGGGAAGGTGTCCGGGCATGTCCCACCGGGAGGAGACCCTCGGGAAGACCTAGGACACGCTGGAGGGACTATGTCTCCCGGCTGGCCTGGGAACGCCTCGGTGTCCCCCCGGGAAGAGCTGGAGGAAGTGTCTAGGGAGAGAGAAGTCTGGGCATCCCTGCTTGAACGGTTGCCCCCGCGACCCGGCCCCGGATAAGCGGAAGAAAACGACCGATAAGGTACTCTAACAAATCCCGGCTGAAGGGGTTGCAGGCATTCGGCATAAATAAATACTGCTGTACAATTTAATATTTACTATAGCGATGCTCAAAACTACTATCCCAGATAGCACAATCCATCTGACTTATGTCTATTTGACGTATCCATTTACATCTGCAAGACATCTGCAATACATTGTTTGCTCATCTGCAATACGTCTTGGAGACGTCTGAACGTCTGTAATACGTCTGCTAAAGATCTGGAAATCTGCTGCGTAAAAACCTGCTAAACATCTTCGAAAGAGCAGCTTTACATCCATTCTCAACATTTTACAGACATATTCTAGATGTCTATATGACTTCTGACAGCAGACATCTCAGAGACGTATTGCAGATGAGCAAACTGTATTTTAGATGTCTTGCAGATATTATGAACGGTGCTGAAAGGATTCTTTATTGCAAGGTCAAAAAAAGCAGGTTTTGATTCCCCAAAGTTCAGTCAAAAGTTCATAAAAGCAACTCCTTATGGACTTTTATCCAAGTATACTATTCATTGCATCAGTCTGAAGAACCTTTTTACACTACAAGGAACATTTTGTGCAACAGAAATGTTCTGTGAACATATGTGTTTCATTTACCTAAAGATAGGTCCAAACCAGGTTTAATTTAGACTTATATACTTTATAAGTGTATCTACACTGGAGGAAAGAAGCAGCTGGATGTTCTCTGATGCTGAGCAGTGGCAGGGGGACATTTGAGAATAAGGTTTGGGAGCAATGCAGTTAAAAAGACCTACAGAAGCCAAAGAAAGAGAATCTGCAGTAGAAAGAACAACAACAATAGCAATAGCAGTCTTCTGTCAAAGACTCGATTTTTACCTGTCTGTGCCAAAATGCTGAAGTTCTGTTAGAAAATAGCAAAGATGTGTTTATTTATAATATTTTTTCATAGTTTTAGTATGTTTTTTGGATATTTAATAATAAAAAATCAAAGTGTTGTTCTGGTTAAGAATTGATGCATTGAATGTAAAAAGTGAGATGTTCCAACAACTTGTTTTATATATTTAACGACTTTACATACTTTTGCTTTCAGTAAGCAGTCTTATTTATTAGTATACTGGAGATTTCTTCATGTAAACCTAGGTTGGGCAAATGTGAAGAAGTTACAAAATGTTATTTAATATAGCTACTGTATATGTCAGTGTAAAACAGGAGGATTATGAATGTAATTTGTGATCTAACATTATTGCAGAATGAAATATAAACAGAGTCAGAGTAGCTTTAAGGTCATTTACCGTGAAACAAAACAGTGTTTTTCCAGGATAAAGGTGCTATGCAAAACAACACAGGACAGTGCTAACGTAAAAAAAACAAGACACAAACTTTACTGCACATTTAGATTAGGCTACCTAAAAAAAGTCTAATACGTACAGAGAAAAATAAGTTAAGTACAAAACAAATAAGACACAAACTGTATACATATTCATATCTCAAAATCATGAACGTTGTGTGGCTTAAACCTAGACTTCAATAACTGTTGAGTAGTTTTAAAGTGATTTAATACGATTAATAAAGAATAGAATATTAAAATAATTAATATTAATATCAATAAATTATTGTTATATATATATATATAATTGTTATATTAAAACCAAACACGTTAGTTAACTTCGGGCAAGGCGCGTGCGTCCGATGAAACCGTCTATGTAAATAGGAAAAGCATTTAAATAAAATCACATTTCATTCAGTGACAAAAACGTGGTATTTAATATTATAGTACATAAACATGCGGGTAGGATGGGAGTTAATGTAGCACAATCTGATAAGAAACTGACCCTAGCAACTGACCATCTGTGACATCACAAGAATTCACTACCATTGAGACATAAGGAGCTGGCGTTCAAACCCAAGAGCCAGATATGCAGAAACAGAGGGTAAATAACTAGTCTTTAAGAATATAAAATAATTGTTAATCGACTTCCCACCGGCCAAGGATCATAGCGCTGCGCAGAGGACAACTCACAGGTCAGATAAAAGTCTTGTCATTCTAGACGCGCGAGCTAAATTTCAAAAGACGCGATGCAGCAATGGTCAGTTATAACTCGATTTTATGTCATTTTTGTTAAATAGCCTTTTCACGTGTGTAAGATTATTTCTTACTTGTCCCCTTACTCTAAGTTTAGTTATTCTAAGTTGAAGAGTCGAGTCGGTTGAACCTTCAGAGTTTCGGGATCCCGGAGACCAAGAAAGACACAGACACAAGATGTGCAGTTCAATCAGAGTCCAAAGTTTATTGAAAATAGGTCCCATATTTGTATTCACAAAAGAGGAAGTAAATGTGTCATTGAAACTATTAATACTGTTCATGTGGGTTAGATCTTTGTTCTTAGAGCTCCTTATAAATTCATTAACTCCTTATTTGGTGTAATGTTCTCCTTCATCTAGAACATTCAAAGACAGTATGTCATTCTGGTTGTCATGTGACCAGATTCATGTCAAGTCATCGTGAAGACATGTCTCTGAATCTCTCAGACATGTCTCTGGAGCTGTACTCAGAAGGAGAAAACTCCTCTGTATGACTTTGCAAATACTGTTAACTTCTTGTATTTATAAGTATATATAAGACAGAATATTCCGTTAACTAAGTACATATAAAACAATATATAAAACCATATGGGCCTGCATATTCTAACTAGGTCAGCACTTGACCTTAGTAACCTTAGACATAATGCATGAACAATAATCATTGTAATACATTTCACACAATATGTATGGGTTATCAGATTAATATTATTATTAGTTACTAAGTGGGGACACAGACGATATCCAAATTCTCACAATGGCCACTTTCAGACCAACGGTCTTACATGCAGTCCTGTGTCCCTCTAAACAAAATATAGTAGAAATACTGTAAGAATTGATATCTAAGAATTCCATAGGAGATCTGTTCTTAGGATAACAATTTTTCGTCCTCTTAGGATAAAATTTGGCCCTCAATGCACTTCAGGGGAAGCTACGGAGTCGGCACTGTTGGCTCAATGGGCCTTCTATCTTCTTGCTTTGGGTGGCCCCCACCTCATGAAAGGTAGTTCTTTCCTCAGCTTAGTCAGTGCTTTCTCCACCCTGAGGTGCAGTAAGGTGAATCCCCTTTGTGAGATTCTATTTTAAATTTGGAGCTTGCCTGCTCTCCTGAAGACACAACTTCAGTCTTGAAGCGTGTATCCACTGTGGCTGGTAGTCCGTCAGAACTCCTGTCCGTGTTACGGCAATCACAGTCGCTGGTCCGTGGTACTTTGGTTCTCCGACCTTTGTTGGCTTCAGACTTCTCACCAAGACTTTTTGTCCTGGAACAAAGTTATGAGTTGGCTGTTCTGAGGGAAGAGGAAGGCACAAAGAAACATCAGCACATATAGAATTTAACTTTTCGATTAGGGAAGTCACGTAGTCCTCCTGAATCACCTCCAAGTCACCTAAGGAAGAAATACCAGACCGGCCTTTGACCCACGGGGTCGGGAAAGGTCTACCCATTAGCACCTCGAAAGGAGACAGTTTTGTCGTGGAAGATGGAGTCATTCTCATTTCTGTCAAGACTGCGGGCAATAAATCAACCCACTTTCTTCCTGTTTTGAGTACCGCTTTTGTCAGGCGTGTTTTTAGTGTTCGATTGCTTCTTTCCACGACTGCTGCACTTTGCGGATGGTACGGGATATTAAAATGCCAATCAATAGACAACGCTTTTGCTAAGAGCTGCGTTACCTTTGACGTGAAGCTCGTCCCGTTATCCGATTCGATTATGGAAGCTATTCCCCACCTGGGAATAATCTCCTTCGTTAAGACCTTTACCACTGTTTTAGCATCTTCTTTTGCGCATGGAAATGCTTCAGGCCACTTTGAGAATCGATCAACAATTACCAAAAGATATTTTAAATTACCTATTGGCGGCATGTGCGTAAAATCAATTTGTAGATGTTGAAAAGGAGCTTCCGGATGTGTCAATGCATCGTGCTTAGCTGATTTGTGCGGATTTACCTGAGCACATGTTAAGCATGCATCCAAAATGAGCTTTGCAGTCCTATGAACATCAGCAATGCAGTACAATCGATTTATTGCTTGAACTACTTTTGCACAACTGGTATGAGATAACCCATGGTAATGTCTAATTAGGATAATTAACCCTAATTTTGGTAGTGCTATCCTACCCTGTTCATCCCTTATGATCCCTTCCTTGTCAGGAGCACAAACATTTTTGCTCCAATGCTCTAAGTCCCCCTGTGTTGGTTGACTTTGTAGGATTTTGATGTCAATGTCAGGTACATTCGTTATGTGCACTGTCATTGCTACCTGTGTTTCATCTTTCTGTTGAAATGGTGATTTAATCTGAGCTTGAGCTGCTGCCTTTGCGGCCTGATCAGCCCTTTTGTTGCCTATCGCCTGTTCATCCTCCCCTGAAGCATGACCCTTGACCTTCACTATGGCCACTTCGAGCGGGAGCTGAACTGCTTCAGTCAACTGTCCTATCAGATTTGCATGTGCTATTGGCTTTCCATCAGCAGTTGTGAAACTTCGTGCTTCCCACATTTTTGCATAATGGTGAAGAACACTCCACGCATACTTAGAGTCAGTGTAAATTGTTACTCTCTTTCCTGTCATCAGCTCACAGGCCCGTATTAATGCTATCAACTCTGCTGCTTGAGCCGAATTGTAGTCTAGAGCAAAAGCTTCTTTTACCTCTCCTGACTCGGAAACCACAGCGTAGCCACAGAGATAGACACCGTCAGATGGCTTTGAACAAGACCCATCAACATAAATGTGTTCTCCCCCCTCTAGGGGCGTATCCAACAGATCGACCCTAGAAGAATAAGAGTTAGTCAGTTCAAAGATGCAATCATGTTCAACATTAAAATCTGCCATGTCTACCATACCCAAAAGACTCAGCAAAGCAGGGTTAATGTTTGCTGTCGGTTGAATGCTAAGATTCTTTGTTGCCAACAGAGTAGCCTCATAACCTGAGCGTCTTTGCGCTGTCATGTGTTGTGTTTGCATGTTGTGTAAAATTGCACCAACCTGATGGGACGCATATAATGTTAGGGGGTGTGACAGCACAGTTTTCTCAGCCATCTGTACAATCAAAGCCGCTGCCGCCACAGCACGAAGACATGCTGGCATACCTGTGACTATGTTATCTAACTTTTTAGACAGGTATGCAACTGGCCTATATGTGGAGCCATGCCCTTGCAAGAGGACCCCCAGAGCCGCACCATCTGTCTCCCTAACATGCAAGTGAAAAGGCTTGGTGTAGTCCGGCAGACCCAATGCTGGTGCTGTCGTGATGGCTGTTTTCAAAGCATTGAAATGTTCATCGGCTTCCGCAGTCCACTCCAACGGTGTGTTTGGCGGAGCTTTGTGATCGATCAGACCCCTCAGGTGCCTATCGTGAATCGCGCAGTCAGGTATCCACTGTCTACAATAGTTAATGAGTCCCAGAAAGCTTTGTAGCTGCTGCACTGTTCGTGGGGACTTAACCTTTCTGATCAGCTGGACCCTGTCTGTAGATATTGCTCTAAGACCCTGCATTAGCACATGTCCTAAATAGGTCACTTTAGTCTTGACCCATTGCAGTTTGTCCTTTGAGGCTTTGAACCCTGTTTCAGCAAGTACATTGCAAACAATAACAGATGCTTTTTCACAGTCCTCCTCCGTCTCCCCCGACACGAGGATGTCATCTGCAAACTGAAGCACACACACTGTTGAAGGCAAATCAGTCATTTTGGCCAAAGTTCTGTGCACTGCTGCAGAGAAAACCGCGGGTGAGTCTGCGTCGCCCTGTGCAAGGCGTTGCCATGTATACTGTTGCCCCTTAAATGTAAATGCTAACAAAGGCTGAGTATCTGGGTGTACAGGTACAGAGAAAAAGGCTGCACACAAATCAATTACTGTGAAATACTTGTGCGAATGTGGCACAGAATTCATAACAGTCAAAACATCAGGCACAATTGGTGCAAGTGGTATGATTAACTGATTGACTGCTCGTAAATCTTGAGTTAATCTCCAAGTTTTCCCATCAGCTTTCCTTACAGGATTAATTGGTGTGTTATATGGTGAATGTGTTAGTTCGAGGACACCCTGTTTGACAAAAGTTTCAATCAATGGCGCAATACCTATTTCCTTATCTTTAGACAAAGGGTATTGTTTAATGTAGACAGGCTTGTTTGTTTTTAGTTTAGCCTTATATGGTTCCATGTCAATGAAACCAGTGTCATCCTTGAACTGAGACCATAACGAAGGATTAATCATGGAGTCTACCCGTGTAGGCACGCTGCCACCGAAGGCAGGCACTTGTGAACCGCTTGGCTGTCCACCTGTTGGCAAAGGATCGACGGATGCCTGTAGACTAGACAGAAAAGAAAAAACAACTTTGTGATCAGTAAACTTAATGTCCATGCCTAATTTATGCATAATATCTCGGCCTAAAAGATTTAATGGAGCATCAGATAATTGTGAATTTGTGTAAAAATGGTTTAAGACCATCAGCGTCAACCTGTAATGGAGGTGTGACCGCACAGGCAATGTCAGTTCCAGAAATTCCCACAGAGTGAATAATTTGATTAGTAATAGGACCCTCATAACAGTTAGAAGTCATAGACGAAGCATCTGCTCCTGTATCGAGCAGGAATGTTTGAGACTGGCCATTTATTTTAAGGGAAAAATAAGGCAAATCCTCGCCATTATTTGAGAATGCTAAGGTCATCATACATAAATCAGAACTGACGTCACTCTGCGGGCAACTCTAGGCCTGGTTTGAGTGCCAATGAGTTGGATATGAATCTCCAGCTTTGTCATCTCTTCTCTGTGGTGCGCGCTGCTGTGTGTGTGTGTCGCCAGAAATAGGCTTGGGTGACACATAGTTCCGCAATTGTCTGCACTCTCGCTTGTAGTGGCCTTTTTTGCCACAATGAAAACAGATTATGTCTGACTTCCCCTTTTTGCTGGTGTATGGCTGTTGATGATTCTGAAAATTATATTCATTATTTCTTTGCTCTCGATTTCTTTGTTCTCGATTTTCAAAGTTATGTGCACTATTTCCTTTTTCTTGAAAACCTGAAAACATTGTATTCTCAGATTTAATCGAAAACCCGCCCGAAGCGTCGAGCTCTCTGATACGCTTCCCTAGGGCCTCCAGAGTCATCTCATGCAGGTTTGAAGTTGTGATCCTAATCAATTGCGCTTGTTTTGCAGACATATTATTCAATAAAGTATTAACAAACAAAGACTTTAGTTCATTATTTATTGGCAATTTGGAATCTTCAACCCATGCTTTCTTAAAACGCACAAAGAATAGAGCAGCGGATTCTTTTGGTCCCTGCTTCGTGCCGGCAGCGAACGATAGATCCTGCAGACTGCCTAAGCGTGCGTCAAGAAAAACTCTCAATTCTTTGAAAAATGCTTCAACATTTGCGGAGGTTTCCCAGAATAAATCATGTGGGGTTGCGGCCGTACCGCTACCTGTGATTCTGTCATGCTCGATTGACAATGTGGGACATTTTTCTATCAACATTTCTTCAGTTACATCTTTCTCTAGTGTTCTCAACAGCACCGCTCGGAAATCAGCACCTGTAAAATGCGAATATTTCGTGTGAGTTTGCAAAATCGACACATATTTTCCCGCTTCCTGTGGAGAAGGCAGGCTTTTACAAATTGCTTCCATATCAGACATTCGTATTGGTCTAACGTTTATCGTGTTTCCAGCTCTGACCCAAACCATTGAATTTTGTGTAGCTGCGTCAGAGTTACCAGGAAGAAATTGTTTCACCGGTTTTTGAGGCGCTGTCATCTCCATCATTTGCTTTTGGGCCGTAGTGTTAAATTGTGCGGAAGCAGCTTGCGTTTGTGTCGGCAGTGAGGGTGCAGAGGGAGAAATATAATTTTGGCAAGGGACAGAGTATGGGGGCGGCTTTTGCACTGGCCCCCGGTTTTGGTTGGCAACATACGCAACAATGTTTGGTTTTTCGGGACCCTGGTCCCAGACCTTTTTCATATCTTTCCATACGGCATAAGCTTTATTCATGTATGGATAATCCCATAATGGGTCTCCCCAACCTTCTTTCACCATGCTCTTTGCCAAAGCCATATTTTCATCAGAAAATGAACCGTCCCTCGGATAGGGAATATCAATTTGCGGTTTCATACCCTCTGACCATCCTGCGAGGTTGCTAACATATGGATCCGTATAGAACCCTTGATCATTTCTGTACATAAATGCGACTGGCGTTTCGCCCGGCAGTGGCCTTGAAACAGAACTCCCCATCTTACACAGACCAAACTGGCAGTGATAAAAGCAATACAGATAAAAATAACAATAGCAGCAAAACTCTTCGTGTTCGAGCGACTGACAGCTCCAACAGTATTACGTATATTGTATTGTGATCTGGGGTGATCTTAAATTCACCGTCTTTTTCCTGATAACAATATTCCAATATACACATGAATTGTGATAATAATAATATATATTTCCCCAATTTAATACAACCTTTGAATAAATCAATATTATTCAATTCTGAGTCACAGAGCCTTTTTCCTCCGAGTAGCCAAGCTGACACCACGATCCCAAATTACAGTGTGATCAGTACTGCATAACCATTCATATTCGTGTGTTAATAATTAATTAATTAACTACTGTTGCCAGCCGCATTGTCACAACAATGGGAAAGTGAATTCCCACTAACATGAATTGAGAAACCCCATTTCGTCTGTACGAAATATTAATTCCACAAGAATCCTACAGGGTAAGCGTTAGATTTCTGTAAGTCAATAAAAGAACTCTATAGAAAAACACTTACCCCTTTTAATGTAGGTCTGTGCCCGATCGTCAGGTGTGCTTGCCTCAGCTCAGGTCTCTGTTCTCGTGGTTCTTAAGAGAGATGTCTTCCCCCCATTCGCAGACGAGCCCCCAATCTGTAAGATTATTTCTTACTTGTCCCCTTACTCTAAGTTTAGTTATTCTAAGTTGAAGAGTCGAGTCGGTTGAACCTTCAGAGTTTCGGGATCCCGGAGACCAAGAAAGACACAGACACAAGATGTGCAGTTCAATCAGAGTCCAAAGTTTATTGAAAATAGGTCCCATATTTGTATTCACAAAAGAGGAAGTAAATGTGTCATTGAAACTATTAATACTGTTCATGTGGGTTAGATCTTTGTTCTTAGAGCTCCTTATAAATTCATTAACTCCTTATTTGGTGTAATGTTCTCCTTCATCTAGAACATTCAAAGACAGTATGTCATTCTGGTTGTCATGTGACCAGATTCATGTCAAGTCATCGTGAAGACATGTCTCTGAATCTCTCAGACATGTCTCTGGAGCTGTACTCAGAAGGAGAAAACTCCTCTGTATGACTTTGCAAATACTGTTAACTTCTTGTATTTATAAGTATATATAAGACAGAATATTCCGTTAACTAAGTACATATAAAACAATATATAAAACCATATGGGCCTGCATATTCTAACTAGGTCAGCACTTGACCTTAGTAACCTTAGACATAATGCATGAACAATAATCATTGTAATACATTTCACACAATATGTATGGGTTATCAGATTAATATTATTATTAGTTACTAAGTGGGGACACAGACGATATCCAAATTCTCACAACGTGTCTGGTGTTTGTGTGGTAGAATCGAGTAAACTGACTCTTTCTACATGAATAATTTGTGCTAACGTACCCTGTCAGATTTTGCTAACGTTAACTCACCTCCCATACATGACAGGATTATAACCAACCCACAGACTCCCCATCGTGTCATGCAGCCTAGAGTTCAGTCTGTACTTCTTTTCAAGTTCATTTTAGATAAATATCATGTGTTTTAATTTTAAATGTGTTAGTGGTGCCCATAGCCATTTGAGTTTAAAAAACGAACTCTTCTTGCCATAGTTTTCACAGATTTTACCACTTGCTCCTTTGATGTTTACGAAACTTAACTATGTTTGTTTATAGTGAAAAGTGTATTGATTACCATTGGCACAACCAAATGTTGCAAAATGCATTTTATGGTAACCTTGTTTTACTACACTTACCATGTTTTTGTGTGTGTATTTTGTGTGTTAAACGTCATGATGCTCCTCACCAAAAGATTTGTTTTTTATCTTTGATGCAGCACCCTGGACTGGACCTCCTGCTGTTCATTATTTGCAGAAAGTATACAGGACTGCAGTTCATTTCCAGGAATTTGCTTGGAGTATCAAGTAGGATCTGTCCTTTTCTTTATTTAACACATCACAACTTTTACTAGTTTCACTAATCATTAATTAGTTCACTTATTCACTAACAGACATGTGGCTAAAATGAATCCGCCCAGAATTAGTTTTGTGATTATTGTGCCATTAAGTAAGGCGTCTAACCCTTAGGATGCTTCAAGGTGTTCACCATTAGATCTCTTTGTTTCCTAACTCTGGGTGCGGTATCCTGGGCAGGGACTACGATAGTATCATCCCGTATAAGAAATGTAAAACTGTACTTTTCAAGTTGGCCGCTACTGTAATGGGAGGAGATTTAATGTAACACGTGGAATGCGATGAGCATGAGGAGTGCAAGACATATGCAGAGTAGAATTACCGTGGATCATTGGGTTCAAAAGTTACAGCCTTTTGAAAAGTGCATTTTTGAACTGCTGGTGGTGCTATAGAGTGAGGTCTAGAGACCCCATAAATGGTTACATGACCATTGAGGACCACCGCTACGAGTGTGCCAAGTTTAATCAATTTCCTATGTACGGTTTATAGGGCTGCCATAGACTCCCATTGGTTAAAGGGATAGTCCAGCAAAAAACTCTAATTGACGTTTTTGTACTCACCCTCAGGCCATCCGAGATGTAGGTGACATTTTTTTCTTGAGGAAAACCATAAAGATGACTGTTTGGCTTCATTTAATGGGAGTATATGGGGTCCGCCGTTCTAAGAGTTCCTAAAGCACATAATTCCAAAAAGCGGCTCCTTGCAACATGTTGACGTTACTTGAGTGACTCGGTCGATATTTTCATAAATTTGAAAGTGATTTTTAATAATATTAGCCATACTGTACTGAGGGTGGGTATGGCCTGATGGTGATAAACGGCAAATTGGCGTTTTTGGCCAAACTATCCCTTTAAGAATAATAATACTGACAGAAACAACAGGGGCTTGGCCCCTAAATATTTGAGGGGACTGTAAATGATAGTCTCCCTCAGACCACTTCATTAACATATAAAGTGTTCACAACATAGATTCCGGGTTCTCTCAACTTTACCCCTGACTGACCCGCAAACAAATTGTCAACAGCTATTGTAACATTGCCGCGTTCCTCCTAAATATAAGATGCAATGTATTTCATTTTAATATTTATTGTCAATATAGGGTGGAGTAAGTGAATCAGCTGGCAATGTAAGCTTAAAAAACAAATGTTATAATAAAGTTGATGTCATGTTTAATTGTTTGTTGGAAATATATTATTTAATTGCAATTTTAGAGGTATCAAACTTCCTCCATTCAAGCAGATAGGACTGTGGTCTCGCTATGATTGAAATCGCTATGTGTAAACTGATTTTAAGTCAAATAATACAAAACGTAAATTTTCAGCTAAATTATACCCGACAACTAAAATATAAGGCACTTTCATAAGCTTACCATTACGAATCGGGGTAAGGTAAGAAGACACTTTTTTATTTGTTTAAAATAAACAAAAATCAAAATTATAAATTGCAGTTTTCCCTAAAAATATGAAATTGGAAATTGAATGACAACAACAACAGGTTAAGACATTGGTTGAAATCAACAAAGACTAGGATGACAAACTTGCAAACTGAGAACAAAGTTTGAATCAATCTTTAATGTAAACAGCAGGATGTTGCGTTATTAAACCGATAAACATCTGAGGGAAAATAAACCAATTATAACAACAATTATTATACCCACAATCTTAAATTAAATTAATCATGAAAATTCAAATTAATTTGACTGCCCTGAAAATTAAAATTCCTTAACACACAAAAATGTATAATACTGACTACTTGGCAGCGATCACAAATATCACAAAAGTGTATACTATACCAGCTTACAAAAACAGAAGCTCAATATTGCTTTGGAATGTTACAGCAGTCTGCCATGAATCGGGTTGATGTCGAGTGAATGAAAGAGCTCTATCTACACGCCTGCGTTATAGTCGGATGATAATGTCGCACAAAACAGGAATGGTTTAAGACAAAAAAGAGACAACCTCTCAAATGAAGCTGCCTGTTTAACAGTCTACTATATTTGAGGCATGAATGTGAGACTTGGGGAAATAATTGACAACAAACTTGGACTATGGTAACACTAGCAGTTCCTCGATGTTAGTTAGCTGCCACTTGTTGAGGTGCAAGCCAATTCTGCTCCCGGTGATCTATTTTCCTGCAGAGTTCAGACTTGACCTCAAAATCTGGAAGTTCACTTGAAATTTAACGAGAAGCGGTTCAATTTCTAGGATAATAAACTGCAGGAGGGGCAGATCGCCGGCAGCAGGGTTGCATACATTCAACATGGAGCATCACACCCCGAACAGCCTGGAATAACATAAGACAAATTTCGTCCAACAAATAGCAATTTGAGCCAGAGCAGGTGGACTGTTTGACAAATGTAACCGTTTGAAGAAATAGATAAGATGACCGTAGCAGGGGTAGAGTGCTTTAGGACCTGAGGGCCAGTTTGCGGTTCTTCAACCAGAACAGATGTTTCATAGGCCTCGCAAGCCAAGTCTATTAACTTCAGGAAATCCATTGTGATGAGGCGCAAGAAAAACGCGTCCTTTTTTAAAAGTTTGTCTTCCAGTATGCATTTACAAAAAAATAAGTCCAGTGAAGGGATATTAGTTACAGTCATAAACAAAGTCATAATTGCTTGGCTCTTTGGGTATAGGGGGAGGAACGTCAGGGATCTGGATGTTTTCCAAGTCGAGGAGGCGGAGCTTCATCTCCATGTTAAGCAGAGTGTCCATGTCTGAGCGAGTGAACTCGCTGGACATCTCCTTCCCCAGCAGTGCATTCAGCCCATCTGTCCACACGCAGTACTGGAAAACAACCAGACGACACAGTTTGAATCACACTATTGAGATACAACAGTTCCACTTTTCGTTTGATTTTGGCAGTCGCTCACCTCGTGCTTGTCAGGGGCAATGAAGTTCAGATACTCATCAGACTCGTAGAGGACAGAGAAAGCCAGCTCCAGGACCTCCTAAAGGAGACAGAATTGACACCGTCTGTCAAATGCTAATGGGGCTGCTGTGTTTGTGTGCCTCCTACTGTGTGACTTTTGCAGATCTTTTCCGAACATATTACAACAGCAGATGGTTCGAACTTGCATGTGTGTGTTGGTGTGTATGTACATTGGTCTCTCCTGCTGGGGTGGCGGTGAGACGATCTAAACAGGTAGTGCATCAATGTTTTACCGTAACAAGATACTTCAATTTCACAGACTCAACATTAAAGGGAAAATACATGTGGATCTTTTTGGGCTAGCTGTCATGGGAGGTATCCGAATGCACCGCAAAATGAGTCTGGCTAACACACAGTTTGAACAATTTCGACGAATCCTAAAAAAATGTCTCAAAAGACAACGCCTTGTAAATCTATGGCATATTCAAAAGGTTTATAACCATATAATACAAATGCACCTTAGACACCCTGGTCTGTTTATAGCCCACTGATTAAAAAGACCCCCTTCATTTTGCCCACAAAGCCAATTACTCATGCAGCTAAAAATAAAGCTCCAAAATAAATAAGAGCCATTACTTTTTTGTTAATTTGCAACTACTTCTACAAAGCAAGCTGTCTCCACTGGCAGTGCTGGGCTTCATCTGTTGGAATATCACTGACATTTAGATGAACAGGAAACAGTGTGTGAGGCTATCTACGTATTTTTACTAGTCAGTCATTCTATTACGTATTTTGTAATAAGCATAGTGAGAGTAAATTCACATTCAGGACCCCTGTATATCTGACTAATGGGGTTCACACACCAGACGCGGAACCGCCGAGTCACGCAGCGTGGTGCTATTGTTCGTAAAAATGAACATATTGTTTTCTATGAGTGTACACACGCCGGCGCCGCTATTCCGTGCCTGTCGGCGGCGCTATGCTACAACTCAGGACGCTTAATTTAACATTAAATTAGATGTTCTTTGACTGAAATCATCTTTAATGTACACACTGACTTAACCATTAACTGCAAGATGTATTTATCTGTTTGGGAATAACAGAAAAACAGTGCTTAATACAGAAAACCTCTCGATTCGACCAGATTAATTGCAGAGTTGTCCTAGACGTGACGCTGCGCGGCTCAGTGCTTCCCAGTCCGGTGTGCGACCCCCTTAAATCTCAAGTGTCATCAGAGCAAAGTTTTTGGAAATGCTACTTTCCCTTTAAATGCAACAGCAACATGAACTTTATCATCAAGAAAGAAGAATCTTTTGCGTCGTTGCGAATCCTCTCCAAAAGTGTGGTTTGGTTCCACTAATATACAAACCCTGATGAACCTCTAATCTATCATAAACTGAAGGATCATTAGATGCAAGTTACTCTCCATCAAAGTCTACAAAATCACATACAAAAAGAGAGTATAGAAAAACACAGTTGACCCTTCACACCCTTCCTACGGCATCTTCAAGACGTACAGTGATGAGATTCTGAACACTTGACGAGAGTGCACATGATTTCCCAAGTCAAATTCCTCCCAAGAACAATCTTATCCTGCCACTAAAAGTAATAGAAATTTCCATCAAACCAACATTGACACACGTTATGTTATCTGAATATCACGAGCAAGGGGACCTCGACTGTTTGAGAGTTCAACAGACAGTACCCCGACTCAATATCCCGTCCTGTCAACAAGGAGTATTTTTTTTACAGTTGTCGCATAAATTTGACATTGCCTTCTTTGTTGTGTGGGCATAAGAATGGGTGACTTTGAAACTGAAGTGAGCTGATGTATCATTACTCACAGAGCTACGAGGCATAACTAATGCAGCCTTTGTCACTAAGCCGCCCACCAACGCATCAAAGGAAAATTTGATCTCTTGATATTCAAGAGCATTTTTGCTCTCCATTGCCAAGCACACACCAAAGGACTCACCTTGTTCTGCTTCAGAGCTCCCTTTTCTTTCATGTGCGGACAGTCTTTACCAGTGACAACAGCTTTGATATCGGCCACAGGAACTGTCACAGGGAACAAAGAATGATTAATAAGAACGGGCACGGTCATCTTATTATCATCTTTATAAAGTGAAAATGCTTCTATACTCACGTTTGTCCTGCAGGGAATCGTAGGGTACCTCTCCTTGAGGGTTCTCTTCCAGATCACTGTAGTGCAGGACTTTATGATTGGGTGACAATCGACAGTACCAGAACTTATCTGTGAAGAAGCAGAAGAGACAAGTTATCTTCAAGTCTAGTATGACATTTATTGTACTGAACTAAACCTATCAAAGCTGTCCATTAAAAAAAAAAAATCTGTTATTGAGCAAGTACATAAAAACAATAGAAAACAGATTATTTACCTTACTCTGATTCACAACAGTAAGCATATAATGATGTCATAAATTAAGCTGTTGGGTACGATTTGTCAATCAAGTAAAACATTCAAATAATGTGACCTCTAGAACCACCTTAAATAAACATCAATTCAGACTGTAGAAACAGCCCTTTCGTTGAAAGCTTTGCATATTCAGGAGCAAGAGCATTGGTTTAAGTACTTAGTGGCTTTACGTTTCTGGTTGTGTTTAGCCATGACTGGCAAGGTGTCTGTCCAACTTTCTGGCACTTTCTGTGCTTAGATGACCATTACTGGCATTCGTCTCTTATGACTGAATCCAGATCCTAATTGCTAAGATGAGCAAAATGGAAACGTTAAGGAACGGAAAAGCGTTCTGCACTTCTTAGTCTGCTCGTATGCACACCCTGAGGCATAAGAAATGTGCCGTAAACAGCTCGATCATCGTTTGCTTTCTATACAGTCGGCCTCCCAACAAACCAGCTCAATAGGGTGTTTATCCACCACTATGAATGTGCGATGAACAACTAGCGGATGTTGCAGCCAACAGCCATCTGTGAGCCCATTCGGAGTTGTCAGAACAGATATGTGCAGAATGGTTTAAATGCGTGCTGTAAAGCAGCTTTGCTGAGTGCTAAGAGATGACGGACAGTATGGTCAAGAGGGAATTTATTGAGAAAGTTATGAGGAGCATAATGAATGTTATATGAATACTGTATGGAGACATTCTTTTAAATGTAAGAACAAAAAGTTAATAAATATTTGTTTTTAATAATTTGAGCATCATTCTGAATGTTCGGCCTCAGATGACCTCTGGGTAAGAACCGGACTGCTCATTTTGTAAGTCACGAGGAGAGAGCTCTGCTATGGGGGAACAATAGGGAATACAAATGTCAATGTAGCACCTGTCACAGGGAAAAGCCACAGGTGCATTTTTGCTTCCATTTATGAGTATGCCCTAAAAGCTTTCTGAGAATAAAGGGCACAGTCTAAAGCAATCATCTGACATTGGGTTATCTTGAGATTTAAGATATCTGTGTTTTGTTGGGTTTGGTGCTTAACTTAAAGTGATAATTCACCCCAAAATCATCATTTATTCACCCTCTTGTCATTTCAAACCTGTATGACTTTCTTTCTTCTGAAGAATGTTGGTAACAGAACAGCGCTTCACCCAATAAAACTTCTATTGTATCAACACAGAACCAGTGCAAGGGAATGGGTGCCAGTTATCAACATTCTTCAAAATATCTCCTTTTGTGTTCTTCAGAAAATATGCAGTCATACAGGTTTGAAATGACAAGAGGGTGAATAAATAATAAGAGAATTTTTCCTTTTTGGGTGAACTTTGACTTTTAGGGTTTGATTGGATAAACATGAATACATACAAATTATGTATTCATGTGTACAGAAATCTATAGGAGGAAACAAATATGGAGGACCCAAATCACTCCTGAATTAGAATAATTGTGGATTTCTACAAAGTAAATAGTCGTTCGATTTTATGTTCCAAAAGTTCACTCTCAATGCAGTCTGATTGCACATTTCTTACATCAGTCACATTACAAGATGGTGTCATGTAAGTCACATTTAATGCAACCAGCTTCTGTCAGATGAAATTCTTGATTGCGAAGTAATGTGAACGATTTCTTTCACTCAAATGAGGCGTGTAACAGAAGATGCGCAACGAAACAGGCAAAGTGTGAAAATTCACGCAAGCCAGAGGAAAAAGTGAGAATGAAAGGAGATCTGGAGGGGCGCTGAAAAAAGAAAAAGCATGAAAGAACGAGTTAGAGAGAGACTGGCAGACGGATGCATGGCAAGAGACAGACAAGGTGTCTAGTGTGAGAATGATCTAATCCTGTCGAAGTGTGAAGTGTGTTAAATTATCCAGGCTAACTGATAAGACCTCCCTGTGAGCTCAGCAGACAGGCCTCCTCTTCAGCCAGCCGCCGTAAAAGCCCATATTACATTCCACCATCCTTCATGTCTCTGATCTGCGCCGTAAGCTTTATCACTCCCACCACTCAGCGCTTGTTTGAAATTGGCCCCGTACTTTCTCTCTCTCTCAGCAATGGATAAGACTATTTTTCACACTTGCTAAATCATTCTGTCAGTTTAATAATCGCATTCATGAAAATATTCATAGGACGTATACATTTAAGAGTGCGTTTAAGAGACGATGAAAGCTGGAACACAAATGGAGAATTTTGAAATACAATGAACTCGATTAAGGTCACCTATAAAAGCACAACTAAATTATTTTAGTAGGTCAATTTTAGACTCTTTTAGGGATAGTTCACCCAAAAATGAAAATTCTTTCATCATTAACTCCACGAACTACATCAGACCACATTGACTTCCACTGTATGGCCACAAAACCAGACATTTCCCAAAATATCTTCTTTTGTGTTCTCAGACAAAAAAAAACATATACAGGTTTTGAATGCCCTTAATTATTATATTTGTTTAAACTATTCCTTTAACTGCAAAGGAAACTTTTCTAGATTCCTGTATCTGTTTAACGTCCCGTCCTTTGGATGAGATGTTAAACCGAGGTCCTGACTCCCTGTGGTCATTAAAAATCCCATGGCACGTCTCGTAAAAGAGTAGGGGTGCAACCCCAGTGTCCTGGCCAGATTCCCTCCAATGGCCCTTGTCAATCATGGCCTTCTAATATTCCCCACCCTCTGAATTGGCTCTATCTCTCTCTATCCTCTCCACCGATAGCTGGTGTGTGGTGAGCGCATTGGCGCCGTTGTACTGTGGCTGCCATCGCCCAAGTGGTGGGTGTGGAAAGACCCCCTCATATGATTGTAAACTCGCTTTGGGTGTACAGCAATACACAGTAAAGCGCTATATAAATGATTCATTCATTCATTCATTAAAAGTACTCAAAGTGTAGTTGTGTTTGAAGCAGTTCAGCACATTTTGGAGAAGAAAAGGTTTGTACCATGTTTCAAATAGATAAATGTTTTGTGCCACAACAAAATTACCCTAAGTCATAATATAAATGCTGAGTTTTAGTTTGCTCGCTACAGCTGAAAAGCATGAAAGCAAGAACCGGGGTACAATACCACCGAAACAAAAAACATGTGGCTCACAAAAAGTGTTATTTGTCACAGCTGGTTTGGAGTGTATGGTAGTCTCAAACGATTGGGAATCTTTACGAAATGTATCTATGGATCTTTATTGATTATAAAGGGTTATTTTCAAGTTGTATAGGTTTCGTACCCTGTCTCCTTCGGCTGCTGATCTTCCTGAAGGCGGTGCCCTCACACAAGCGATTTAGGCGTTGCTGTTTGATCAGCTCCATGATCTCTGGCTGGATTTTCTCCCTAAGCTCCCTGCAGAAAAAAGACACAAATTAAACACACACATTATACAGAGGGTTCACACAACTTTAGACACAAAAGAATTAATGGATGTTACATATCGCCACTGTCTTTCCAAAACCTTGGATGTCCAAATTCATTTTATTTTCAGGATATATATTTTTTTACTTTTTAAATGCTTTTAAAATTTATTTCATAAATGACTCACAGAATGGGCCGGGACTGGAAGTCTTCCTGGTTCATCCTTTCCGACTGGCGCAGTTTGAGGATCTCCGTATAGCTCAGATTCTGCAGACGACTCTTGAACTGATCCAGAGAGTTAGGCTTGATCGTGAGAGCGCGAGTGATCTGCTCTTTTACCACCTGCATTACCTGGAGCAAACACACGTGATAACAACATTATTTTATTATTTGCCATATTCAGATCCACGACTCACCCATACAGCAAACACAACAAAACAACTTCTCCATCGAGGCCAAACGATGCACAGCTCGAAACCACAAACAAAAGGGTTGCCATTCGCAAGGCCTCGGGCTATAGATCATATGCTGTAAGTAACTGAGGAACGGGCTTAGTTGGAAATCTAGAATTAAGTCCAGCTACTATTCATGCAGGCATCCCCTCAGTGTTATCCAGAGGAGCAGGTGCTGTTGGCTTACATTGTAGGATTTACACGGGGTGTAATTAGTGATACGTAAGGGCCAAGGTCAGAACTCCCTCCCAAATCACTGTGCTGATGTGTTGGCGCTGGAACAACGAGAGGAGTGATTGCTAGAGGAATAAACCAGGACAGCTTGATTCAAGCGCCACAGCGGTGTTTAAAGGGGAGGATTTTTTGAAAGCTGTGAGGTGGGGGATGACCAAAACGGTCCACTCAAAACAATCCCTTCCGGCAGGGGAAGCAATTTTCGGAGCACATTTGCAAATTTTGCACGGTTCAAAATGAATTAATTTTATCCAAGGCGCCGTCTCACTTTTAATCAGCCCCTCTAAATCAAGCTGCGAGCGGACCTTTCGTACGCCGGGATGTCATGGGTGAGACGGGGGAATGGTGGAGATTGGGCGTCTGAAATGTGGTGGGTGGTGATATTCGTGAATAAAGCAGAACAGGGCCTTTTTTAGAATAACAGAGGGTATCTGGACTACGCGTGTCACTTCCTCAGCGAGAAATGAGCCAGTCTTCAACCACCCTGCCAACCTCATTGTCTTTCCTTCGATTCTCTTCTCCTGAGCATCTAAATGCGCAGAACACACTCGCCCACTGTGTGTCAGCCTGCAGATAATACAGAATGACATGCGGTGTGTGCGTGCCTGCGACTTTATAACAAAAATTAAGAGCGCTCTTGAGGTTGGTTATTTTATATTGGAGCATAAATACGGTTTTATATTGAATTGGCCGTCACGGTAGCAGGTTTTAAATTCACGGTTATCATGGTTGACGGCATTCGCAACAGCGGTATCGTTGCTATATATTTTGGAAATAATAATATTATAAATCAAATTAATCTTTAATTTTGCTTATTTTTGTTTTCTTCATTTTTGGTCAACAACAAATCACATTTAATCTATAATCCCTAATCACAAATTGGCTCTTTACAACATTATTGTATTTTATCAAATGAATTAAACGTTCTTTGCCGAAGGAGAGGACGTATTTACAAAACGCGCTTTGTAGAAGTCTGTCCGTTTAGAGCTACTGTAGAAACAACATGACTAACTCTGTGTAAGGGGACCCGCTGTGTATGTAGATAGAATAACTCATTCTAAGGTAATAAAAACATGAAGACATAGTTATGAATATAATATTGCATTTTTGTCCATACATCCGCCAAAAAATTACACACTGGACCCTTAAAATGAATATTTTCTTTTTTAACTGTGCTTTCCTGTAGCTCAGTGGTAAGAGCATTCCGTTAAAAACGCAAGGTTGTGGGTTCGATTCCAGGGGATTGCACATACCTATTTATATATGTATAGGATATTGCAATCTTTGGTTAAAAGCATCTGCCAAATGCATAAATGTAATGTAAATGTATTAAAACATGATAAAACAACCATTAGAATAAACTACCATAACTAACATTTGTTGTGTTTGGTTATTTTTATTAGGGATGTACTGTGAATGTTATTAGATGTATCCATATTATAATACCATCTAGTTATGCTAAGCTCTTGAATATTTTATTAAACAGAAAGTGTAGAAATATTGTATTCTGGACAATGGGTGTTCTAGAGGTCAAAAACGTTTAGATAAACTGGATTACACCTATTATTATACCCCAAGGCTATTATTAGCTCCAAGGCAGCTATATTATTTAATGCATTTAAATGTCAAAGTCAAAACACAACATAACAAATCCCAGGCTCCCTTCAAGCACAAAAACTAGAGATCGATCTTAGTACAAAAGTGTTTCTGGTAATAGGTAATAAAAACAACGCTTTATTGTGTAAGCTCTTTATACACCTCTAAAGACATAGCTATGTATATTATAGCATTTCTATCAATATATCATCCCAAAAATGACACACTGGACCTTTAATATAATATATAATTCCAGAAAAAAACAAAAAAAAACATTGGTATACAGCAATGTACCGCAGACATGTGCCACAAAACATATTTATACACTTCATATCTGATAATCTGGCTGCCGAACAGCTAAAACATAATAAATCGATTTTCCAGATGATCGCAATTTAATAGAGATTTGTCCTTTGGGTTCCAAAACAATTTCAGACTAATGGCTCTAATGCACAAGCAAAACAGTGATGACACTCTGCAAGGAACACCAAAACAGACCGACTGTAGTGAGGTATACATTCTTGGAGACATTTTGCAACAAGAAAAATAGTGGCCAATGTGCATCAGGCATTTCGATGTGTAAAACATACAAAACAATGGAATATAACATCTTGAATAAAAGATGAATGATGTAAAATTCATGTATACCAATTATAGTCTAAATAACATGCATGCTAAAACCAGAGAACAAGTGGTCACTGTGGTCTAAACTAGAACTGATCAACTTCCACAGTGTGATGTATTTCAAAATTAAACATAATATTGAATCCCAAATTCTTTTTTCTTTGCCATTTCAGTCAGAACTGGGATTCTGCCCAAGACATCAATGTACTGTCATATTCAATGCCGTTTGACACTTAATGTTCAGAAACCTGCATGCATGCTTTTCCTCAAAAAAAGAAGACATTTTAGTTAACTGTTAAAACTATCGAAATGTGTCAAATTGAATGAAATATGATTTGACATGAAACAAACTCCACAGGTGCTTTTAATGAGTTTGCCTCATTTTTATATAGTTTATTATTGTGACCACAAGCAGGGAAATCAACTTTAAAACCTTTATGTAGTGCATGTAAACAGACTATATTCTTTAAATGTCAAGATATCATCTTGGCAATATAATCAAGTAATCTATTTTTACCTTTTGTTAGATTTCATCAAAAATCCCACAACATCTTTTAAATGTTAAATGGTCCTTAATGACACACAAGAATATGCCCTATGGTAAACAACACCTAAAATACAACCTCTGAAAAGTTCTTTCTAGTAGCATTTTGTGGCGAGCCCCCACTAGATCCACTTTTCTGAAAGTTGGTTTCCTGGCACAGCAGAATCATCAATTTGGTCACCTCTCTGGTCCAGACAGCCAATCAAAAACACTGATGCGGTTCCAAAGCATGCAAGATTTATCCCTCCCGTCCGTTTTTAATTACAACTGTGCACAGCTATCCATCATAAATTCATAAGTATGCCTCTCTGTTTTCTTCAACGGTATTAAATTAACGGTTGTATTTATTTCCTATCTGTAATTATGGGAATGCCATTATTCTGCCAAGCCGAAAGAACTTCCCACTGACTTAAGAACATAAATCACACTGGACAGATTCATGTGAGCAAAGTTGATGATGAGCTTCATTATGATTTCTTCACATATCGGACACAAAAGCTGCTGTATTAAGTTAAAAGAAACACCAGATAAATCCATGACAATCTGTAACCTTCACCGCATCAGTTGGGGTATCCTTAACAATTATCACTTACAACTTGTCAACCATCCCAAACCCTCATCCTCTTTAGACCAATAAAAGTAAGGAAAATTTGCAGTGCATGCTGGGAAATATGTCTGGCAGACCTCTCAGTCTTTCCTCCCCTCAATAATTTTGCTAGTTACGGCCCATGAGAACAGTGAGGTAATCAGGCGCAGAAAAGAAATGGAACATTTATCCATTCCACAATTGACATGCCAATTATATTGTTTCCTCCCCTTTAAAGAATTCTATAACAGTTAATAATGAGTCACATCGGAGGAATGGGCATTACTTCAAAGAAAACAAATAGATATCATTAGCTGGAATAATTGAACTTCGTTGCTGGAAATACTGACCTCAAAAACCGTGCCATGCATTTAAATGAGGGTCACTTTCTCACGAATGTTGGAGGTCAAACACGAGCTCGAAAGTAACACCTGCGCATGCATATGCATGTCAAGACCGCAGGTTTGCACATGATGGAAAAACCGTTGGACTCTCTTCCCCTTTCCTCTTTATTCCCATCTAACCTGCCCAAGGTTATAATGGAGAAAGTGTTTATTTTAGTTTTGGAGCAGGTGGCTGGATGCTTGCTGAGGGTTGGGAGGCATGGCCTGGCATCTCTCACGCTCTCAAAAGATGGTGTGTGTTCTCCTGTAGACCTGGAGCCACTGGTGGAGCGAAGCATCTGTCAAACTTTCATAGAATACTGTGCATCATTAAGATACACAATGGTCATAGTAGAGGATGACCATGTATATGCATGTGTAGACGCTCACACATATGCAGAGCCAAACGAAGATGATTGAAGAGAGGAAATCATCAATATTTCAGAAGACAGAAAAGCACATCAGTTATTTTGCTGGAACTCTGAAGTACACAGCAGGTGATGCTCCGTTCTCATGAGTGGATGGAGACACCACACATCCCGTCTAAGATGAGCGGATCAGAGGACCTCAGGTCACCAGAGGGCTGATGTGAAGCATACTAAAAGGGTGCAACGCATTAAAGTTCACTAAGGTCCCAGGAGACTCGGTTCCTGCGGTGGGAGTGCTAGTCTTGTGTATGAGAATGCAAAACTGCAGTAGAGGCAAGAGATGCAAAAACAGACGAACAAACTCACGCAAAATTAAACAAAAGGAAAAATGTAAGACAAGAAATAAACAAAATGAGAAAAGGAAGACGGAACTAAGTCTCGCCGGGCGAGTGTAGTAGGAGATTGTGAACGGGAGGCTTGGTTGGGAATGCTGAGCACGACCAAACCAAACCTCCAGACATAATTCGGTTTATGAGATCTTGCAGATTTGTGCCGTGAAGTACACTGCCTGCAATATTACCCTAATCAATCAACATTAGGACCCAACTGACAGCCCATCACTGGCATCAGACGTGCCGTGGGATTTTTATTGTCTTTTTGATAATCCTCAAAAGGTCATCACTTCAAACGATGAATACACAAAGGATGTGGCAACAGATGAAGCCCAACTGAAACATAAAAACAAAAGAACAGACAGTGTTTATTTCTTCCACCACGACTCGCCACACGTGGAAAAATGCAAACTTGATGAACATCCACACAGCAGACAGAGAGACTAAGAGGTCAACGTGTACGATGCTGCACCCACATTAAACGGCTCATTCACTGTAAGCACCCAAGGAGGGGCTGGGCTACGGAGAAGCGCGGGTTACTGCGAACGCTCCTTGGATCGCTGGCTCTTTAATCGCAAGCTGAAATCTGTCTCTAACCTGATTACTACGAGCAGCTCCGCACAAAGCCCCATCTGTGCATATGTCTCTCCATCCCTCACTGAAGCCGAGCAAAATTACAAACAACCTTCCATCCTTTCTATCCTGTCATTCTCTCCGGCGGGCGGTACTCACGTGCAATTGTCACCTCCATGTTTGGGAGCAGAGCTCGATGTTTGTGGAACCCAGCGTAGCGGAGATGAACCCTGACCAGGTGCAGGGACACTCGGAAAGACAAAGTGCCAGCAGATGGTCCCTGGTTTGTTTATCATGCGCTGCCGATAAAATAATAAAAAAATACAGACCGAGCTGTAGAAACGTCAAGCAAGCGTCTGGTTCTTCGTGCAGGGTCAGCGCTCTGAAGTCTGCAAGCATCTCCAAGCAGCTCAGTTTATGTCCATTTCAACGCTCAAGTCTGATTGGGCCGCTCACGCCAATGACGTTCCGGCAAGGCGGATCACGTGGTTCGCATACAAGGGAGGAGAGGGATTCGGTGAGAGATTGAAAAGGGGGAGGGGAGCGCGCTAGCTTAAGTCACTACAACCGAGCGCTTTGGATACACTGAAGTGGCCATTTTTAGTCAGGTGTCGTAGCCGTGTCCGTCAGAGCTGATTGGTGGGGAAGACAGCTGTTTATGAACCAAAACACACGCGCACTCGTCGATGCCGCACACAAAGGCGGCTGCAGCCCGTCGTGGAGGAGAGGGAGTGGGAGTCATTATAATGTGGTTGCCATGGAAACAGGAATACGTTGCCCATCGGATTTTTGCCCCGAGAGCAGCGGCGAGAGCAGGCCCACCTCTTCTCAGTTCACACACACACAATATTTACAGGATGTGACAGGCCTGCCCTGGAGCCAGCGAGTGGGGGAGGGAGAAATCGTATGAGCGTATAAAAATGACACGTGCGTGTGAGGAGAGGAGGAGGTGCGGTCGTGTGTTTACATGCAAACAAGAGGGTCATTAGTAGGGTTTAAGCTTTTAGGTTGTTTTTTTCTGAAAATAACCTTTATGAAAAAAACAAGCTTTAAGGACAATAGCTTACAAGCATAACATATATCTGAATGCCACAGCAACACGTAAAAACAAAACTGGAAGACACCACTTAATCCTCACAACATATTAAAATTCTACTAAAACAAATTATTCTTTGGGACAGATTTAACTTCTGACTATGTAAAGTTAGATCAAAATTAATTCAGACACTTTCAACATTTCTTACACAGTTTATTCGCTATAGTTAGAAAATAGTAATAAAATATGACAAGAACTCAAGAGTTAAAGTGACAGTTCTCCCAAAATGATAAAATTAGCACAACATTTACTCACCCTTTAGTCATTTCAAACCCATATGACTATCTTTCTTCTGCAAAACACAAAGGAAGATATTTTGAAAAATGTTCATAATTGGACCCCATTCACTTGTTGTTTTTGTGTCCATTCAGTAGAAGTGAATGAAAACCAGTCCTGTTCGGTTACTTACTTTCTTCAAAATATCTTCTTTTGTGTTCTGCGGAAGAAAGTCAGTCATACCGGTTTGAAATGACAATAGGGTAAGAGAATGATGACAGAATTTTCGTTTTCACTTTAATCGTGTTGACAAAATGTTCATATGCTCTCCTACTTGCAAGTCGCTTCGGATAAAAGCGGATAAAAATAAATGTGAATGTAATGCATGTAAACTGTGTCAGAACAAGTTCATCTTGATAATATAAGAGTACTGATAGAAAGGTTTATAATGGATTGGGTCGAATAGCTGTCAGCTGTTAAATTAAAGTACACAATTAGTGAATACCAATCTAGGGTATTCAATTACCAAGCAATGCTTCATTTTGTTCAGTCTGTGGTGTAAAAAGACAGTGTTAGGCAGTGAACACACTTCACATCTTTTTTGACAAGAACAAGTGGACAAAAGCGCTTTTTTAGTAAAAAGAAAAGTTTGTGCATGAAGGCAGCTTAGCACACAGGATTCATATAGTCATTCATTTAAGTCTATTTGGAATATAAACAGAGACCATCTTTGCAAAAACCAACCACATATTATAAAACTACAGTACTAATTTCACGCTATAAATGCAATTAAAAGTTAATTAAAGGTGAAAATAATCTTTAATTCATATAAAAATATGTTCATAGCAGCGCTTCTGCCACCATTTTTTTTTTTAGAGAAGGATCCTGCTCGACCGATCACCTTCCTTGCATGTTGTTATGGAAACAACACGCTACTCGCTTGTCATTGGTCAGCTGTCATAAAAGTTGCTTGATTTTGGCCATGTTCTTCAGAAAAGTTGCATTTTCTTCAACTTAAAAGGTGCTCGGAGCTGCAGAAAAAGATGCTGGCAGTGGCGTTTAAATAAGCGCTTGTGACTTTTTTTGAAAACATGCTTTACTCCATAGGATGTAAAACAAACGCTGGCAGCTTCAAAAAATAAGTCAAGTGTGAACACGGCCTTACCAATTAAAGAAAAAAACACCTAATCAAAACATGTTCAGGTTTGAAGTGTTGGAAAAATTACATCCCAAATTTTTACAAATTTTATTGGTGGTCAACTGTATGAGGATTTCTGGGTATAATATGTCACAGTTTACTTTTTTTTCCATATCCTCACTTACAGAAATAAACTATAATGTCCTGCCCCCACTAGTGTAAAAATATAAAACAACGATTCATTTTTGGTTTGACAGTATGGACCTTTTTAAAGTGAGTGTTACACATTAACAAATAATAGAGTGCCTGTATTATTTCTGACAAGACCGAACTACAGGACCCATTCAACAAATGGTTTATTTAATACAGTTATTTTACACTAAAATAATGATTAAAATTAATATTAACATTGATAATTTAACTATTTAAATTTTATTTAATTTAACACTAGCCAAACACAGATTGGAAGTTATTTGCAGTCGTGGCACGTGTGTCCGATGAAACGGTCTATATTTGAATTGAATATCTGACATTAGTAACACCTTAAAAAGTCATTTATTTATTCTGGGCTGCTTATATTTGATAGGACAAGCGTGTAATTTAGATCTGACACTTGAACCTTTAATATACTATAATACTTGAATTTGAAAAGCATGCCAGAGTTCAGTCTGCTACAGGAGGCGACAAGCGAACAATGAACCTCAGAGTTATTCCTCTTCAAGTCAGCATTAAACTCCCACACAATGGTGGGTGGAAAGTAGGGTCTAATCTTCCTCACTTCAATCAGGATTGTGTCCACACACAACATGTAAACACAAGCCAGAGATATTCAAACTTCTGGCCCTAAGGTGTTTCTCTAAAACGAGAGAGGATTGAGCGCACATACCCCGCCACCATGACTAAACACTTAGTGGCAGTCATCACAAATGCAGGCACGCACTTCAATACGGAGACATTGCATTGATATGAATGTTATTATTCCAAACATGTAAAAGATGATGGGTTTATTGGGAATGCTTATAGCTTTTTAGAAAAGGTTCTTTGAAAAAGGATGTACAAAGCAATGTGTACAATAACCCTAATACTTATAACCTTAATATACTGTATACATTAACTTTAATGGAATCAATTAATGGACTTAGAATTTATACTAAACATAGAAACAGTATACACTTAAACCTCATGCCTTAAACTAAAACATATTCTCTATGGCTTTATGATTCGCTGAAAAGTATTAATTTACCATCTACTATGTGTGAATTAAACACACATTTTTCTAACAAGAAAGTCTCATACAGTATGTGTGAACAGCACCATATCCGCAAAAACTGTCAACACTAGCCATCATTTAAGAATTCACAGATATTGGCCCCAGTGTTAACATTTTAAATTCATACCTAAAATATACAATGCACTTTTGAGATCAAAGGTACAATAGATAAGGAATAAGAAAGCTGATCATCATCAAACAATTCTGCACGGCACAAATCATAAATAGTATTATTATAGACTTCCCTCTCACAATACTAAGAATAGCATTATAGTTATAACAGAGTCACTGTATATCTACTGTGTTTCTATAGGGCGATTCCGTGAAAATGTCAATCTGACCACGTTTTTACCAGCGGTTTTTACTATGGTAACAGCACAGATTTTAATATTTGGTGGTTCAAATATCCCTCGGTATAAATCCCTTCTCCATTCATTGGGCTGTTGTTGCAGCCATATTGGGGAGGGCAAGACTGCCATATAAACGCACATACAAATACAGGAGTTGTGGTATTTCCAGCAAAAAAAGCACAGTAACGTTTACCTTTCAAATTTATGAGTTATTAACACAAATGCAATTACAGTAAATGAGAGACATACAGAAAACTGACGAAACTAAATAAACAATTATTGTGAATTACGTGGCTAGTTAGAAGCATGTAGCCTTGTTTTAGCGTGCTATATAGCCGTCAAACAGGAAGAAATATCGTCCGATTGCAAACGTTTATCGGTCAATGCCTATAATAAAAAATCCAAATATCGAACCAGTATTCCAGCCACGATACCAGGGGGTATACAAAACCCTGAAGCATAAAACATTGTCAAATGCATAAAAATATCCATGCAAAAATATCAGGTCTCATCTAAACAAGTACTCATGAAATACAACCTGAAACAAATCACAGACTGCAACTTTTCATCATCACAGTTAAAAACCGAAACGATTTGCTTTCAAACTATTTTCTTTGTGCTCTTCAACTGTCAGACAGAATGAAACAAGTTCTGATCATCAGATTAAACATCGGCTTTATCTCTATATTAAGGAAGCCTTTTTATAATGAAGCAGGAATACAGATGAGGGCAAAAAGCGAGCAGGTTTTCTCAGATGTGCTGCTCATGTATGAAAAAACAAAGGATGATAAATTTAATCACAGTGTCCAGAGAGACATGCTACGGGGAGTTATTTTAGAAATGAGTTTTCATGTCCATGAATCTTAATTAAGCACAAATATTATACACAAGCTGGTCTTTTATCCTACAACTCAGGGACAAGTTTGTAATGTGATTATCATAATTACACTAACAACAGCCGAGTGAAACTCGGACGCTTCTTCACACGGCAAAACTTTACCTCTGCCAAGTGCCTGGCACTACCCTCATCCCAAGAAAATGACTAACTGTCCTGTGTTTCTAAGAGGTGCAAGCTAGCAAAAGACTAAAATATTATTCAAACCAAATAATGGCAAAATATTCCGTCATGAAAAATCCAAACAACATTGACCTCCATTTGTAGGAACACAAAAGCACAGAGACATTTCCCAAAATAAGATCAGACACAGCTGTCAACGGGAGTCAAAAGAGCTTCTCTCACCTTATTGAAGTCTTCAGAAGTGGCTCTCATCTCCTTCCAGGTCTTGTTGAGTAGCTGGATACAGATGCAGAAGAACTCCTCGAATGAGCGGTCGTGGGTGAAGAACATGGGGTGGAAGTCGTGGCAGTTCTCGCTGGCTGTAGAAAGAGAGTCCACCGGGTGAACCTTTGTTTGGTTAAATGTCACACTTGAAGGAATAAATAAGCAATATCTTTATCTCATGACAAAGCAACAGCCGTATTCATACTGCTCGCCGACGGAGTGTCAAGAGACCTTCTGACACTCAGAAAGGGTTTCCAGCATGTACCATTAACGGCTCACGTGTCTCCGTTCTTGGCCATCTTCAGGCCTCACGTGGGCTTCTCATGCACTGACACATCAGAAACGGCTGGGATGTAACGGTGCTACCTCACGACTCTTCTCTCTCAAAGAGCCTCTTGGCAGCAGACGTTTATTCTAAACCCAGAAAAGCATGCACTGCGTTCTCAGGACTCCTACACATTTGAAGCCAATGTGAACAGTTTGGTACACACTGGATTTTTATAGCTGTGTTTTCTTTCAGCGTATTCTTGTGCCAGCCAGGCAGAGAGTGTTTTTCGATCAGAGCAAAACTAGATTCAGAGTTGACTTGTCAGTGAGTCGACAAGTAGACTACATGCTTTTTAGTTAAGTTTAAAGTTGTTTTCTTCACCATCATGTCGTTCTAAATCTGAGTGTTAATCTTTCTTCTGTGGAACACAAAAGAAGATATTTAGAGAAATGTCTCTGGTTTTGTCCATACAATGTAAGTCAATGGGGGCCAATGTTGTTCTTTGTTTGTGTTCTGCAGTAAACAAAGGTTTGAAATGATGAGGGCGAGTAAATGATATATGACGCCCTCTTGTTATTTCAAACCTGTATGACTATTTCTTCTGCAGAACACAAAAGAAAATATTTTGATGTTGGTAACAGAACAGCACAGCCCCCCATTCACTTCTATTGTAACCAATGCAAGTGAATGGGGGGCTGTTTACAACATTCTTCAAAATATCTTCTTCAGTGTTTCTACGGAAGAAAGAAAGTCATACAGGTTTGAAATTAAAAGAGGGTGAATAAATGATACTCCTTCAATTTTCGTGGCAAACTATCCCTTTAAGAGTGGCTTCTTAGTATGAATTCGTTGCAATACATCAAATAAAGCCACAAATGGAATGAATTCTATGCATGTCTGTTGATTATTTTCACAAGAAGAATAAAATACGGTGTTGCTGTTCATAAATAATCTTTAAAAACAGTTCCCCAGGCCATCGCCAAAGCAGGATTACAGAGAGCTCATGATGATCTATCATGCCAGATTAGTGCTTTTGGAAAAGAAAACCATCCCGAATCAAATCAGAACGACTGCGTGGGAAATGAGAGTCTGGATGAGCGCTATAAAACTAAAGGTGCAATTACTGTATTCATAAACAGCAGCAGTGAAGGTGAAAATGAAACACGGCTTTTACCTCGAGGCCCCGCGGGTCCCAAATCTGCACGTGTCGGTAGCGACGCTTTAATACGAACGCCGGTCATGCGGAATGGTGCTTTGAATGAGAGGCGCTGTTTGTGCTTCTCATTTAGTGAAATTGAAAGCGAGGACTAGGCGCAAAGCCCCACAGAGGGCCAGTAATTGCATTGGCGTGGTATAAATTGAAACTTCACAGCATAATGAATGACGCGGAAGGGGAAATGGAAACTTCGTTGGAGGCACTGGACCAGTCAATACCAGCACCGGTAACATCTCGATCCAACAAAGACCGGCCGAGCCACAGGTCTCGGTCCTATGGGATGACTGTGAGTGATCCAATGCACAAGTTTCCTTCTCCTTCAAAAGTCAGACAAGTTCAAGGGTGCGCTGATGGGTATGGTTTCCAGCCTGCTCAGGAATGAAATGTCAGAGTCACTTTGGCTCTCGCTTTACCCCCGAGCTCACAAGCATGGACAGTATTAATTCTCTGAAGTGACTCTTGCCGTCACGGTGAATGTTGAAATCTCTTTTATAGAGGACACTCTCTCATATAGTGATCTTCTTAGACTTGTTTTATTCAAAGCAAAGTTAACAAACTGGCTTCTGACAAGTATTCCATTGGAATCCGCTTCTGGGGAGGACCAGCATCTTCCGCTCTCCCTTATATCCCCACCTGTAATTGTATCATTGATAAATTGTATAAATCCTTTGTACCCTCCGGCATACGAACACAACACGGAATGCTCAATTCTAGAGTAAATCGCTTGCTTGGCAGCATCATTTTAACATCATTCGTCTGGTCGGAAGAGTCCAAGGGCTCTATGAAAATATGTGCATGACCTTAATCCTTCAGAATAGTCAAATTCGACCTATAATAATCCCTATCTGCACCACAAAAAAACTATCTCGAGCTATTTAAAGCGTAGAACATCAGCTTTAAATGAAAATGCTTTAGAAAGGGATTTTTTAAGCAAGCAGGTCTGCATCCTTTTAAAGTTTTTTTCTGGAAGAAAAGTAAAACAAGCAGCACAAGATAAACTACTATCTCAGATGCGTCATCTTCCAACCACCTGCTCCTCAAACATTTGCATGATTCCTCAGTGACAACCCCATTTAAAGCACCACAGAAAATGCGTCACCGAGCTAAAGCGTTCCATGTTACGTCCGCGGGCCATTTGTGAAGCTTCTAGTAATAGTTTTCTGGCTGCTTAGAGACTTCACTGCAGTGAGGTTTGTCTAGCATAGACAGTTGCACGGGCCATCGCTGTCTATACGTGTGCGTCACTCCAAATCTGACAAGATCATGTCACTCCCTGATGTTCTGCTACTGCTAATTATAGAAAGCAACAGGAAGACAGATGCATCTTAAATGAGGAAAAACAAGCCAAGGATGCCATTACAAGGCTGAAAGCCCAAAGGTAGATGTGCAAGTATTCCAGAAAGAACAATGAGATGTTGAGGTGACAGCTGCGAGACCTCACCTTCAAGGCAATGCCTTTGATGAACTGATGTACAGTGATAGATGCCACGCTGAATGTTCAAGACGGGGGAAATTAAAGAATCACTCCCACAAAACAATCTATAGCTCCGTGACATCTCCAGATGGCGAATAAAGTCCACAAGACTGCCCTACCAAATACCCCAAAGATCAAGGGGTTTGGTTTCAACAATGAGAGGGTTATTTTTAAAATATTAAATGAATCCAGCTCTAAAAATGAAACATGTTATACACTGAATATTGGTTGTGAACATTATGAGTTGATTTGTTTACATTTCTTAAAAATATAAATATATACAGCATTTCTTTAAAAAAACATATATTTTTAAGGAATATATTATAGTCAACAAATAAATGGTAACACTTTACAATAAAGAGCTTTTTGTTAATAACTAGTTAATGCATTAGCTAACATGAACTAACAATGAACAATACTTTAACATTTATTAATATTAGTTAATGTTAATTTCAGCATTTACGAACACATTATTAAAATCAAATGTTGTCACTGTTATGACTAACATGAATAACTGTATTGACATGAACTTACATTTTCAAGGATTAATAAATGCTGAAAAACTTAATTGTTCATTGTTAGCTAATGTTTGTTAATGAATTTACTAATGTTAACTAATAGCCCCTTATTGTAAACTGTTACCTTGTGAAATCACTGACATGGGTACGGTATAAACTGAGTGCTTTGGGCTGTTGTTGCAGCCATATTGGGGAGGGCAAGACTGCCATATAAACGCACATACAAATACAGGGGTTGTGGTATTTCCAGCAAAAAAGCACAGTAACGTTTACCTTTCAAATTTATGAGTTATTACAATAACTTGACAAAAATAATATTGACACACGTAAACTGTTTCCCAAATTACATGCTATGCACCTAAACTATGCACTATGCACTCAACCATGTAGTGCATGAAGGGTAGTATCATCCCAGATGGATTACTAAACGGTTCTATACCAACTGGAAGTATATTTGTTGCCCAGACGAGCGCAAATGATGTCAATCGCACGGCACAAGGCGTGCGAATAAAAATCAACTTTATGTACAATTTATGTAGTTTTCATTTGTTTTGCCCAGCAATACTTTAGTCATCATCAGATTGAAGCGTTATCATTCTGCAGGAAAGTTTTGTTCGAGCAGCATCCGAGAGCAACACCGCCCTTCCTCTAAGTAAGCGAAACTGAGACTGTTGAGTGCGTGATGTGTGCACTGTTCCACACTTCATATTTCCGTTGAAAAAACTGGACACAACTCTGATCATCATAAAGCATGTTTTATAAGCAATTGTTCAAGGATCTTGACATAGAAGAGGACAATTGACAATTGAGAAGTTGATAAGGAGAGTTATTGCTGAAGCCAGGTTTGATGCATGTGATGTAGGAATGCACAGATGCGTGGCAGATGAGACCTGAAACAGCTGCCAATCTGCTTAACCGACTCTCATACGTCAATCGACGAATGATTTCTGCTGTAGATAAACCACACATTCGTTCTGACCGATAACCATCAATTTTATCTCATGGCATACAGCATAGGATCTATCCAACTGTGTAATATAAGAACAGATGTTCTGTTGGAGTTTGAGTGTGTGTGCACAAGTGTGTGTGTGTGCGAATGTAGGTGGGTGTGATGCTGACAGTAGCTGCATCTGTTAACTCATTTATTTTGCATGTGAAAGCTTGACTCGTCAACACACTAATATCACAGCTGCCTCATCTTCTATCCGTTTATTATACATTCATACCTATCCAAAAATGACCTGCCATCTGACATCATTTCCGTTAGCATTTAAACACAAACTGGGCAACTGTAATCTGCCTATTTGGATCTATGTTGAAAAACCTTAAATGACGATTACAGTAACATGTTTACTTGCGTCATTTGTAAACCCATTTCACTGTTACGTATTTTATGGGAAAAAAGATGCATGCAGTTTCATCTTCCATACAATGAAAGTGGATGGTGACTGGGACAACCAGTTAAAAACATCTTAAAAACAGCATATAAGTAGTCTGTACTTAAAAGCTTTAGTAAGAATCCTCACATGCCAAATGACATCTTTAAGGTGAACGTGAAATACAAGTTAAATATTGAACTAAAAAAAAACTTGCTTGACAGTTGAAGTCGCCATTCACTTTCATTGTGAGGAGTTTGGACATTCGTCAATAAATTACTCCTCTTGTATTAAAAAAAAGACACAATGCCAAGTAAACGGCTTTTCATTTCTCAATTAATGTATTCATAGAACAAAAAAGATGCATGCAGTTTTATCGTCCATACAGTGAAAGTGAATGGTGACTAGCACAATCACTTAAAAAACCTCTTAAAAGCACCATAAAAGTAGTCTGTACTAAAAAGCTATAGTAATAATCCTCAGATGCCATATGATGGCTTTGAGTAAAGTGGACGTGAAATACAAGTTCATTGTTGAACTAAGTAAATTGGTTTGATAGCTGTAGTCGCCACATTGTACATTCTACACACAAAAGGCAGTTTGGACATTCAGCAATAAACTCCTGTTGATAAGTAAAGAAATAGTCTCCAAAGACATGAGATAAGATAAACAGATTTCATTTCTCTCATTATGTATCTAATAGAACAAAAGAAAGATGCATGCAGCTTTATCTTCCATTCAATGAAAGCGGATGGTGACTAGCACAAAAAACATGGAAAACACCATAAAAGTAGTCTGTACTAAAAAGTTGTAGTAAGAATACTCAAATCCCAAATGATAGCTTTCATTAAGGCGGACGTGAAATAAAAGTAAATTATTTAACTAAGCAAACTAGCTTGACAGCTGTAGTCGCCGCCATTAGCTCTCATTGTACAGAAAAAAGATCTGAATGGACATTCGGCAATAAACTCCTCCTGTAGAGATCTGAAGAGCTAGTCTCAAAACACACAAGGGCAAGTAAATGGGTTTTCATTTCTGCATGAACTTACCCCCTTACACCACAAAGCTACAAATGCTTCCAAACCTCTTTAAAGCTATCACCCGCAATTTTCAGGAGTTTCAGCTAGATAACATACAGCATGCATGCGGTTCTTTTGAACCTCTTTGCGCTACTAATGGGACCTTACAATTTGAATCAGCCGCAGGGATCACTTCAAAGGCAATGCAACTTTCCATTTAACTCAACTTAGCTGTTTAGCGTCCATCGCTTTCCATGTAATTGCCCACAATGTCTGTATTTTTGTCAGCGAGTGGTTTTATTACTGCGCGCAGCTTAAGCGAAGCTGTACTGTAAGAGCACAGCCTGTCAATACAGACATTCATATCCATTTCCAACTTTCCACAGACAGGAAACAGCTTTGGCGGGTACTCAAGACAGAAGATGTTCCTGAGAGAACATTTTCCGCTAAATAAATACACTTCAGCGGTTAACAAGACATGCGGGAGCTCCGCCGAGCAGAGCGGTTTGAAAACCCACGTTCCATTTACATTGTTTTCTCACCGCATCTTGGTAGCAGCTACAGCAGAGTTATGGTTTTATCCACAGACTCAAATTCGATCCCTCAGGCATTACACAGGCTTGCCCAGGCATGAAGCCATGTGCTGATCTCAAAAGTGTGCCATGTCTCAGTAGGGAGCTCATGCTAAAGCAGCAGGGATGTCAAGAATGTCATGCAAGAAGTGCGAGATAACACGGACGGTTGACGACAAGCCCTAACACATAACGTCCGCAGGGAGCCGAGTTTCAGAGATATCCCTTAATCCACACTTATGTCGCTGAGACATCTATTTGAAGTGTGTTTTATTTAGATTTTACATTTTTTTAGCTTTGGGCAAAGCGTTAGCATTTTTATGGCTCAAACTTAAGGGCTCGGTATAGTTCAGGCAAATTGCGCATTCGTTCTGCGTTTTGAGGTAAAACAAAGCTCGAAAACGTTGAGCCAACACCCCTTTGTTTCTGGAGGCAGGGTTTACATGACGTATGCAATAGCCTCTGCGCATGTGGCGAGAGTGATCGTAGAGGTGTGTGGGTACATACTCAAATGTTATCGTTTTTTTAATGTAGACCTTAACTGATCTCACCTCAGCTAAATAAAATGACGCGTTATTTCCCACAGGGCACTACATAACACACCCCCCTTTTACGTAATGGCCATGGACCATTGGTGGCTCGAGTGTTTACCGGCCAACACGAACTTTCCCGGAGAGTTCCGTTTAATTTGCTGCGGTGAACTAGAGAAACAAATTGTCGTTTGGAACAGATTTTGTTCGAAATCAGGTCACAGGCGGTCGTTTTTCGATTTCGAATGTAATATGCGGAGCCCTTTAAACAGACTTTTCACTCAAAAATTGTGTTTCTTTGTTCTGATGAAGACCATTAGTAAGACAAATTACAATGATAGTTGTGCAACAGAACTGTTTGCTTTCTTAATTCTTCAAAATATCTTCTTTTGTGTTAAACAGAACAAAGAAATGAATAAAGCAATGTTTAATTAAAAAAAGTTTTTAAAACGTTTGCTACTCTGCAATGTCGGTAAACTCCTCCCTAAAATATACATTTAGTCATTTACATTTAGTAGACGCTTTTATCCAAAGCGGCTTACAGAGAGTTCAGGGAGCAATATGCAATATGTCATACAAATATTATCAATACAACAATTGACACTCATTGTTAATTTCTAATTCAGATTGTGTGTGAATTTGATCTTTAAAAGATATTTCTCAGATTATTATCCAGAAAAACGGGATTTAAAATAAAATAATGATTTTCGCATAACGCGTGCTTTCAGTCCCTCACTGTGGTCACGTCGACTCTGTATTTGAATAATTTATTCACAGATCCGAGTTCTACCCATAAATTATCTCCATCATTAATATGTCGTTGTGGTCACGGGGTGAAACCGTCACTCTATTCCTTCTGTAAAAGTGAAATAACATCATAAATCCATAAGCGTGGGATTTTCTGCCTGTAGCCATTTCGATTCTCCTCATAAATATTATATACGCCTTTTTAAGGGCTGAAATAGGAAGCCGTGGCGTCAGACCACCCCGGATTCCATTAAAGCTTTCACTGGAAAACATGACTAAGCTATAAAACTTTAAGTAGTTCTTCGGAGCGTAGGTGAAGCCGGGACACCTGGACGCCTGATACATAATTCATGACGAGAGCGTCGCACAAATAGATTCTTTCAGATTAAAAAATATATAAAATTTGATGTGGGGAATGCTGATCGGGTTTAATTGACATGGTATTGAGAGACACTTTAAGAGAAACTGCTCGCCCACAGCAACGTGTCTGCTGAATTTAAGGGGAAACGTTGACCTGAAAGCTAAAACAAGTGAACATCTCTATTAATTAACATAAAATGAGCAGTTATCCCAAACATTTCTGTAAAGCTTCAAAGATTTTGCAGGTGTGATGTGATTTTGAAGATTCATACACAGTCTGAGAGATAACATCAAGTTCAAGCAAGAATATTTCCACTCATTTTGGACTTTTCTTTAACTTAAACCATTAACTCTTTCACTGCCATTGACGAGTTATCTCGTCATTTAAAACGCTTCCCCGCCAAAGACGAGTTTTTACGGCAATCAGTGTTTGTACTGTTGTAGAGCAGGTGGTGCTCTTACACACCACAGGGAAAAAGTACAGAATCCCAGAACCTAGAACGTATACGTTTTATTGGTTTTTAATGATTGTTCGGAGTGTAATCTGGGCGGAATCTTCGACAAAAAAACGCTAATTATCTCCGCCGTTTAATCAAAATGAAGCATTTTTTAAGAAACCTACCCACATCTACAGAGTGATAAAAAACGAACAAATGAAGATAGAAAAATACGGTTTATTTTCTTTAAAAGCTGAGACTCTGTTCTTTCATTTGACATATTGTCTGTCGTATATTCTTTACAGAAAATGTACTGTGAGCCATTAAAGTTGGGTGAAAATTTTCAACTTTTTTTAAAAGGCTGGCCGCGAATGAGTTAATGCACTGTACCATGGTACAGCCAAAGTACTTCACCAAACACTTTTTAATAAACTACTATTCTATTTTAAAGTATAAAGGCTGGATAACAATAGGGGTGTAACAAGACATCAATATGGATCGATGCATCGATTAAATTTCTAACAATGCCACACCTAAAATAACGATAAGAGATACCATTATTTTGACACTCTCCACGTCCTTATTCCTCACACAGTGTGTTTTTTTGTTAGTTTGTTGTTGTAAATGTCTCATTTGGGACAGAGAGTGTGCAATTTTCAAAGTTTAATTAAACAAATTGATTTGATATATTATTTGAGTTATTAAAAATGTAACAGCTTGTGTAAACTAGGCAAGTAATATCAAAATATCGATACATGAATGTATTCGTATTGCAGAAGTTTCCAAGGTACCGGCAAATATTACATCGCTGGTGGAGAAAATCGATATTGGCCATCCAATTTACACCTCTTGTTAACAAATGCACTGAAAATTGCTTTAACACCATTTATAATGTTTATTAATGATGCTTGCAACACCCCAGCATTGTGGCAGCAACACACACGCACATACATTTTCACCATTCAGGAATTGTTAAAATCAAGCTCTAAATATATCTGCACTGTAATTGTCAAGTACACAGTGGACAATGGTCACCTGTGAGTCACTGTGATTTCACAGCCCCGCTTATAACACCTCACAGTGCCGCCCAATGAGATCCGCCCCACACCTCTCTGTCCCGCTAAGCATCATCAAGCTCTCTTCCACTTTCCATTACACGTTCGCCTCATGTGCAAGGTCAAAAGAACAAGCTAACCATCAGCCAGCCTGGAGCTTCAGTGGAGTCACATATTCTCAATTCACATGCATTAGCTCAAGTCATTAGAGTCATTTAAGCTCAGGCACTGCTGAGGTGGAGGAAGGCAAACATTAGACTCTTTACTTCATTAATTTATGAACTCCTGTACAATTATAAAGTTTAATGTTGGCTTTTATCTCCACTGCTGGCAACTGTACACTCTCAGCGGCATGTGTGAGCGAGAGAAAGAGAGAGACTCGGCGATGACAGCCTGGCAATAGAAAAAGGCAGACACATACAAATATGGCTTGCAAGGAAGAACGAGTCTATTAAAATATATATTTTCTTATATTGTATTATAACTGTTCGTTTCTTGATCTATGTTTACTGCTTTGGTAATTGTAAACACACAATGATGCCAATAAAGTATCTTTAAATTGAAAAAGAGAGCGGAAGGCCTTGAAGTAGTGAACTGTGTTATTGTACTGTGGATCTTATTTACTGTACTTTATCAGCCTACATTCGTGTGCCTTAAAGGAGCAAGGTGGAGATTTTAGCGGCATCTAGCGGTGAGGTTGAGAAATTGCAACCAACGGTTCACTCCACTCTCCTTTTCGAAGCACTACTGTGAGTGACACAGAACTAAGATGTCATCAAGTTTTTGCTTCTTGTAAAAAGAGATAACCTATTTATGAAACATGCTCTGTAGAGCAGTTCGTCCATTTAGGGCTACTTTAGACACAACATGGTGAATTCCATGTAGGGGGACCCGCGGTGTATGTAGATAGAAATAGCTCATTCTAAGGTCATAAAAACAATGCTTCCTTAATGGAACGTCCACAAAACTGCACACCTTAGATATGCATTTTTTTTTAATATCAAGAACATTTTAATTTTACATGTCATGATAAGAGAGTAAGAAAGAAAGAAATAAAGGAAGGTCAAACTTACGAAGTTCTCCCACTTTGAGAATCTCACACAGCATCTTTGTCAGTTCGATGCTACTGCGGCCGAACGGACACTCATGCTTGTCCTCACGACTGCTGTTCTCCAAAACAATCTGAAATACACACACGCACGCAAACAAAGATAAAGACATTTCCTTTTGGTTTACAATATTTCAGATTGCAGAATATTTGCCATTGCACATTACTGACATCATCATTCACCATCACAGAGACCATGAGTACTGTTATAGTTTGAACTACAGTTTAAAACATAAATATCTGTCAGATACAGAATGAAGGGATTCATTTAAATAGTGCAAGATGCAATTTCTGATGCGGTAACCGGCTTTTCCTAGCACAAATAAAGCCCTGAGTCTTCTGTGTAATGGGGTTTTGCATGCATGAGGACAGTATGCAATGAACTGCAGGGTTACCGCAGACAACTGCGCAGATGCACTGCAGTGAAATTGTGTTTTTACAGAATGACATGAAATGTTCTGATTCAACACTACTTCTATATACATCAAGTCTGTGTGTTTGTAGCCAAAGGATGCTAAAAAACACCAACAGTGAAGTGTGTTTTGGAAAAAGACCAGCAAAGGAACATTTAAATAAATAAATAAATAAATCACACTGTCCCAGAACCAGAATAAATGTATAATATTAGATTAAAAATGGAAAGAAATTAATGTTTAATGGATCTTTATATAAATGTATGACTCTCATAGATTTGGTTTGCAGTGGTGAAGTCATTCTTGGCTTCAAGAGGTGTTAATTGAGCTCTAGTCAGATTATAAATAAATACAAGCGGGTTGCCGTTTCCGCACCTCATTTCCGTAGGTGTGCGAGCGAGTCTTACCCTGATATAGGCGTCCTGATGTTGCCTGGCAAAATACAGCATGTTATCGAGAGCCAACATCCCAGGAGGTATCTGAGTAAAATCCACCGCAGGGTTCACATGATTCTGCACAAACACACACAGACACATTTAGCGATGCAGGACACCACACACGCAACAACTGTGACTTTACGACTTGCATCATAATGGCTCTAAGAGTCACGTATTACATTTCAAGTATGAGAACCGAGATACGACGGGCATCAAACAGCTTCCACTGCACAAACTAAACTTCAGAGGCAGCAGGATTCAAAAGCTGGCTGGAGTATCCCTGGTGGATGACAAGAGCCACGCAAGCTCTCTGTAAATATAAAGGTGGACGGTATGTGCTGCCTCAACTCGCCTGTCTGCTTCAAACCAATCTACGCTTTTCAAACAATGCGAGACGGTTGCCTCCGAGGATAAGGGCTGTGCGGCTGTCTGACTGGGTTTAGGGTTGCCAATTATTCTGTCTTTGAAAGTTCTGGCCTTCATATAGACACACGGCGCGTCTGGGGTGCCGAAGAGCAGAGAACAGACAGGACTGATTACAGAAGAGGGAGGTGAGGGAGACGCTGCTGTCTGAATCTACTTATTAAACAGACTTTGTATCTCAGATAGACAGAAAAACAAAGATAGAGTATTAGAAGGTAAGTTCTACATATTGTATTGTCCTTCAGTAGTATTGTAATTAATTGGAACGAATATAAAGTATATAAATGTTTGGATTAAACACATATATGACCTCCAATATATGCCAAAATAAGCAGCATGTAGAAGGCTTGAGGGCTTTTATAAACTAAAACAGCTGTGAGCATACTGTGAAATGTTTGGAAATAAAACAATACGTAATAAACAAAATAAACGATACGTGTTTATTGTATATAGGTAGTTGAACAATGTCCTGCACGTATCCCCTATTTTGCCTTAACTGTTAATAATATATTATTTTACAATATTACTATTTAAATTTGCATTATAAAACAGCATAAAACATATTTATCATTTTGTTTCCTCTTTGTTTCTCAAACAGTACTTTGTGCTGCGTGATGAAATGGACTATTGTTGTCCGATTTTTTTATGACAGACGACAAAATCGTAGGCAGTGTGTAAATGTGATTCACACAACATGAGGTCATATCTATTTTTTTAACGTGCGAAAATTCAAGACGCAAATTTCATACTTAATGAGCAATGACTTTTAGACTAAAAACATTTACAACATAAACTGTATATTTTTAAATGAAATTATATCTTTATGCCACTCTGAATCAACTCTATTCAGAATAGAGTTCACTGGCATGGATTTCAACATCCATGTTTTTTGGTTTAGAATGAATAAAAATACAGGATTTGTAATATTACCTATGCTTGGTCATTGTTTGGTCCACGATTAACCAATCAAAATAAAGACATGACCCCTAATCTGAGAGAGCTTCAGACATCACATTATGCAGACGTGCCTCCCCAGCTACACAGCTAAGCACCCTTTTCTCTATAAATACAAATGTAAATTTCTGGTAATCTTACATTCCTAATAGCATATTTCTTGTTTTTTTAATTGTCCATGCAACACAGTCAGTTTGAAATATTTATTGTTGTATACTGCATATTGTTTTTTAGTTGCACATGGTAAACTGTTTGCTAGTATAAAATTCTGAAAACAGCCAGAGACAAAGTCCACTGTACTTAAAAACACATCTTTTGGTGAGGGCGATGGGGACCAATTTCCTATCCGTCAATATGACAAGGTCCTGAAAGAGCTAACACACAGCTCTCCTTTGCACATGCTGTTGTCTTAACATTTTGCACAGCACCCTAACACTCTCCTCACATCTCCTCAAACTGTGTCTGTGTGTGTAATACGAGGAGGTGTTAACACCACAGAAGGACTTTAGGAAAGGTCTTATCTTCACGCAGCACAGGGCACTGTGAAATGGGTCTTAGTGAACCTCAGAAGCCCAAAGGGGTTAACTTGTGACAACTTGAGTTTTAACCCCCTCCAAGTCACAATTGTGTTTGAACACAGACATCAAATTTTTATGTTTTCGTCAGAAATGTAAATCCATCACAAGATATATCTTAATATAATCTGATATTTATTCTTTTATAATTATAATGTCAAAATATGACAGAATGATCGACAGCACCTCTTCCAGAGCACATCTGATGTGGTGACCGCTTTTTCCAGACTTCTAGATATTAAGTACTGTTTTGAGAAACGGCTTGATATAAGGTGTCAAAACAAACTTTAAGAAAAAGTTTTGACTGTTGCGAGATGATAAAGCGTGTCAGGTAACCCAGTCGTTGACCACTGATCTATACAAATACTGGATTGCGCCTAGAACGCTAAACCAATGGCAGGTAAAGCCTCCGGATGCGATCCCGCCACCATCTTGGTATGCCCAACTGACAGAGAGTGCCTTTGAACATCATCTAAATGACGATCTAAAATAACCCATTTTTCTGCTTATCAGGCGCACCATAAGTTTTGGTAAACCATAAATCATGTGTTTACATTAATTGAAACTTCAGATTTTTTTTCAAACGTTTATGTTTATTTTGGGCAGAATTGCAACGTATCGAAATCAATGTATAGAAGGTGAGTGTGTATTACAAACTGTTGTAACGGCACATGTGTAAATGTTAAGAAATAAAGCTTCATGATTAAAAGAACACATACAGCCTGTATTTATCTGTATTTAGATTGCAGAATAAGCACATTTGTTATACGTTGAGGTGTCTCGTGAGTCTGCTGATCTGATGCTACTATAATGAAAATGAAAATATATGTAATAAGACGAGAAAATTCCCAACTTTAAATAATTAACCATTTACATGCTTAAGACATCTGCGTGTAAGAATGTTCTGTGAGACTTTAGATATAAAAACAGGCACTGGTAAGTTACCGTTTTATCATTAATATGTGATAACTCCCAGTTAATTTAATACCACGTTAGAGCATACCAACATGGCGGCATGGTAGCTTCAGTGTTATGACATCATGAGCAATCCAGTCATATATACACTCACCTAAAGGATTATTAGGAACACCTGTTCATTTCTCATTAATGCAATTATGGTGGTGGTGTAATGGTGTGGGGGATGTTTTCTTGGCACACTTTAGGCCCCTTAGTGCCAATTGGGCATCGTTTAAATGCCACGGCCTACCTGAGCAATGTTTCTGACCATGTCCATCCCTTTATGACCACCATGTACCCATCCTCTGATGGATACTTCCAGCAGGATAATGTACCATGTCACAAAGCTCGAATCATTTCAAATTGGTTTCTTGAACATGACAATGAGTTCACTGTACTAAAATGGCCCCCACAGTCACCAGATCTCAACCCAATAGAGCATCTTTGGGATGTGGTGGAACGGGAGCTTCGTGCATCCCACAAATCTCCATCAACTGCTAGATGCTATTCAATCAATATGGGCCAACATTTCTAAAGAATGCTTTCAGCACCTTGTTGAATCAATGCCACGTAGAATTAAGGCAGTACTGAAGGCGAAAGGGGGTTAAACACAGTATTAGTATGGTGTTCCTAATAATCCTTTAGGTGAGTGTATAGAGAAGTGAATATGGCACATGAGAAATAATAAATAATACCAAGACTTACAATGAAGCCCAGCTTTTTGTAGTCTCTGGTGTACATGGACTTGCGCTTCTCAATGCTGCCGCTGTTGTTGGACTCGCACTCAACATCAAAAGCGATCCTGCGCAGCTCGAAGATGATGTCCCTCTGAGCCTGCACACACACAAACAACACAAATAAAGTCATAAAGGGGTAATATGTTGCGAGCACGTGTTTTTCCGTGTCTTTGGTGTGTTATGCAAGTTTCCCATGCATGTATTAGACAAAATGAAAGTGTCGGAACAAAAGATGCATTTTATCTAAAAGCAAATGCTCCCCCAGACCTGCCTGAAACGCATTGTGTAACCAGACCCCCACATATTTACCTCAGTTTGTGGTATGAAAAGACCGCCCAAATGTATACACAAGTAAGGTGGGCATATCTGTCAGTACAACTGCTTTGTAACCTGATGTTCCAAATATGGTAAGAGGCGTTACATTTCTGTCACACGCTTGCAGTATTCGACCAATCACTAAGCACTGGTTAACTGGCCAATCATAGCACACCTCGCTTTTCAGAGCGATTAGCTTTTTAAAATATCTGCGTGTTTCAGTGAGGCGGGCATAGAGTAGATACAAACATGCACGGTATGTGAAAAATAGAGCGTATTTGAACCTTAAATCGTGTATACACATTGAATTACATCTAAATCAAACTATAATATTCGTTTAAGCCGCGTCATATGACCCCTTTAAAAATGTATCTGCAAATGTCTCTGTAAGCTGCAAACAAAGACACACCTGGTCTTGTGGGTCCATCTTCGTCATCATTCTGTCCTCGAGGAGGTTAAAGGTCAAGACCTGCAGAACATAGAGCTGGTGGGCCATCTCATCGTTTATGGGTTTGTTGCTTCTGATCACATTCTGAAAACGTGAAAAGAGAATATCTGACTGCTGTGGCGATCATATCAAAATATTAATGAACTGCAGTTTTCAAAGTTTGTGTGATCTTTTAACTACATTTAAAAGAGTCTAATCAAAAGAAAGGGCACGGGAGGAGAAAGTATACCGTAGCACAGTGAGCACTTACACTGAGGATGATTGATCGCAGCTGTTTCTGTGCCAGAATGTGGGCCATCTCCTACGATCAAAAGAACGAAACCGATTCACTTTACTGAATCACTCACTCGCGCTTAACACACGCACACACATCTCGAATAGCCACTTCAAAAGGTGTAGCTCTACAAGCACTAGGAATCAGTTGTGTAAGAAAGAATCAAATATCAGTTAAAGCACACTCATCACCTACATATGCTTCAACCCAACAAGAGAGCACTTACTGTTAGAGGACAACCAAGGATGTTCACATTGTCCCCATCAAACTAGCATTACAGCACAGCGAGAGGAAGAAATAATGAAAGAAAGAACCAGAGCAGAGGAAAGAGAACAAGAGAGAAGGCAGAGGCAGTTTGTTAGTAGCACAGAAATGAGAGGTCAGCGAGAACACATCTGCACACACTGTAAATTGACATTTAGAATATGAGACACACACAACGTGAGACTGCTGGGACTGTGGCTTTACACAGTTGAGTTAAAGCTGCTCTGTGCTCGCTCGGAATTCTGGGTAGAAATGCAATGGCAAATAAATGCCAGAGTAAATGATGCTGCACGTTGTTGATGTGTCAAAGACACCTCTGATGTTTTATAGGTTATCATGTCTATGAAATGTAACATCAATGCTTTTTTAATCTTTGCTCCATTATATAATTTCATGCCATATCTCTGTATTCATGCCCTTACATTCAAACACAATGTTACTGATTCAATGTTAATTGCTGTGCATATGCATTTATAAAACCTTTCTGTAAAATATCTGTTAATACACTTATTCACGTATAAAGATGAAGCTTTTGTGCCAATAGCGAAAAGTGAAAAATTGAGGAGCGGTGATACAATAAACAGCTGTATTGGCTGCTGGAATTTATTTTTGATGCATGATTCTGTCATCAAACGCACTTGACAAAATTAGGAAGTCTTTAAGAACATTTATAGTATGATTGTATAATCCCCGGATGTTTAGAGCAGGATTGGTCTTTCTGTAGGCGGAGCTACAAAACAAATCTCATCATGGCCAAAATGTCTAGATTTGCAAAACTACGGTCATGACTTTTTTACAATTGAACATGAAAAAGGTTTAACTTAACTTGACATTTGCTTGTTTAGAGATTCATTAGAACGTGGTGTCACTTTGTAGTCAAGGCAACGACATATAAATGGGAAAAGCTGAAAATATGGTTTTGTGCGTGTTTGTGCTGTACCTGTCTCTTCTCCTCAGGGGCTTTGAGGAACAATGCATTAATCACTGCAATGGTGTAAGTCTGAATGTCCTGATCCGTCCTGTTCTCAGAGAGATAAAGAGCAAGAAACAAAACAAAGCAGCAATTAAAAAAATAGTTCACCCAAAAAAAGAAATTTTGTCATTTAGAACAAAAGCATACACAACATGAAAAGGACATTTTTAAACTTATATTTAATTAAACTGCTGGGGAAGACACAAGGCCTATTTTTCATTTAAGGTAAACTGTTTCTTTAAAGGGATAGTTCATCCAAAAATGAAAGAACTTACATCATTTACATGTTCCAAACCTATATAAATGTCTTTTTGTTCCAATGAACACAGAGAACGATATTTGGAAGAATGTTAGCAGTTTTCAGTTTTGGGACATCATCCATTACAATAATAGGCAAATATTGTATTTTTTTGTTCTGTTGAACACCTAATGAGATATTTTGAAGAATTTAGGAAAACAAAGAGTTCTGGGGCACATTTGCTTACCATTAAATTCTCCCTACTTTGGTCGTCAATGATGTCTTGGAACTGAAAACGACTAACATTCTTCCAAATATCTTTCTCTGTGTTCATCGGAACGAAGTAATTTATCGGGTATGAAATTACATTAGGGTGAGTAAATGATGACGGAATTTTCATTTTTGGGGGAACTATCTCTTTAAATACACTTTATCAGTTTAATATATGGTGACACATATATCCTCCATACCCTTGCAGATGTGGAATAAGCTGGCCAATGGTGATTTCTTGAGCCACCTTCTGGTAGAGGTCTTGACTGTTGAGCACCATGGATTCCAGGATAGCCAGAGACCTCTGAAGCACAGCAGTGTCCATAGCTGATTTGCAGACGTAACCGGCAATCTAAAGACGAAGTGACATTTGATAGTTCTTAAAGGATCTTAAATGTCTTTTTTTATATTTACATGGCATATACACAGAGAAATTATTTCCAAAATGCTACCCACCTTCTTGATAAAGGCCACAGAGAATGTGTCCCAGGAGACAATGCCATGGTCCATGAGCTCCACAAAGGCCGTCAATGTGAAGGAGAGCAGGTCACCAAAGCTAGAAGACAAGACAACAGCCACTAGCCACATCTCTACCACTCACCTGCACTAACAGAAGCTTCAGCCTTACAGAGCAACAAGAAGCGAGAAAAGTGCTAAAACAGCAGAAGGACATAGATGATGTACTTCAGAAGGGCAGTGGATGGCAGAGAGTTAACAGCAGCGCAGTGTTACACTGGCAGAATTGTTTAAGTGTGTCATGCAGCTTTTTGCTTGGAACACTGTAGTTATGGTGACTAACCCCCCAAAAAATAACAGTTAAAAAGTGACAGTGTAACCAAAAAATGCAATCTAGTTAAAGGAAGTTAAAGGAACAGTTCATCCAAAAATAAAAATTCTGTCATCATTTACTCATCCTTAAGTTGTTCCAAATCTTTATAAATGTCTTTGTTCTGATGAACACATAGTAAGATATTTTGAAGAATGCTTGTAACCAAACTTGGCCATCATTGACTAACATAGTTGGAAAGAATACAATAGTAGTCAAAAGTGCCACAGAATTGCTTACTTTCCTACATTCTTCTAAATATCTTCTGTTTTCTTAAGAACAAAGACAGTTATAAAGCAAATTTCTTACTATGGCAGTCAATGATTTTTTTAATGAATTTTAATTTTTGGGTGATCTGCCTCTTCAAAAAAACGAAAACGTTTTTCATTTTTTAGAGCTTTAAAAAGTGGTTCAACTGTGGTTGTATGACAATATTTCTAGCTAGTTCCATTTTTGCAAAAAATATTAGTTGGATGACGTAAGGATAAGCAATGATCATACTTTCATTCTGGGTCAAATATTTCTCTATTGACAGCAATTGTTAATCATTTAATCATTCACCACAGGAAAAAAAGTGCATCTTGCAATGTCTTCAGTGTGACTTGTCACAGATTCAGAATTTGCATATACAGAATTATCTATTGCTAATGACATCTATAATTTAAGACTCAATAAAAGTATTTTAGGAAAAATAAAGCTCTTAAATTAACCAGAGTCTCTCTAAAGACTCTATTAAATACTAATTTTGAAATCCAAAAAAACGGAAAGCTTTGAATTTTCCCAAACACAGAGTACAGTCGCTTACAATGAATAATACTGCCCCCTATTGTTACAAACAACTTCATTCATGTGGTTTCCTGGTCTCAAGTCATAACAAAACAAAACTAAAAACATAATAAAATGCCAGACGAATAATTAAATAGCACGGTTGCAGGATAAAAACACAAATAAATGACATAAAATAATATTTATTGTGATTATCAAAAATATTATTATTAAAGTAGCAAAACAGAGAAATGAATGAGTTATGAATATAATATAATGAATTAATGTTTTAAGGTTTTAATGTTATTAGTGTGCAGCAGGGAGTTAATACAGCATAAGTTAGACTTTAAAGTAAGAAGACGTTAGTTTATTACTGCAATGTATACCTATAATAAGTACTCTTGACAGAAATGAACTGCAGCTTGAATTGGGAAGAAGCCTGTTATAGTGTACCACCTATTTATTTATAGTGTATTTTTTTTACAGCTTTTTTAAAAACTATAAAATTAACGAAAAACAGGAAAGAAAATTTATTGTCATATTGACATATCCTGTCATTTTACTGGATAAAACCTATTATTTTACGTTATATTTCTGTCGCTCCAGCTGATTTTCTTACAGTGTTAGTTATGTGTAAATGGATGGCGAGCAATGACATGGTATGATGTCACTGTTTTTAACCAATCATTTGAATAATTCTGAGCAACAGAACCGCGACACTCAGTGGTTTAGAAACACAGTTTTACCTGCTTCACCAAAGTATGTGATTGAATATGATTTCAATTCATATTTTGTGCGATTCATTATGTTCACAACACCCAATTAGCCCACTTGTGTAGCTGCAACAAGTTGTGTTTTGCTCTTTGCAACTATATTACTATTACTTAAAATTAATAAACAAAGAGAAGATATAAAAAAAGTTTGTTGCGACAACTATGAGTGAATGATCGAAGAGTAACCCCAAAGACAGCCAAGCAACCCCCTTAAAGTACCAAAATTGCCCAATACCACATGCAAAAGAACGTAAGAAAGCTCACTTGTTTACATGGAAATAATTAAAAGGAAACGAAATATAATTCCATAAATAAATCATGAGAAAATGGTGACTGCAGCAGTTGCCAAGTGTTCCCATCACTTTGATTGGTTTTGAGGACTGAGCCCGATCATGCAGAGACTCGGCCCGGAGATTAGAGGGTAAGAGACAGGGGGGTTATCCGGCTCAGGGGGAGGGGCTTACCATGGCTTCATTATCTTCTGTAGTTTCTGATACCGTCTGAAAAGATTTAAAAACTTTGACGTCAGGGAGACAGAAACTGTTACATGGTCAGGGTCCGAAAATTCCTTACTATCAGACCCTGTTATGTACATTTAATGAAAATCTGTGGAAAACATATGGTTCCAAGCTTAAAACAAGGTACATTAGGTCTCAAACAAACAGTCAGGCTTGAGCTGAAAAGGAAAACATCTCATTTAAACAGGGCACCTAAAAACCTATCAAGACACAAAGCATGCAAAGCAAAACAATAGGAAAAGCATATCGCAAAAAAAACACAATCTTTCCTTCACACTTGCATTTAATGCACAACATGTGCTTAACCGCCTGAGGTGGCAACAAGCAAGTATGAAGGATTAGGTGTATATATATTGAAAATCAACATATCAACATTCAAGCATGATTTCTATATGAATAAAACACAATTGTAGTGTTCCTGTCAGCAGGGCTGTAATATAAAGTGACTCATTGGAAAAGCACAGACACATTTTGCCTGCTCAACAGAACTTTTGCTGATCTTTTGAATGACTTGCACTGTACTTTATATATCAGTCTGGTCTGTTGTGTTCTTACAAATACAACACATAGATATTATCACCCTTCAGCAGAAGCTTAAAGATGTACCAAGTTTGTATTTTCTAAGCTTTAATGTTTGGCTGATCTAGACATATGGCTACCAATGCCATTGTAACCTATATTGTTATGTAAAAAAACAATACAATGCAGTCATTCGGTTGCTTATGTGATCTTAACATTGTGACACCCCAAAAGACAAGAATTTGCTGGTTAAAATAATATTTTCCAAGCAATATAGTGTATACATTTTACATATTTCATTACATCAAAATACTATTTTGTATAAGTCTTATTTGTATAATAAGACTATTTATACCATTTTTATTGTTTTATTGTATTTTATATATTTGTATATCATATATTTCACTTTACATACTTTTGGGGAGCTTTTAGGGTTGTTTGTGTATTCTGAAAAAAAAATGTTTTGCAAACAATTTATAAATTATACATATTTCATCACATCAAAATACATTTGCCTATTTATTATATTTGTTGGTTTTTAATCAAGGAATTTTTATATATTTGTTATTAAATATTTTTAATTCATAATCTACTTTACATACTTTAATTACATTCTGTCAAACCGTTGTTTTGCAAGCAACATAAACATTGCACATCTTTCGTTACATCCATCTTTTTTTTAATAGTTTTATTATTTTACTAAAAAAAAATTGTATTTTTATATTCTATTTTACTTTCCATACTTTTTGTGGGGCTTTAGCTTTCTAACAAAATATTGTTTTGCAAGCAATATATAAATTGTACATATGTCATTACATCAAAATACATTTATATATATATATATTTTTTTTGTATTTTATTTTACATTTATACTTAACATACTTTCTGTAGGGCTTTCAGAAATGTGAAATCGGTGATTCATTTACCATTACAATAACCTCGAACAAAGCGCTATTGTACCACATGACCAGTAGAGAGCACTAAATCACAAAGAATTTACTGTAGGCTAAACCTCCAGCCGGCTACATTTGTACTTCATGATGTAATCGAGGCCAGACCTCAAGTACTCAGAGTGCAGCCTCATGACTGCTGTCATGGTCAAGTCATCCTAATAATCATCACCGGTCATTGGCTCACAGGAATCCGTGATGAAAATTTGAGACCATGTGTGTCTGTGTGCAAACGCGTGTTTACTTGGATTCTTGATGGTATGCGAGGACTGCACAGAAAGCCACACATAGACTATTTGAGGTCATGAGCTGTTGACGCAGAGCTGCTTTATATAAAACATTACCATGATTTCCATGGTCGAAACTCCAGCGTGCGGAGATTTTGGGTTCTGCCAGTTAAAAACGCAGCTATTGACTCAGAGATTTAAAACCAACATCCCTAAGGCAACTTAAATATACCCAGCCAGCCCAGCACCATGGGGAAAAGAGCGCTGCGCGAGCATGAAAAATAATGAAAGAGGCAATTCAGATTCATCTCTTTCCACAACTGCATGAAATGTGAACAATGCTGTTGGACTTTAACAAACCTCCTCAATTAAGCCACGGGAGACATAATTAGGTTAACATGTAACAGAAAACAAAAAGCACGAAGGACGCCCTCACTGAGCATGTGCAGCTTGTCTCTGGGCTCTTCTGAGGTCCACCAGCTGGAGGGGTGGCTGCTGAAAATAGTTCAGCCAAAAATTAAAAATTCTTGCATCATTTAGTCATCCTTATGTCTTTCTAAACCTGAATGACTTTCTTTTTTCTGCAGAACACAAAAGCAGATATTTTGAAGATGGTTGGTAACCAAATAACACTGGACACCATTGACTTCCATTGTATGGACACAAAACCTCTGACATTTCTCAAAATATCTTCTTTTGTGGTTCACTGAAGAAAGAGTAAAATTTAGAATAACATGAGGGTAAATAAATGATGACAATTTACATTTGGCTGGCACTATCCTGTTAAAGTCAAATTGATGTTTCCAAAGCATTTAATTTTTTCCATCTTACAAATTTCTGAGTGAGATGGCTTACAAAGATCTTTTTTTTCATTCCAATTAAAAGCACAACTGAATTAGGCTCAGCAAAACCAGGAACATACAGCCTCAAAAAAATTAACAAGATACATTTTTTACGCAGCTTTATATTGAGAAAATAAATATGGACTATTTTGACATCATGTTAACCACCAGGAAATAAAAACATTGTGTGTTTTGACGGGACAGAATTTAAAGGGCATGTTATATCACAGGTTCTTAAAAGTATGACAGACGGCATAGTCTTTCCTCGTATAAATTGTACATCCGGGACTCATAAACCTCTTTAAAGCGTGTTGTTAAATCTCGCCTCTATATATCTTTCTGCAGTCCTCTTTTCTTCCTCCTTGTTTCTCTGCTTTGTTTCTCTCTCTGTCTGTCTGCTGGCAGAGCACTGCCTTCTCATGGGACCATGTAAAAAGCTGAAAAAAGTCCAGCTCAGCATATCATCTATCGCTTCTTTCACCTTCAGCTGAAATGACCCTGATGGCCAAACCATGACACAGAAAAGGGAAGGATATGATTTCTGTTCATTTATTATGCAAATGAAAATAATTGCCATTGTTGTCTTCAAGAACTATGTACTGCACTTAGTTATCTAGCACGCAAATATCCCTCTACAAATTTAGTTGTTTTAGGTCTAAGGTCTTTAACATCTTGAAATCTGACGGGACATCGTACAGTGCAAGTCATTGGCCCTTCCTTTTGTTTCTCAGACTTTAACTGTCTCAGCCCTGCTAAAAGGAAAAACCAACAAGCAACTGTCAAAACCTGAAGCCAGAAGCAGAAAAACGGTTACTTACTCGGTCCCGCTCTCCACCATCTGTGTGAGGAGAGAGATTCCATCAAGGTTGATGAACTCCTGAGCGAAGGTGATGTCTCGTGAAGAGTTGGCCAGGTCCTTCAGAGCGTCCAGCTTCATATCCATGCTGGTGGACTGGATGCGTTCGTGCAGCTGCAGGGCCATCTGGGCCTGTTACCATGGCCACAGAAGAGTCGTGTTAATGAGAGGGTGACGGATCGTCATGTAGGAGGTCAGGCCTTTAGTCACACGACAGGGAAGTAGGCGAGACAGCACTTCACGAAACCACAGGCACACTAATCTCAAACTATTCTCTAGTCAATGTGTATAAAACACATCCCTGTAGCTATAATGGTTTCATGCCATTGATCTGTTAGGGTCAGCTTGGTTTTGGAGCCTTACAATATATATAATTGATTATATTAACCAGTAATGTAAATATATTTTAATAAACAAAAAGCTAATTATAGGTCCAGTGTATGAAATTTAGCGGCATCTTGCGGTGAGGTTGCGAATTGCAACCAATGGCTCACTCCACCCCTCCCTTTCGAAGCACTAAGGTGGCTGACACATGACTAAGATGTCATGTTTTCGGTTCTTTGCCAAAGGAGATAATGTATTTACGAAACACGCTCTGTAGAGCAGTTTATCCGTTTAGTGCTACTGTAGAAACAACACTATGTAAAGGGACCCGCCGTGTATGTAGATAGAAATAGCTCATTCTAAGGTCACAAAAACATGACGCTTCATTTCGTAAGGTCTTTATACACCTCTGAAGACAGTTATGCATATTATATTGCATTTCTGTCAAAGGATTGTCCAAAAAATTACATACAGCATCTTTGAATTTTGTAAATGCATATAAATTGTACATTTTTCAATTAACCACTTTACAAAAAAAGGTTGGGGGATTTAAATCACAACACAATGAACTATTCAAAATGAGAACAATACAATTGGCAAATGACCATCGATGTGATTCCTACTAACAGAAGTGAATGACAAAACTGTCATTCACATGAGTCTGATTCATACTTTAAAGCAATGGTTCTCAAACTGTGGGCAGTGGCCCCCTGGGGGGCCCCAAAAGGGATCCGGTGGGGCACCGATTTGGTGGAATTTTATGAAATAAAGAAACTTATTACATTGTATGCAACCAAACATAAAAAAAGACCACCAACCAAAATAATTGACGTTCGATCAATGTATAACTGAATATGTTTTTGGTTTAATTAAAATTCTAATTTTAAGATTATATGCCTTCATTTGGGGGGCCGCGATGCACCCTACACAAACGGGGCATCGTTATTTTAGTTTACTCAAATTAAAACATTTCTGTTCGTTGAAATAAAATTAAAAATTATTTGGATTTTTTACACTGAAATAATCTAAGAAATAAACTGAAATGAATTTAAAGCACTAAAATTATAATAATAAACAAAAGTTTAATAAAAATAAAATATAAATTATTTAGTACTATATAGCAAAAAAAAGACAAAAGCATGGACCAAATTGCTAAAACTTTAACTAACATTAACATAAAAGCTAAAAATGAAAGCTAATTTTTAAATATTAATACAAGCAAATAAAACTAAAATCAAAAATATAATAACTTCCCTTACAACAAAAAAGTTTGAGAACCACTGCTTTAAAGGGATAGTTCACCAATGAACACCCCCTCCACTTTTAAACTTTCATTTTTACTGTAAACACATCCATAATTAGTGATTCTACATCCTATTTGTGAATAAATGACATTAACATGTCATTCAAAATTAATCCCATGTACTTCTCTCTTCCTCGAAAATGGAACTTGCATTATAACTGCCCTGCATAGCTTCCATTAAAACTATGCTGTATTATACATATACAAATCATGAACAAAGCCACCACTGCTGTTTTAAAACCTATTCATATCTTACAAAGCATTGACGGCTGTTAAATATCAGTGGAGGCTGGTGCTGAACATCAAAGGAAGAGACACAGCCATTGTTGTCATTATGCTAGAGGGGACGGTTTCAAATGTCACAGACATCAGCTTCAAATATCATCATCCCCAAGCCGCAAATTCAGATGGGTCATCTGAAGAGCAGCTCCTGACTGAAATTACCATTCGGATGTAACAAGTTCACAAAATCACGGCACGTTTTATATCTGGGTGCCAAATGAGACACAAAAGACCAGCCCGAAAAGGCAAAAATATGACAACTGGACGTGTCTCCGCCTCGACAGGTCACGCGAAAATGTTTCTCAGCCGCTGACACTTCAGGAAGCTTTGGTAAACTGACCTCTGACCCCTCACATCTGAAGAATAACAGGACACAGCTGGACTAGGAGGGCTTAGGAGGATCAAGGCAAGTCTCTCCTGCTGATAAAACCCTTGAGATGTGACCAAGAAAAAGATTATATTTGCTACTCACAGCAGAGGTAGTAAGCCGCAGGATGGAGCCGTTTTTGATGTTGTTGCGATTCTGTTAAAGAAAAAAGAGGAGGTCTTGGTACAGATTGATATGAGGGACCTGAAATGACTGAGCTTAGCAACGTGCCGTGTTTCTGAAATTTTGTGCCAAACCTTTTCCGTGATGTAAAAATGGCTGGATTCTGCGTTTTGCAAAGCATACGTTTCAGGGCTAGGTAAGTTCCACCTAGCGAGAGATTCAGAAACAAAAACAGAAGATTGGTTTGGTGTGATATCCCTTGCCATAACAAAAATAAAATAATTCCAGCACAAAGAATGAAACTGAAAGAAGCTTCAAAAACTTTACAACTTACCCCTCACAGACTTCTTTAATGATGGCTGAGAGAGGCTTTTTCTGCAGAAAAACATATAAATTACAATGTTATCCTTTATGGAATTGAACAAAAATGTGGTTGAATGTCAAACTCAAGAGAATACAAAAAGGAAATGATGAAATAAAGCAATTCAAAATATATGATAAATAAAGAAGGAATTCGAAGTGTTCCTTTACATGTGATTATTCCAAACAGCTTTTTTGAAGTACATCAACTTCATCAGCCAGACAGGCACTGCAGGGCCATTTCTCTCAACTGTTAAAGCGTACACACAAAATTGGTTCATTGACTGGAAAAGTGCTGACACAAGACACCAGCGTTGGTGAGTAACTAAAACATGTACATTTTTCAGTAGAATGACAGGAGCTCAGCTCAAATTTTCCAATTGCAAGCTGCTTTATTTCGACGATCTGCAGTAATAAAAACAGTTCTGTTTTGTGTCTGTTAAGACTATCTATATGCTAGGGTACTTATCTTTAACAACATGTTTTTAAAAACACATTTAAAGGAGAAATGTGGAGGTTTTAGCGGCATCTAGTGGTGAGTGGCTAATTGCAACCAAAGGCTCACTCCACCTCTCCCTTTCAAAGCACTACGGTGGCTGACACAGGACAAAACACGCTCTGTATAGCCGTCTGTCCGTTTAGGGCTACTGTAGAAACTACATGGTGAATTCATGTAAGGGGACCCGCTCTGTACGTAGATAGAAATAGCTCATTCTAAGATAATAAAAACATATCGCCTCATTATGTAAGGTCTCCATACACATCTGAAGACATAGTTATGTATATGATAATGCATTTCTGTCAATAGATCCTCCAAAAAATCACACATTGCAGCTTTCAAAAAAAAATATTTCTCTAAAAAAATGAAACAAAGATATCGATGACTCATCTTGCACTACAGACATTTTTACATAATTATTTTCTAATATCACTAGCACAGAAAATAAAGGCTCTCCTAAACACTTTCTCTTTCTCAAAAGTACTTCAATCTTGAGACCTCACACACCACCTCAGTACAGATAATACTACAAAGGGAAACAAACAATGCAGTGTACCGCTGGACAAGCATCAGGTGCAGTGCCACAGGCTCAAATGTCATAGTTAGTTCTTAGGCACTGACCTGATCAATCTCCATGAGTTTGGGAAAGGCCCCAGGCCACTCGATGGCCACCTTCACAATGTCTGCAGGGGGCGGCATGGCTGCTGATGGAAGGTGTGGCCTCTCACTGCTGTCTGGCTTTCATCCAAGCCTAGAAGGCAAAGAGAAAAAATATATATTATGCAAATGTATTATCATATCATAATATACTTGTACTAAAAAATAATCATGATATTCAAAACCATGAATATCGATATTGTGTTTGTTGTATTCAATACACATGCAGTAAATAATTCAGCACCTTTTTAAAGTTTTGCCCTTAGTTACAAACTCTCTCTCTCTGTATCTTTACATAAATGCGATTCAACATTAGACTGATGTGGTATAGCGATAATATTGTCATTGCGAATTCTTTCAGCCACGATATTCGTGTAGTGAAAATATGACATCGTGTCAGACCTACTCAGTAAAAGCTTAAAAAGTTCAAGCTTATTGTAAAATGATATACAGATATAAAATATAACAGCAAGCTCATTACATAAATAAGCTTGAAATGACAAAACCACTGCATTTTGTATCTTTCTTGCTTAAAAATAAACAACAATAAGTGTTCAAAACAATCTCCTTATCTAACCCGATTCACAAAAGTAAAAGTATGATTTTTAATGAGCTGTCGGATGGCGACAGAGAGGCAGAAGTTACGCTTCGCAGCTTTACATTTTCTGAATGCTTGAAGGATTTTACACAACAACATCCATTTAAGAAAGAGTAAATAGTGTGACTAGTCCACAGTCTTCCCTGATCTTTAAACTAATGTTATTTTCCTGAATATACATTTTTGCTTTAACTGCTTTATGACTTTTGCAACAATTTTATGTTCATCAATGTGTATTTGAACAAGCACCAATATTTGGAAATAACACATGTTTGACCTTGGGTTCAAAACAGAGAGCTCTTTTAGTCAACATACAAGATCCGACATTTTGGAATTCTTCTACAAAACCTCAAATTTGTATCTGAAATATGAAGCTTTGGAATGACAAGTGTCAATTCAGAGCAATCATCTTTTCTAAAAGGAACAGTTCGCCCCCAAATAAAAATTTTTTCCTACTATGGTAGTCAATGGTGGCCATGAACTTCTTGGTTCCAAGCAGTCTTCCAACTATCTTTCTTTGTGTTTATCAGAACAAAGATATTTATACAGATTTGGACCAACTTGAGGGAGAGTAAAAGATGACAGAATTTTAATTTTTGAAAGAACAGTCTCTTTTAATACATAACATAACATCTAATGTCTACAACTTCTGGCCCAGCGGCATCACCGAACAGAACGCCAAAGAATACCTTTAACAAAAGGATTTCTAGAGGCTTCATAACTTTCTCTAAAATCCCATCAAATGTAAGTACAATAGAACAGTTAATCTTTTCCAAGAATAGGGTAGATAAGCCGATAAAGAGAAAATGACATCCTCTAATGCTCTGCGTGAATGATTTAGTACTCCTGGCACTCAGGATACCACGGATCATCTTTGGTCCTTGTGGATAAACCCGTTACATTTTTAATCCCTCATTCTATAAATGCACGGGGATGAATCTTGAAAAGAAAACAAGAACGCACACAGCCAGTGTGTGAAACAGGCATTCATTCAACCCATTCAAGCAAGCTGCCATGTCACTCGTGCGCAATGACTCATCCCATAATAATCTTCACCGACACTACCCAGGCTCTGTTGCTATGACATCTGTTCCATAAGTTGCGTCTTTCCAGGGTGGCTTGTTTGGAAATGTTTACTTCATTTCTTGTAGAAAGTTTCCCCATTAAAGATGACATGATTTCTGGTGACACAAGTCGATAAATCTTGGTTCTCGGTTTAATAGAAAACTTGAAGTTGTTTCTCAAACAGACAGAAGTGGGAAATATCCGAGAATGAATTATGCGTGCCAACAGCGTCCTTTAGGAAACAAGCCCCAGAATAAGACACTGAATGTAATTTGTGCGCGGCAAAACTGGTGTTTGCAAAGCTGATTTTAGCACAATTTGTGCCTCCAATGATATAGAGAGGGCGTGGCCTGATTCAAGTCTTGTCGTTTTTTCCAAAATATGTGTGTTGTTAATGCCCCATAGTGTTTACAGTGTGCCAGTAAAAAGTTGATCATAGTCTTTTAAACACTGAAAATACACTAAGAGGCAAAATTTTAAGAAGTCAGAAATAGTCGACCTTTTTCGGAGCACAAGATACCCTTCTTTCCCCACTGTCAGATGAATCTGTGTCCCCCATGTGCAAACTTCACAGTGCATACTAAAGAAGTCGAATAACATTACTGCCTCATGTCGATCTGACCTTCTTTCTATGCAGATATATGAAGAGGCCCTGTGGGCAAACATGGGAATAAATGAAACTGTAAATCGGAGTATGTAGGTGTGTGTGTGTGTGTGTCAGAAACAGACATCAACCTCCACAAGGAGTGATTCAGTTTGTACCGCTGACATCACTCAACACAAAGGCAACAAATCACAATCAACGTCACTGAGATGAGGAGGTTAGCTGTCAAACAGACGATGTTGTCACCAGCACGTCTGGCATTTACATCCTCTTTCCGTTCACGGCAACAACGCAATGATGTTTTTGGTAAGTATAGCAGAGACGAGTACAATTTAGCGAGACATAAACTGCACTATTGATTTTTAAACAGCAGACAGTTAAAGCTCTTTAGCTGTCACAGAAGTCTGACTTGCGTAAGGTGTTTTTGTCTGTGCGTGTCAGTTTTCTCAGCTTAAATTAGTAGTTCACCAAAAAACAAAAATAAAGCGTCATCATTTACTCATGCTCACGAACGGTTCACATTATGAGGTGTCGAGGGAGCTGCTAGGATTATAGTAAAATATACTGCCGGCGTTCCACAGGAGAAACAAAACTGCTTTGGCTCGTCGTGAGAAAACGAATGAATGAATTGTACAGATTCAGAGAATCACTTTTAAATGCAACATCTGCAAAGGTCAAGAAATGACTATTTATCTCTCCGTTTCTTGTTTTAAACATTCCTTCTTTTTTTCGGTTTTCATTGGTCTGGCCTTGTTAAAAGACAATAAAATAGAGGCACAGAGCTATTACAACATTTTGGTACAGGGCGGTTTCATTTCACATTGCATATTTACATAGGAGTAAAAAATGAAAGGATGGATATGTGCAATAACCTCAAAGCAGATGGGACACAAACCAAAAGCCATGTAAGGTGTTTTCACTAAAAAGCTCTTGAAGAAAAAGAGAAGAATACTCGACATCAGATTACTCATGTCAAATTCCCTTCCTTAAAAATCTACAAAAGAAATTGACATTTGATATTTTGTCTTATTTGAATTAATCAACCCAATGTCCATCTTAACAATGTCCTGTTGACAAAAAGAGAAAAAAAAGAAAATCGAAATGAAACATCCCTAACAGGGAATAGATCGTTTTTGGAGGGGGTTATAGTATAGTTACTCGAGCAGAGGAAGAGCTCTCTCTCTCACACATACACACACACACACACACACACACACACACACACACGAAGCCCTGCTTACTTTTCAAATTCCTCCAGCATAAAACATGCTGAATTTGACATTGACATTTATGCATGTGGCAGACGCTTTCATTCAAAGCGACATACAGTGCATTCAGGCTTTACATTTTATCAGTATGTGCATTCCCTGGGAATCAAACCCAAGACCTTGGAAGAGTTCGAGCAATGCTTTATCAGCCGAGCATCAGAAATAACTAATAAATCAGTGTGGACAGCCGCATATCTGCCATCTGCTTCCTATCTTTATTTCTTCCTTAATGTATAGTCAATAAAAACTAAACATTAAACTTTATCGTTAAAGACTGCACATTAGTATAGCCTTGTTTCTGAAAAAAATGTGAGAAGCACTTGCACATATGATTCTAGGGTGTTGTGGGTGGGTGCTAAGTTGTTGCCATATAAAGTTGTCAAAGTCAAAAAATTGCTATCCTTATTTTAGATAGAATATTGCAGCATTTATTGTAAATCACATATCCGTATTGGTTATTACTTATTAAACATGACACAAACTAATCTACATTCCTGCATGATGTATGTCTTGGCGTGGGACTAGTAACGTAGAAACGTTCCTGGGCATGCGCCCTTTTGTGGCCCAAATTTAATTTCAAGGTCACACCTAAAAGAATCCCTGTAGATTATATGATAACAAGCAAAAGAAGTAACAAGTGAATGACAGTTCTATACGAAAAAACACCATCACAACTTCACCTTCATGCCAACTATGTTATTGTTTAATGATCAGGATTATTAGCTCATTCAAATTCTTAAAACTGATAAAGTGTGACTTAAAGCTCTTATAAAAAAATTCATATAAAAAGTGTGATTTTTACTTCTACGTCAGACCCATGCCGTAGCCTACGCAGAGATGCGTACCCTATGCCGTAGCCTGATGCGCACCTCTCCAAAAATGAAACAGCGGGGCAATGCGACACGGAATGCAAGCGATTTGATTGGTCTGCTTGAACCCCCTACCTTAGTTAAAAAACACTGTGATAGCGTTGGGATTACTCGTACGCATTTCCCAATTAATTATCGAAATAAATGACGTGTTTTTATGTATTTAAGAACCCAAGCAGCAAAAGTGACTGTTTACTTGCTCCTATCACTTCTAAATGCTTCTGACACATTAAAAGCAAACCTTTACACACATACACATAATTGAGGTAAAGTGTAAGCCTCAATAAACCGAGAGCGTCTACACCAGATGTGTTACAGTGTGGATGGATAATGCAGCATATAGTTTTAACCGTGACAGCCGCAGTGCAGTTTAAATACTTCACTCCCGGACAGCACACAACAGCACCAAACCAAACAGCTGCAGTCTGTCCCCTGCGACAACAACCCAGAGAAGAAAGTCTTAGAACGCTCAGAAACTCACACTCACTCCATGTTTCAATATGTCCTGTATAGGTTTCAAAAGAGCCCTACAGTGATTCATCTGACACGTCTACAAAGGGCTCAGAGTACAGAGGGCCAGCACTGTGAGGGCAGTGAGCTTTATCTGTGCTGAAAAACAAAGATATGAGACAGCTACGGAGTTATTATAACATTCATTCTATCTCTTTCACACATAAACGCACTGATGTCAGGCAGCTCACATTTCAACCCTGCAGGTCCGACCTGTATGTTTACCTACAAGTCTTTGTAAAAAAAAAAAAAAGAACTGTGTTGCGGGCTTTGAGAAATACAGAGGGGTCCAGATGTCAGAAAGCATCTGAGATTCATTATGAAATTTTTATCTTGTACATAAGCAATTCTTGCGCTATGGATGTGAGATTTTCAGTCTAAACTTGAAATTGAAAGTCTCAGAGAAGGTATTTATTAACAATATATTGAACCATCTGTTTAAGATTTGTAGGACTTATGTGAATTAAAATGTACAAACCAGAAGCAAAAATACCCAACAAAACGAGAAGGGATGGCGCTTCAAAAATAGTTTTAGTTATGTGCCCATTTATTAGGAACATGGACCGTTATGGATGTGAAAATTCACTATGTACGATCATGCATTAAAAAAAATGCATTAGAAATTTTAGAGCGACTTCACATCCGTATCTTAACCACCAAACATTGTTGACAGGGTCGCCGTTTTCCCGCACAATTTGGCTATTTTGAGAATGCTGTTGCGGGAAAAACTGTGGAGCACGGGTTGCGGGTTTTTGAGCTAATGTACTGTGGCCGCCAAAACGTTTATTTATATTATGGCTGTGCTTTAAATCGAAAAGAAACCGAACGTGATTTGGCAGTTGGCAGTTTTTCAGTGAAATACAGTGAAAGCCAGAGGGCTCTCGCACAGAAACTCCAATGCTCCATAGAAGAAGTACCGCACATACAGTGAGGAAAACAAGTATTTGAACACCCTGCTATTTTGCATGTTCTCCCACTTAGAAATCATGGAGGGGTCAGAAATTGTCATCGTAGGTGAATGTCCACTGTGAGAGACATAATCTAAAAAAAATCCAAAATCACAATGTATGATTTTTTTTAACTATTTCTTTGTATGATACAGCTGAAAATAAGTATTTGAACACCTGAGAAAATCAATGTTAATATTTGGTACAGTAGCCTTTGTTTGCAATTACAGAGGTCAAACGTTTCCTGTAGTTTTTCACCAGGTTTGCACACACTGCAGGAGGGATTTTGGCCCACTCCTCAACACAGATCTCTAGATCAGTCAGGTTTCTAGCCTGTCGCTGAGAAACACGGAGTTTGAGCTCCCTCCAAAGATTCTCCATTGGGTTTAGGTCTGGAGACTGGCTAGGCCACGCCAGAACCTTGATATGCTTCTTACAGAGCCACTCCTTGGTTATCCTGGCTGTGTGCTTCGGGTCATTGTCATGTTGGAAGACCCAGCCTCGACCCATCTTCAATGCTCTTACTGAGGGAAGGAGGTTGTTCCCCAAAATCTCGCAATACATGGCACGGTCATCCTCTCCTTAATACAGTGCAGTCGCCCTCTCCCATGTGCTGAAAAACACCCCCAAAGCATGATGCTACCACCCCCATGCTTCACAGTAGGGATGGTGTTCTTGGGATGGTACTCATCATTCTTCTTCCTCCAAACACGTTTAGTGGAATTATGACCAAAAAGTTCTATTTTGGTCTCATCTGACCACATGACTTTCTCCCATGACTCCTCTGGATCATCTAAATGGTCATTGGCAAACTTAAGACAGGCCTGGACATGTGCTGGTTTAAGCATGGGAACCTTCCGTGCCATGCATGATTTCAAACCATGACGTCTTAGTGTATTACCAACAGTAACCTTGGAAACGGTGGTCCCAGCTCTTTTCAGGTCATTGACCAGCTCCTCCCGTGTAGTTCTGGGCTGATTTCTCACCTTTCTTAGGATCATTGAGAGCCCACTAGGTGAGATCTTGCATGGAGCCCCAGTCCGAGGGAGATTCACAGTCATGTTTAGCTTCTTCCATTTTCTAATGATCGCTCCAACAGTGGACCTTTTTTCAACAAGCTGCTTGGCAATTTCCCCGTAGCCCTTTCCAGCCTTGTGGAGGTGTACAATTTTGTCTCTAGTGTCTTTGGACAGCTCTTTGGTCTTGGCCATGTTAGTAGTTGGATTCTTACTGATTGTATGGGGTGGACAGGTGTCTTTATGCAGCTAACGACCTCAAACAGATACATCTAATTTAGGATAATAAATGGAGTGGAGGTGGACATTTTAAAGGCAGACTAACAGGTCTTTGAGGGTCAGAATTCTAGCTGATAGACAGGTGTTCAAATACTTATTTGCATCTGTATCATACAAATAAATAGTTAAAAAATCATACATTGTGATTTCTGGATTTTTTTTTTAGATTATGTCTCTCACAGTGGACATGCACCTACGATGACAATTTCAGACCCCTCCATGATTTCTAGGTGGGAGAACATGCAAAATAGCAGGGTGTTCAAATACTTATTTTCCTCACTGTATAACCAGGAAATGCCGTCTTCCGATCTGCATCTGGCATCTTTCTATTACTGTTTTTCAAGCCTCCTCAGGTATTTTCATGATGATAAAGTATATTTATAAGGATGATGTTTGACGGGTGTTGCTTTTTTAAATGCACGTTTTAAACGTAACAAACGCTTAGTGCTTTCAGACCCCCAAGGGGTCCTCCAGAAGGTTGCAAGGGGTTTTATGGACTTTTATATCAAAATTATAAAAGTCCACAGTGTTTATCTGCTTTTTGCTATTCATATCTTCCAGAATTGTTTATATTTGAATCTTTCTAGTGAGTTTTTCTCACTATTGTTTCTTTTTTTGGGACTCAAAGTGAAATTGTTGCCGACTATTAATGTTTAGAAACAATGTGTTGTCTTTATAATATCCTTTTTACTATTTATCTAACAAATTTTAAACGTTTCATTACACAGAAAAAATACAGATTGATATATATTCATAATTTAAAAAAGGGGGTCCCTCACAAAAGGTTCATCGTATTTGGGGGTCCTTGGCATTATAAAGTTTGAAAACCCCTCGGCTACAGTACAGGGAGGGACGAGGGAGCTCACCTCAACAAAATATAGCGGTGGTTTTAGACAATGCATCCGAATTATGTTACGTACTAAGGTGCATTTCACATTGCACAAGAAATCACGCGTGAGTGTACAACAGTTGATTCCTGTGGCTGCCAAATATCACACATGTGACCCTGGACAACAAAACCAGTCTTATGGGTCAATTTCTCGTAATTGAAGTTTTTAAATAATCTGAAAGGTGAAAAATAAAGCTTTCTACCGATGTATGGCTTGTCACTATATGACAATAAATATAACCGTTTAAAACTCTGGAATCAGAGACTTTGAAAAAATCAAAATATTGAGAAAATGGCCTTTAAAGTTGTTAGTCAGAGGCACTGTAGCAGGCCATCCAATTACAAAGGTAAAGTTTTTATATATATAGGATAGGAAATTTACAAAATATCTTCATGAAACATGATCTTTACTTAATATCCTAATGATTTTGGGCATAAAAGAAAAATCTATAATTTTGACCCATACAATGTATTTCTGGCTTTTACCTAAAATGTTACCGTGCTACTTAAGAGTGGTTTTGTGATCCAGGGTCACATATGACCAGAGCTATATGCAGTCCAGAACAACTTAAACATTGAGGTGCTTGTACAAATTAGACATTATGCAATACATTTAACCATGCTTATTTATTAAGCAAGTTTTTGCATGTCTTATGAAGAGGACACTCCAAAAAAAATTTTTATGAAATACTCACCCTCTAGTTGTTCCCTTACCTGTATAAATGTCTTCATTTGGATGAACAGAAAAATATTTGATAGAATGTTAGCTACTGAAAATTCTTTGGCATCATTGACTACCATAGCAGAAACAATTAAATGGTAGTCAAATGGTAGCCCCAAAACAAATTTTGTGTTCAACAGAACAAAAAATATATATACCTTACCTAGGAAACATTTCAGATAAGTAAATATAGCAATAGAAACATCTTTTGGCAGTTGATAACTTTAATTTGTCACCGGAAAATAATTGGGCAAGGTTTCATTCCTTTTGGGCGGGTTTTGAGGTGTCATTGGGCTGGAATTATTTCTTGGACCTGGCAACCCTGCCACCTAATATTGACCTTCGAGCAACCAGCATCGGTTAAAACTATTCTGTTCTGTTCTTTTCTATTCAAACAGCTATTAAAGACACTATATATATGAATTGTACAATGTAAAAATGTATGAGAGAAAATTCTAAAGTACTCTTTCAAACAAGTACTTTGGCTTTACAATAGTAAAGTCATGGTTATTATAGTAAAACTCAAATAACCATGGTTAAACTAAGGTTACTATTGTGATATCATGTTAAATGTGGTTACTGTGGTGTAAAAGCACAAATAAAAGCAAACAACAGCTAATTTAACACCAATGACACCTACATAGCAGAGAACATTGTCATTACCATATTCATGTATACCATTGAACTAAAATGGTAACAAATAATAGCATAATCAGAAAAAAACATGGTAGTGCAATTTAGCATGAACTTTGTTTGACCAACATATATCAAGATACACATCAGCCAAGAATGACGTTTTAAGAGACAACAGATATTGTGTAGCAAGAATTGAAACGAACCAACGGCCCTTACAGAGATTTGGCGATTTTGGAGATTTAAAAAAAAAGCACAATATACACATAGAATATTATACAGTAATTAACTATTATACAGTAATAACCTTGCTTCCCTTTTTCACAACAGAAGCTGAGAGAAGCCCTGTATTCTCTTCAGTTTAAGCCACATCAGGCTGTTTTGTTTCACCAGGATATCCTGTCAAGTCTCTCGCCCAGTAAAGCAGCAATTTATACATCTCCAGCCCCTCACATTTACATCCCACACCTTCGGTAAAAACTGGTTTACTCCAGGGGTAAAATTTTAGTTTTCAAGGTCAGTACAAACATTCGACTAGAAAAATATCTCCACACAAACTTGTAGGCCAATGAGAAGCATGTCTTGTCTGCTCAATGGAGACATAACAACGCAGGAAACCAACCAAACAGCAGTCTTAAACATGCTGGATTCCATAAACTGCAGCCAGGTTAACAGATAAATCTTAAGTAGTATATAAGGGACAAACGCAATAGGTAAACACCTAAAGCCACACCGTGAAGCCCTTCATGACCCGGGCTGATCCGCACGAATAAAAAGTCTTACCCGGAAACCTCAACAACCAGCCGCTTCTCGAACAAGGTCAAGTTCCCTCTTTGTAAGAGGAATTCTCTTCAGCAGACGACGTCTTCTCAGATAAACATCCTAAACACAACTTTAAAACCAAAACTTAAGCAGTATTTCACACGTCTTCACCAAACCAAGAAAGAGAGATGGAGAGAAAGAGTGGCGAGAGAGGAGGAAGTAGGCGTTCATCAGAGAAGAGGAAACCGGTCGGCCACAGTTTAGTGAAAAGGCGGCAAAATTCAAAGATAGGACCCAACTGAAGTCGTGAGGAGGAAATGGACAACCCAGCTTCTAGCTCGACTTAACTGTGTTGGACAATAACAGGAAGTGAGACGACACACCGATCAAGTTTTATGCTGATTTTATCGCTTTTATTTATAGGAGAATTGTTTTGGGAAGCACACAACATACGCTGTCATGTTGTGTCTTAACATAAGTCAAGCTCTATTTATATGGATTTTTAAGGAACTATTTTTGCATAAATTTTGCTAAATACATCGTGCACACTGATTTCTTGGCCACATTTATAGCAGCACTTTATCTTGAGACTAATATGAATATAAAGATCTATCTACAAATATAAGATATCTCCGCAAACTCGTTTAAATGAAAAACATGCCGTTATTTCACCAATTGTACAGGAAGATGTGTTTTGGATAAATGTTGGTCGCTCCATGACGCAAGTTACTTCCACATTCTATTCTTACTATGGAGGTCTATGCTACTCTTTATTTCAAAGGCTCTGAGGTAAACATCTCTTAAGTATTTTTACATACACATTATGGCTGTATTGATTAAAAGCAAAATGCTGTGGGTCCACTACACCTATAAACATTGGCGGAGTAAGAAAAACATAAACCATGACCACCAATGAGATATGAAGTTACTGACATGCCACCATATTTAAAAGTATTGCTCAGTTTGTTTACATTTCAATTATGCAATATAAACATAAAATATTAACTACAGTGTCACTCAAAAACATATCTCAATTTTTCAAAGTAATTTATTAACATATAGACCTCTTCATAAGACGTAAACACTGCTTCAGCAGCACTTTCGGCTTTATTTTATATATTTTTTCACATAACTTTTGTAAAAACCGAAACTTGATTAGCATTGAAATTAGCATTGTTTACGTCTTCCGAAGGGGTCTTTTGTGTTTAACTGAAGAAAGGAAAGTCATCTGGGATGACAAGGAAAGTTGATCGTGAAATTGTTCTTATTTGAGTGAACTACTCCTTTAAAACTGCCAAATAATGCATGCTGTCAACCCAAACCTTTGTTTCAAGTCTGTGAGAGTGAAGAATAAGAATTAAAGGAGGCGTGAACCCATTTTGATGAGCACAAATAACTTGAATATGAAACGTGTGTGACTTAAAGACTCGCCGCATGTAATTAATTTCTTTGTCTTTAGAAATAATACCTGACCAGAATTTTTGATGGAAATCACACCCCCCTGCCATACACGCAGCCCACGTAAACAAATCTGACAAGAGACTGACATCAACACAGAGCACCATGGTAACAAAATTCATAAACAACCCATCAAGTGGAAACATAACATGCTCAGATTATGGCTAGCTGTATATGGCTATAGCACACAAACAGCTCTAATGATCAGAGCGCTAATTGTCGCAACCCAAGGGCACATTTGAAAGAATAGAACGAAAAAAGGGAACAAGCACAAGAGCTTCTGATTACACCACAGGCCGGCTACTCTCATTTCCCATATCCTCTCACAATATTTAGAGGAGCGTGCTCGTGTCTGAGCAAGAGCAGCTGGGTTTGAGCACTGGGTGGCAAACTCAAGAGGTTCTAAAAACCCATTGGCCATTAAAGGGTGAATAAGATGATGGGTAAATTGGCTCATGCCACTGAATGAGAGGAAGCATATGTCAGTTCCACCCACTGTGGGCTCCTAAAGTCTGACCGGCCCTGATCTCACAGCTGTTTGGGTTCCAGACCTGATGAGCTTCCTCCTTTAAGCTATGTATAAATATCAGCAAAATGATGGGTTTGGCCTGGATTCATGCGTGGTTAGTACAACAAACCAACTGTGTGTGTACCGACTGGTAAAAGTGGTCAAGGTCTTTGTGACAAGCTAGAAAGCGATGACACATTTTTACAGATAATGAGGATGAAAAAAACCATGACTACATTGTGATAAACATATAGAACACTTCGGAAGATGTAAGCAATGCTTTAACTATTTATAACCGAATCAAAATGTTAAATTCATATAGAATAAAGATTTTATTATATATTTAGAGTAGTTCACCAGAAAATAAGCCCCCACTTTCCATTAGTAGGAATAAAAATGAATATGGAAAGTCAACGCGGGCTTATTTTGAAGTGAACTACTTAAAACTTTAAAAACAAAATAATAATTTTAAATGAATACATATGTTAGACCCCATTGACTTGCATTGGTTTTGTGTCCATACAATAGAAGTCAATGGGCACCAACGATTTTTAGTTACCAACACATTTAAAATATCTTGTGCTTTTCAGAAGAAAGAAAATCACAAAGGTTAAAAATGACAACAGGGCGAGTAAACGATGAGTTTTCATTTTGAAGGTGAACTATTACTTTATTTGAAATGGGTCCTAAAACACAAACCAATCATCTCACTTCACACCTCAAGTCTTCTTACTAGAGAAACAAGCTGACCTAAAAGCGATGTTCTTGTCTCGATACTCAGGATGCCATCTGTCTCTGTGAAGATGTATGTGTGTTCCAATTAGCCTCTTTCTAGTGTTCGCTCTCTACACCCCCTCCCTAGAAGCACAGAGACCCCCTACACACCGCATCGCCTCTGACAAGCCTGATTAAGTCACCCGTACCAGCTTTGGGAGTCAGTTTGCCAAAATAAGACAGACTGGTGCCACTCATGACCACCATCTTTGCATGTGGCAACATTTGGTCTGGAATAGATTCATTTAAACAAATTTTTTAGGGATTCAGCGAATGTTCGGCAACCGAAAGTATTCGGGCGAAAATAGCAAAAAAAGCATGTTGGCACGAATAAGTTAAATGGCAAACTAAATTTGACCGAACAGGACGTGTGATATGAGCAAGCAGCAACCACCGCCAATAGTATCCAGCTACAGGCTATTATATAGGCCTATCTAGTAAAAATTGAAAGCACTACGCTAATATTAATAAACAAAAAAAATTAGGTTGTTTCAAGCGTTTTTATATATTCTACATAAGTCATCAAAACCTATGAGAAAATAAGACCATAAGCAACAAAAACTTTTGGTAGCACGATCTGCGCTAAACCATTTATGGCTCCGGCCTAAGACTGGTGGTCTGAATCGTGGCTGCAGGCCTGCAGCTGGATTATCTTACCGGCGCAGAGAAAGAGAGAGTGAAAGAGAGACAGAGCAACATGCATGCTTTATTAATGCAGTAAATAATGTCGGCTGTGTGTAGAGCATTTTCAAGTGTCAGAGAAAGACAGCACGGAACTTGCCACGGCAGAATACATTTCTGAATGAAAGCGTCTTTACCGGTCGGTAACTTGTGTACTACAGACTGGAGCGGGCGGTCTGACAGTAGCCCTGCCCCTCGCGACATGCTTTGCCATTATACAGAGGTCGCGTGCACACAGTTCCCTAAACAACTTGTCAAAGTATGTTCTGTGCATCACGCTCACGACTGACAGTCAGCTTTTGTTGGCGGAGTTTGGAGGAGAGACATGAACTGAAATGGTTGTCAGTCAAAATTGCTTGCATGGATCTTTTTTTCTTAATCATTGTGAAGTTTAGCCTTTAATTAATCAAATGTCTATTCATATGTTTTGCATATAATGTTGAATCACACTTTTAACATAAGCTTACAGAGTACAGTACATTCTTTCAGCAGTCAGTTATAGGCATGTAGGCATTTTAAGAAGGGTGAGGGCTAAATTAATGTTTTAATTTAGCTGACTAATTTTAATGAAATTATTTTAAGTAATTGTGGCGAGGGGGGTGTGGTTCAGCGCAGTCTGCAGAGGGAGACAGAGGCGGGAAATGGACAGAACGAAAGTAGGTCAAGTACACATTTTGAACACCTGTGTCTGGTTCGAAAACCAAAAAGGAGGTGAGTTATATTGTATTAAATTGAAAAGCAAGATAAAATATAAAAAGCACATTTTGACAATTTAGTTTATGCAATAGTGAAACATTTGGCTAAATAAATAGAAGAAATGCGAGAAGCCTTGTCGGGTGTTAGGTATTTGGCCTTCGGCCAAGTGTTTCATTTTTATTCGGCTTTGGCCAAGAATTTTCATTTCGGTGCATCCCTAAAATTTTTGGTGATATCACGCTGTCGTACTTTCTTCTGCAGGTATTAAGTTTCACTTTGCAAAATAATTTTTTTGATTCCATTCCAGTGAGCGATTCAGTCCGTGGCAGCGAGAGAGAGTTGAGTGAAAGCACATTGGCGCACATTCTATTTTTGAATAATTGAGTTCCAGCCACACCAACCCTGTCTCCCTCCTTCAGTATATTGAACCTTGTCACACTGGTGCCGAAACCAGGGAAGGAAGGAGAATGTTGGCCAAGATGCAGACTCCGTCAGGATCGCCATTTGTGGAAGTGATTCAATCGATCGCGTTCTTCACCAGGGTCACCATCAAGCCCTGCTGGGCCTCCACGAGAAACAGGAGAGATACTTCCAGGCTCTCGCCCAGGAACCCTTATTTCAACCCTTCGTGTTGTCTCAACAGCTCCGGGACGCAGTTTGTGGTGCGGCTGTCTAGGAGATCCAGCTGGCAGAGGACTAAATGGCGGCGTGTCCCGGGGTGGGTGAACCCCTCCGATCTCTCTCTCTCTCTCTCTCTACCCGTTTCTTCCCCCCGACCTATCCCCTTTCCCAGGTCCCGACCGGAATTACAGTAACAGGGAAGCAGGATCCAGGTCATTTGATCGACCGATGTCCTGTGATGGAGCCCCACAGGCTGCCCTCGATCAAGCTGGCCCGTCTCAAAAACCAGTGAGCATAATGGTGGTTACGTATCAGGCCATGGTGGATTCAGGATCTAACCAAACCTCAAATCATCAAAGCCTACTTCAGTCCGCGGCATTGGATACGGGCCGAATAGTAAAAGTACGGTGTGTGCACGGGGATGTGGTGAACTATCCCTTAGTGTCATTGGCGATACAATTCTGAGGGCAAAAAGCATAATATTGAGGTGGCCCGCTAATCTTAGGGATGAATTGGCCGGAATTAAGTATTTTATTGGGACATTTTTGTGCCGATGTCTCTTGGCAGAATCGAGAGCAGCGGAAGGGGTGGTGGCCCAGCTGGGACAGGCTGAGCTGGGGCCAACGAGAGCTGATTCAGGTGAACGGAGCGTGTCTCTCCAACCAGTGCGACCGCTCTCCTATTCGTACTTTGCCATTTTAAAAGACCGTTTGTATCAAGTGACCCAAGACGCTCAGTCAAAGCAAGATTGAACCCAGTTAGTCATAGTAGCCGTCGGGAAAAGCTTTTCCAGGCGTCTCATTCTAATGCGATTGTTGTTAAACCCAACGGCCACCCTGGATTATTGGGCATTAGACGATCCGCACCAGCATCTATCACCAACAAACGAACGGTCTGGTCAAACGCTTTAACCGCAAATTGAAAACCATGAACCAAAAGTTTGTTCACAAGGAGGGCAAAAATTGGGATAGATGTCTGGGGCCTCGCGGGGTGTTGGACGTCCGAAGGGACACTTGGGTGGAAGGACCATCCGCCAGCAAAAAACAAATTCAGTACATCATGGACCCGAGAACAAAACTCTGCACGTTGGGGCGGCTTTCTATGGAGATATGTTACAGGCCCAGGACAGACAAAGCCGGAAATATAACGGGGGTACGAGATTACATAAATTTGTACCGGGAGAGAAAGTGCTCGTATTGCACCAACTTCTGGGCATCTACGGCCAGAAGTGGGCGCCCTGGATGGAGGCCACCTCTGGCTCTCCCAGATCACTGACGTTGCCAGGTTGCAGGCGGAGTTTGAAGATGTGTTCTCGCCCCGGCCTGGCTAGACTAATCTCATACAGCACCATATTGAGACAATTCCTGGCATGATAGTATGTAGCCGGCCATACCATTTTCCTGAACATAAGAAAAAGTGGTTCATAAAAGCACCATTCTTGATATAGGAGTATTATAGCCGATCGGATTGCACCAGTTTGTGACCCTTCCATTCGGCTTGTTCAGAGACCCGGCCACCTTCCACCGTCTCATGCACCACATACTTCGGCCTCACTCTGCATATGCATCCAAAGGCGGTCCCGAGTTCGCTGAGAGGAGCGGCGATGATGGCTAACCCGGAAGAAGTGTGAAATTGGGCGTGTGGAGGTCAGGTATATGGCCTTCCACTTGGGTCACAGGCAGGTGCGTCCCCAAATTGATAAGACGGCAGCAGTTGCGACCTCTCAGAGACACAAAACCAAAAAGGAGGTGAGTTATATTGTATTAAATTGAAAAGCAAGATAAAATATAAAAAGCACATTTTGACAATTTAGTTTATGCAATAGTGAAAAATTTGGCTAAATAAATAGAAGAAATGCGAGAAGCCTTGTCGGGTGTTAGGTATTTGGCCTTCGGCCAAGTGTTTCATTTTTATTCGGCTTTGGCCAAGAATTTTCATTTCGGTGCATCCCTAAAATTTTTGGTGATATCACGCTGTCGTAATATCTTCTGCAGGTATTAAGTTTCACTTTGCAAAATAATTTTTTTGATTCCATTCCAGTGAGCGATTCAGTCCGTGGCAGGCTCCTTCCATAGTAGGAGAAAATACAATAGTAAAACATGCCCCAGAACTGTTTGTTTGTCCTTCATGCTTCAAAATGTCTTCTTTCGTGTTCAACAGAATAAAAAACTGTGAACTCCTACTACGGGAGTCAATTGATGACAAAACCCAAATATCTTCATGAATCTTTCTAAATGATGACAGATTTCCTTTTTGGGTGAATTATTAACTATATTAGGTGATTTTCGTTCCACTGCTTAACCCAGGAACACCAATAGGCAGCTTTTCAAAGAAATTTGTGCAATTCCAATAATGATCTCACATGAAATGGCTCACTAGATCATTATTCTGTGAAGAGAGGATAAAATAACTTCTCTTGGTTTCAATATTCCAGGAAAGATTTATCATAGAAGCAGTTATCATTGAAAAAATGAGTAATGTGTAAATTAAATGCAGTGTCAGGCTAGAGTTTGGTCATAGTGACATAGGGCTGCACGATAAGGGCCAAAATGACAATCACGATTATTTTGATCAATATTGAGATCACGATTAATTAGCACGATTATTTGTTGATTTAACCAAAACAATTTTTTATTGTCACACAAGCTAATTACATATACTGCCTTCACATCCATATTGTGCAACATTCCTGCTAATGTACAGATATGTGCATCAAAATAAAATAGGTCCTCTTATTCACCAAAATTCAGTGAATCTCCTTAAAGAATAAATTAAAATAAATTAAAACAATAAAGAAAATGTAGCAAAACTTCAACAGGGCACTATTTTACATTTTACAATGTGTAAATATATTTTAGGAAGCAAAATATAAACTTAAGTTGTACCTGCATAATGGATGTGAATAAAACTAAAAATAAGCAAGCTCCAAGAGGCCATCGCCTCCCTCAGGCCCTGGGCAATTGACTCTCCCGTGTGATCTTGCGGGAAAAAAGATGTTTGCAAGCATCGACTCTGCATTGCAAAATCCTCATCGATGTAATGAATTGTCAAACTCATGTACGGATCCATTGTCCTGCTTGACCACAGATCCGTTGTAGTTGCAAAGTACTTTATATTGGCAAGATCACGCTCTATTTCCCAATGGATGACGATCCGAGAATCGGATCGTCATCCATTGTGTGGAAACATTTTGGGTTTCAGGCGAGTGACACAAAACAAGAACAGGTCATATGCAAAGAGTGCCATAAAGTTGTTTTGGCACCACAAAGCAACACAACAAACCTCTTTAACCACTTTTGTGCCACCTTTGAAAAATAATTACGCGAGGGGATCATGTATCGTTTATCCAGAGTGTTGACCAAGAATTTAAAGCCTTCGTTTGTCACCGAGTTTATTGAGCACATGTCTTTAGCCAAATGAAATGCGACTGCATTCGTTATATCACTGTGTCTTTGGGAGGTGGATGGGTATGGTGATGCGCTAAAGAGGCTCGCTTCGATGGATGTCTGAGTTGATGTTGTGGGATGATTAGTCTTTGCAACGCATTTTTTAAGTGGTTAAAGAGGTTCGTTGTGTTGCTTTGTGGTGCCAAAACAACTTTATGGCACTCTTTGCATATGACCTGTTCTTGTTTTGTGTCACTTGCCTGAAACCCAAAATGTTTCCACACAATGGATGACGATCCGATTCTCGGGACAAGCCCCTCGGCCGCTCCCTCTGCTACGTTAGACATTTTTTCTTTGTTAAAATAGATTATAGCCTGCTATCTGTTGTGGTATTTTCCTCACGCTACTCTGTCTTCTGTCTGTGACTGTCTACATCTGGAAACTGACTGAGCTGCTGCGCGCTGCAGGGAACAACTCTGATTGGTGCATGGACGCACGTGATCAGACAGCGGCTTTACAGCGCGCTAGACTGGCTTTAAAAAAAAAAAAAACTTTAATACAAAGCGTAAATGAATGACGCATTTGAAATATCGCTCGATCGCGCGAATTAAAACGCGTGATTAAAATTCGATTAATTGTGCAGCCCTATAGTGACATTTCATCAACAGGGAAAGTGGCTTGTTTTCAGGACTGAGATGAAACGGAAGATGTTACTGTTTATAAGTACAAAGGCCTTTGCTGACACAGGACAAGAGATGGAGGTGTTATTCACAAACTTCTGCTTAAAAGCTCCTTAACCCAGCAGGAAACACTGTAAACAGTTCAGATTCAGCCCACAACAACAACTACAAGCAGACAATTTAGGTTTTCAGTCACTTATTTATGATGTTAAGAAGAAAGACCATATGTAGAATAAATACATGTATAATTTTGTAGAATAAAGTGACTTCAAGGTTTGGCTGAAGAGCAAACATCAATTCGGTCTGTGCATATATGCCAATGCACATAAGCACTAAAAATGTTGACCAGCCCCCAAACCCACTACACCACATCCTACAAACTGACGTGGAACATTTAAGAGCGTTTAAATCAGCACTCAACTGACTGCACTGGTTCATCTGGCTGAATTAACCTTAAAGTAATGATGAGACGGTATGAGGAAAATTCACGTAATCTTTCAAACATCCCCACAAGACCTTGACCTTTGGAACCAGAGAGCGATGAGTAATGGACATGAGAGAGAAAGAGAGCGAGGGAGAGCGAGTGAGAGAGAGAGAGAGATTTTCAAATTCCATCAAAATGTTGTCGCTGTTGGGCAGAAACCTTCAAATCTGCAGTATTTGTAAATGAATGAAACCCTGTTGGCAAGCTTTTTTTAACATTTTAATTGGTTAAATAAATATTTTCAAAACTCACAGACATATACTGTAACTTAACATAGTATATTCAAATTAAAATGTACACAAAAATTAAAAAATGTGGAGATGCGAGGTTATTTTATAGCACTTTGCTCAGTTTCGCATTTTGCTAAGCACATAAAAATACATTTTAGCAGTAGAGACTACAGAATCACAGATGCACAATATATCGGCCTGTAGTCAGTATCGGCATCATAAAAGCGATTTGATCTATCAGCCAATATCCCGTCCATCAATTATCTTTGTAATATTAGAATAATATTTATTGTAAAATATTATTGCACATTTTTACTACTCTTCCAAAGCACTACAAATTGATAAAAAAGTATCAGAGAGAGAACAGCTATATGGTTACTTAACATCAGGAACAACAAATATTCAAAGATAATGTGATTAATCAAAATTTTTTACAAGCTAAAATTTCCCCCAATAGTTTTATCTCAATATATGGTGATGCTTTCTAAATTTGCAAAAGCCTGTAAACATTGCATAAGCAAAGCACGCCCACCAACCACCCACACGCATGCTCAGCTATCACTCAAACAAAACCGATTTTTCATTGATAGGGATTAATTGATCGAATACAATCAATGAAGATGTTTCATGAATGACTCAGAAATAGGAAGAGCCCATTAGCCAAGCCATCCTGAAAATGCGCATCTGACCTCCAGCTGTTGTCGGCATTACACAATAGCGATCTTAGACCGTTTGACACAGATTCTGATGGATAGGCCTTGTTTAGAAAACCATGGGAACCATCCTCAATTGTGTAGTCTTTTACACAAAGACGGGCCTAGCCTGAGGAGATGGGAGAGGTGTGGATCTCTTCGGGGATGGAAGGGCACAAAACCTTTATTTAGCAGTAGCAGTATTCGACTATTACAAGTGATGGGATGCTGTGAATGTTAAACGCAGGGGCTACGCTGCCCTCAGGAACACTTACCATAGAGTGGGATGGAGTGGGCGCATTGTTCAGGACAAAAAACTCTTTCAGAAATAGTGAGCGCTATAAAAAGTACAGAATTTTACAACAAAAAAAAATGTCATGTTATGAAACGCACTCTTCAGTGAAAAATAATTGAGCGTTAGGCAACCAGAATAACTAATTTTTCACTCACAAAAAAAGTGGTGTTTGGATGCACCTCTGAGCGATTCTTAAATGGAGGTTAGTTTGATAATGTTTAACGTAAACTACAGCAGACTGTGTAAGGGTTAGGACAACAGAAACGTTTAAATGCAGTTAAGACAAAGGTTAGGGTATTTTTTAAACTGTTTAAACAACAAGAAAAGTCGTTTGTCACTTAGTGACAAACACATTAGTGCCTCACCTGGCAGCAGGAGAAGCTTTTGTGTACAGTCATTATAAAATGATATATTGCGCTATAATTTTGCAATGATGACATGTATTGGAGTGTGATTTTCAAATTAAACCATCAATGAAGTGAACTGTATTAACATTACACCATTCATGCATTTTGAGCCAGTAACGTGACATTTATTTATTATATAACAAAACACGGCATATAAAACAGTCAGAATTCTTTTTCATAACGTAAAATATTCTAAGTGTACCGATTTTGATGATGGAAAGACGCTGATGTGAGCACCATCTGCAGTAAATCTTCACATTCTGTAAACTTCTAGGTTTAACACACGTTTAAACTTACCGCCAGACAAAGTGATCACATCCTGTAAATGTGAGATACCATTGGTTCTCATGTATCTTGTGACCGATTGCGTTATTACTTCGACACTTATGTGAAGTCTCATTGGCTCACTATTGCATGATGTATGAACGAGCTCTGACTACATGCATAGTATACACGGATAATCTTTGTCAAAAATTATCTTCTGGTTTCAATTCAGAATCGGAATGTTTGCAATGCGGTTTATTTTGAGATTTTCTGATTGTTGGTCAATTCATAAAACTAAATATCTGACTGTACATTCATTCGTGTGTTGCCTTTTGAATGATTGAGAAGTGTTTAGGTTTAGGGTGGGGGTTGGGTAGGGGGCCCAAATAAATATAATTAATACAAACCATAAATATTCATGAGTTTATTGATACTATAACAAACACGAAGGATTAAATGCATAAAGAGTGAACAACCTAAAAGCAATGGAATATCGTGGACATCAATACATGTAACCGTACGTCGTAATAAGCTGCTGGTGCTAGTGGTGGTCATACTTAAGATGCAACTGTTGGTCGTAATAAGGTACTTGTACAAACTACAGATAGGTTTGTCTTCTTTTTTTTAAGGACACTCTCTGTATTTTATCCATCACTGGTTTCTAGTTTAATCTTATTTCTGCTAATGTTTATGGATTTGTCCATTTTACTCATCCATGTTAATATTCTTTGTGGCCTCTGTGCAGTTAATGGTAACTTCAATACATTTTATCATCGCTGTGAGGCAGGAATCCTTTTATCTAAAATTTGTTTACTTCTCAGGATACCAGGAAATGGAAGTTGACCTGCTCTTTAACACTTTTCAGTGACTAGATTTATGCAAACTCTACAGACAAACATTAAGAGTCCCCAAAAGTATTGGTTATAGAGAAAAAAAATCTTGAAATCTTGAAATACACAATTTCTGCCGAACAGCAATGATAAACAAGTTTAAAATTTCAGAGAATTACCATTAACTGACGCTACAAAATAAAGGAATATGTTTGGTCATGTCCTTAAAAATCACACTTGGCATAAAAAAAATAAGGCTGCACAAAACTGAAGAAAAATGTGATGACTTGCTAAATAATGTAAATTATATACTCAATGCAATGCTTTCAGTTTGTTAAATTATTTTGAACTATACTAAAATGTATATAAAATAAAAACCAAAATGTTTCACATTTCTGATTGTTGTCTTCCACACATCATCTTCTACACATCTGAATCAGCCTAATACTCCAAAGTACCGTTCTATTAACATCACTGTATCAGCACAGTACCTTCCCCATAAACAATAAAATAACAGCATGATATACGTAAATGAACAATAAAATCCAGCAGGCATTAGTAATTAGTCTGGAAACAAAGCACATCTCCGCATCTGCTGTGTGTCTGAACCGCTGCCAGAACAGACATCTAACACGACGCATCATCTGAGATTAAATCTGCTTCTTTATTTGCAGCGAAATTGTGGAAGTAAAACAAAAAACTTGTTTCCAGACAGCAATGTTACATTTCAAAATAAAAAGGAAGTGAAAGGGAATGGGTTTCATAAATTAAAAATGGATAGATTCACTATCATCAAGTTTCTATTTGTTTGTTTAGGTGGGTGTTATAGGAACATTCTCTATTTTTGTCTTCTAAAGTCCTTTGTCATATGATCTGCTTCCCAAGTTCACACCCATAAAATTATTCAGAAACATGATTGATGTAAAGTGCATCTCAACGCCAGACAAACGCACAGACGCTCTGCTGTATGGTTATGAATGATCTTTAGGAATGATTTGCTCAACAAAGAAATTCTTTGATCATATTGAGCTCATGAGTACACAATGAGAGTGACAGCCGAGGACCAATCCATTAAGATAAAAGATGGATAAATGTTACAGGATTCAACATGGACTTCATTCATACATGTTGAACTTAACTATACAACGGCTTGTAAAGCCTCATTGTATTTGTGCAGAGCAGTGCAGACCATATAGAGCGAAAGACTGTAAACAAAACTAAACAACGTGAAATGAGGCATAAGAGAGGGTGTATACAGTAAAGTGTAAAAGTTCTTGGACACTACAGTAGTACACCAGTCTGCCTTTGGTCAAACTAAAGGTTTGCTTCCTGGCAACAATATATGATTTTACAATATAGGCAAAGCCATTGAAGTTTATTTCATAAGCATTTCACTGTTTGAAAAAATGTATCGTCAACCACACTCTCTTTGCGATGAATCATCAAAATAAAAGTCTGGTAAACTTGAACATCCTGATTAAAAACACTGTTTTGTTTTATAACATTTACTATAGTAAATTGTAGTATTCTAGTAGTAAACTAATAAACACTCGAGTATACATACTCTTATTTACTAAACTAATATTTACTTTAGTAAGGTTAAAAAACAATATTGAATCTGCAAAAGGAGGAATTTTACTGCAGTTTATCATAGTAAATAATATAGTAGTATACTCGAGTATGTGGGCAAATACATATTTATTGTAAAGTAAAAGAATGCAAAACACAGAACTCAGAAAAATGAAAACAGAAAAAAAGGAAATTAATAAAATTGTATGGCCCTAATTTATCCAAATCAGTTTCCTGCCTATTCATGCGATTAACTAAACAAATATTTTAGTGTATATATTTTTCCTAATATAACAAAAGTTTTATACTTGTGCTACAACTGTTTGGCCTGTGCTACAAAACTTAAACCGCTGTAGCAACAGTTCTATGTGCAAAAAAGTTGCGTTACACCATGTTATGTTATGTTATGTGACATAAAATCTCACCGAGAATGTATTTGTTACCAATATATTGAACTACTTTACTAAATCCCAGTTAATACAATCTAAACATCAGAAAAATATCAGCCTATGAGAAAAAAAAAGCACTACGGATGTGACAAATAGGACACAGCTTTTAAGAGACGACATTCTTTGGTTTGTGTGTTTTCATTCACAGAAATTCTCCAGAGTCAATAATACCCAACAAATGGAGAGGGGATGGGTCTTTATACACCACAAAATAGTTATTATATTTACATTTTCTGCTATTTATGAGGAATATGTACTGTTATGGATGTGATAATGGCCTTTATAAGTAGCTTAAAAAAATATTTTTAAAACTTTAAGAGAGAGCTCACAGGGCTATTTAAACCAACAAATGTAGACATCTGTACTATTAGTGTTGGGAAAGCATTTGGTAAATTGACAACAAAACTTTTGTCGTCAAATTGACAATTTGCAAAATGGTAAACACAGTATATCAGGGAATAGATGTTTAAGTCGACTATATAAAAAAAAATGCATAGTAAAACTAAGTCACAGAAAATAAAGCAAAAACTGACTACAAATGTATATCTTATTAATATTTGTTAATAATGAGCTCCCCCTACACCTCAGGATTCTTCTCTGGGTCATTTTGATCTGTGTGATAACAACCACTCTCACACCAGCTTATTTACATACCGTGGTATAGGCTACAAGGAAAAAAAAGGATTCCATCTTAATGTATATTTATGTTGGTCAAACAAAAGATAATTCAACACAAAACACATACTTTTGGTTGGGCCAGCATTGTAATGTCTGGCTGGTTACAATGTTCAAACAAACAGAATTTTTACACTATTCTATACTCCGATTCTATACACTTGCGTCATGCGATATGTTAAACAAATAAAAAACAACAATGTAATTTAACCTCAATGTTTATATGACACCTGTTTGGTCAAAACAATGCTGCATTTTCCGCCAGTCTGAGTTTTGGTTCGCTCAGATTCATGTCAGGAGAGACGCAGAGAGAGTGGCAGCTCTAACTGGATCAAGATTACTCGGCTCAGCTTCAAGTGTTCGCGTTTACAAGCTTTCATCCACGAGCAGTCAGCGTAGCGTAACGGCTGGCGTCAGGAGCGGAGATGAGCGGTGATTTCAGAACAGAGATAACAGAGACACAGACAACATGGAAAATAAACAGAGCGGTCAGACCGGCTCCATTTCAAATGGGCTCATAATTTACATAATCACTCAAGCGACCTGAAGATAAATGACAACTGTTCGGTTTTTTAATGGTGAGGTGGGAGATCCAGGCCTGGGAGACATAATTGTGATGGAGAGTTTGGAAAGAATGTATTCTGGACTGCTTAGGGCAGATTCAGCAGCAGACTGTGAACATGAATCATGAATGGGGCCACTCTTCCTATTATGGTTCTTTATTGCATTGACAACCAAAAACTTGAAGATCCAGTTTTAGACCATTGAAGGCTTTCAGACCTTTGAATGGACATTGATGGGGAATGTTTTTCTAAAACATTTTCCTTCAGTTATTATATATTTAGTTCAATAACTGTACATAACACAAACAGTATGACACAAGTAACGTGCCAAAGTTTAATAGGATTAGAGGTTTATTTTCCCATACATTATAATTCCGTCTTCTGAAGAACACAAAAGATGATATTTTATGAAATGTCTCATTGGTTTTGTGTTCATACAATAGAAGTAAACTGGGAATCATTTTGTCGGGTTTAAAAGATTTGACATTAACACAGAAATTATTGGCATGTTTTTCCGTTGGTGCTTTCGAGCGCGGGCCTGCAGGGCAAAAAACAGGTTATTCTGCGGGTTCTGCAACGAATCTTGTTGTTAAATGAAATCACAAAAAACTCTAAAACGGCTATGACCAGCTTGCTTGGTGTCAGAGCAATCTAGACATCTATTCATTTGCGCATTGAGCACATCTTCTGAACTTGCATTTAGTGCAGGTGTAAACATCTTAATCTGGAGAATGTCAACATGTTAGTTTCCCATCAACGAGTAGGAAATAGTCACTTTTTTATGGCAATCTGAATAGGAAAGCCAAGGTACAGCCCTAAGGGTGAGTAAACAATGACAAAGATATGTTTGTTTTTTTTTTTTATTAAATTTTAAACCCCTTTAAATGTAACCGTTAACATTAGTAACAATTTGATTATTTAACATGAAGGCAAAGCAAATCATACACTGAACATGCTGTAAAGGGTAACGCGTTCTGCCCCTTTAAGTCACTGTTTCTAGTTCTCCAGCGCTTCAAATATAGAGCAACATGTCACTCACCACAATCCCTGATGGGTTAATTTATCCTGAATTGAGCCTGGAACATTCTGTGATTGATTTGATACTATTTTTACTCGCCCCACTTCAAGCAACTGGTCCAAATATGTGGTCCATTTAAGTAAAGTACTGAAAACTGTTTTTGTAACTAGATCGGTCTATAATCTCCCAGACAAAACTGCAAGATTTACCCAACAATTTGGCTGGAAGGTTGCGCTAATAGCACAGTTAACAAAAATGATAAGAAAAAGGTTCCAGTAGTTAAATTCGTAGAGCATTGTAGCAACACAAAGTCATGGCTTCGAAACCCAGGAAACACACATACTGTTGGGAAAAATGTATAGGTTGATTCCAATGCAAGTAACTTAAAAAATTCACTTCAGAAAAATATAAATTCTCAGAAAATTTATTTATATCCAATATATTAAATCACAGGATAATTTGACTAAACTGCTAATAGATAGATAGAGTCCAGACATCAGAAAAATAGCAGTCTATTCACACGATTTCTATTTTGAAAGAGGGAAATATTAATGCGTAAGGATTTGACAAAAAAAGGACGTACGTTTTTTTTTAGAGTCAACATTGTAGGATTTCCGTGAATTAAAATGTGCAAACCAGAAGCAAAAATACCAAAAAAATGAAGAACAATGTTATTTTATATCAATTTCCACCTGATCATTTCTGAGGAATATGGCTGGTTACGGAAGTGACAAATCACTTACCTGACTATAGACAGTCACGCAAAACGATTGAATTGGCCCAAAAGTAAACTCTACAAACCATTAAAAAAAAAAGTAATTCAGGGGTCAAAAGCAATGTAACCTACACAGAGCCAATCCAGACCTTCAACTAAACTAAACAACTATCATTCAGTAGCGATTCTTCACCTCCCATAACAAGAATTACAATATCTAGCCATCATTATCCCGCACACTGTAATTTGCCCAATAGCAGTGTGCTATGGAAACACGAGGCACCGTGGGTGAGCTGGCATACGTTATTGTCTGCTACGGCCTTCTAACCTTAAAAGCATCTTCCCTGTAGCGTTCAGCCAATCCGCAAAGAAGCCAGCCTACTCCCAAACCTTATGTGCCAATGAATGGCTGTGGTCTTAAATGATCCGGCCGGTGCCAGGCACAGGGGAGGGGAACAAAGAGTCACTGTGGTCCACACACCCTCACATAAAGCCAGCTGTCCTTGCTCCTCCCTAACCCCCAGCTGTATCTGGTCTATCTTCAACCCTCCCCCATCATCATGGGCTGAACCAGACACAGTTCTTTCCACTGTCCGTTTTCTGGATCCTCGGTCAAAGCGCCTTCACTGGGAACACCCATCGCAATGCCAGCCTTCATTTTGAATGTGTGTGCCCGCACATGCTTTCATCTCCAGCCCTCAACTCTACCCATTCATTGGGACTTGCTGTGGGCTGTTATTCTTTGTGGTGGTGAACGCTTGCCTCATTCCGGATATCCCTCAGTTGTGGACTTTGACTTGGATGTGGATCTCCTGTTTTACTCAGCATGCAGGACAGAAGAAGTTACAGACACTAAGAAATGAGAAAGTACTATTATATCATGTTGATTCAAATACAGAGTATGAGGTATTGTTGAGGATTAGAGATGAAAATATGTGGGTACACACACGACAATATTCTCTCAAGTGGTGCCCAGACTAGTGTAACAAGGCTAAGTTACTTCATATTGGAGAATCCTGCCATTGTCTTTCAAACTTGCAAGGTCCCAACATGCACTGCAGCATGATAAGAGACATTTTAAAAGATTTGTTGACTGAAAAATGTAATTCAGAAAATGGTCAAAAACATAACCAAGCACCTTAGAGCTCATATTAGTACCTCTTAGGTACATACTTATAAAGTTATTTTTATGTCCATATAATAGTTTTATTGGTTTGATGGCTCGAAGTTAACTTCCAGTCTGTGTTTGTTGATCTGTCTGGCTATTAACACTATTTATATTTTATTTAAGTTACATTAATATTTTATTGTATAATAATTGTATTAAATAAACAATTTGTTGAATGGGTTGTGTAACTGTCGCATTTTAGTTTAACCAAGTAATGGTTCTTCTACTAGTTACCCAAAATAATACCAAATTGACATACTTTTAACTTGCTAACTAATGTAATTTACATGTTATTTATTTTCTTTTTTGTTATCGGATATAATCTATAGGGACTCTATTCTTTGTTGATGAGTACTGAAAATTTGGTCACAAAAGTGTGCATGATCAAAAAAGCTCCAAAAAGGACATTCATCATAAAAGTCACCTCATAAAAGTCATCCAAATGTTTATTTTTCTTTAATATTTTGAGCATATTCACAAATAAATGTAGGCGACAAAGATATTTTTCAATCCAGCTGGTTCTCACATGTGACTCAACTTGTGACTAGCAGTCATATAATTTATACAAAACATGTTAGAACCAACGAGATATATGAATTTTAGCCAAATAATCATAAAGCTATGGTTTCACTTCAGAAGACATTTGTTAACCAACTGGAGTTGTTTGGAAAACTTTCATGAGGGGTGTTTAAACATTTTGGGATGTAAAAGTATTAAATATTATTTTAAACCTGTTGAACTGAAGGAATATAGTCATATACATTTGAGATTGAACTAAATAGTTTCTTTAGTGATAGTAACTTGCTGTTGAAAAATAAACATTCAGTTGCTCTGCCAAAAATATATGGGCTAAGTTAATGAGACATTTTGCATTAGGTGAAAGTCAAATTCAAACAAAACCAAGCATTACTGTGAGAATTATTAAAGTTGTTAGGAGACTTAAAGTATTGCGGATTTTGTTTTGTTTTGCTTTTACTTTGTCTGTGAACGGAAGCGTCCAATGATGCTAAAAGGACAAAGCCTTTCATTCTTCTGTCTGACTGCTAAATCCTTTAAAAATGCCAAAAATTCTTATTATTATATTAAATCCATTACATCAGCTATAAAATGTGCTCTCCGAGTCTCCGCACAATCCATGTCCTGCTCTGAGCATGAAGAGAGTAATAACCCTCTTGAATGTCATAATGACACGATGAAAAATCAAACAGGAAAGAGCATAACACACATCTCTAGAAAAACATTGAATATGTCCGTTAGAGCAGGAAATAGATGAGAGTGCTCAGTAGGCAGCACAGGAAGCTGCTTACCTGACTCTGATCACAGATATTTCCTTTCCGCAGAGGACGGATGTGCATGTTTTTTTAGAAACGCTGGCTTTATGCATGACTTTAGTTAGAATAATATTTTTAAGTGATGTTCTCAGATCCGTTTGGCTGGTTCATGAGACGTAAATGATGCAATCAGTCTAAAAGGACCATTTGTCTGTTTTTTTAGGATCTCTCTTGACAGAAATGCAATATAATACACAAACTGTATGTACTCAGAGATGTGTAAATACTTTTTATAAGGAAGCGTTATATTTTATTACCTTGGAATGAGCTATTTCTATTTACATACACCGCAGTTCCCCTTGCATGGAATTCACTATGTTGTTTCTACAGTAGCCCTAAATGGACAAACTGCTCTACAGAGCGCATTACGTTAATACGTTATCTCCTTCAGCAAAAATTTGAAAACAAGACGACAAACCTCCATAATGCTTCGTAAGGGAGCGGTGTAGTGAGCTGTTGGTTGCAATTCAAAACCTCACCGCTAGATGCCGCTTAAATCTCCACATTGCTCCTTTAAATGAAGAATTCACAAAAACATACATCGAGGGACAGAAGGTAAGCCAGAAACGGCTCCTAGAACTGAAAACCTATAGTAGCTTTGTGTGCCGAACACAAAATGCATAGGTCACTGAAAGAGGATGAGAAAATAAAGACAAAATTATCCATTTCGAATAAACTACAGCTTTAATCTCAGCTAATATAATAGGAATTGCCATGTTGGCCAATTGTTGCAATGCACACTACTACTTTAGCGTAACAGAAAGTGTGTCGGGAGGGGATTCTGAAACAATGTATACAGCAGGTGGTCCGCAGACAGATGCACTGCCGGCTGGAGTTCAGAGAGTGAGACCGATAGAAAGAGAGAAAGACAGAGACAGAAAGAAAGAGAACACGTGAACTGAAGAACTCCACCTGCACAACATTAGAGACCATAGCACAAGTCAACCATGATTTCACAGGAGACATTCCAGCACCTCAAAAAAAGTCCATCTTCACAGTCTGCTACCCAGAAGAACAGCCATTTGTCTCTCCAGATTTAGGCTGTGAAGAACAGCTCGCATGACCAACTCGAACAAATGTGCAGATCTTCTATTCAGACCCCAGATTTTGATCTGCATGGCTCTCTGACGCAAAGCCCTGGACTTTTTCTACAAGTCATAGTGTATTTAGACAACCATTCATGAGCTGAAACCCTAGACATCCCCAGCATCCAAAAAAAAAATCAAAGAGTCCTGTGGAACAAAGTGAGCGTCTAGTTTTGCACAAAAATAGAACTATTGGACTCTACTTCACTAAATAAGTTCACCAAACTCAGAAGTTATTTAATGATCTAAACTCTCTGAACCACACACTATCTTCAGTCAAGACAGACTTAAAATGATATTTAAACCACGAAAAAAAAAAGTGTAAGTAAACAAAATGAGTGCTCGATTTATTTTAATTTGTTACAATCTTTTTACATAAAAAAACATTTAAACAACCGACTATACATATAACCTTAATGCAGTTTAAACAGGTGTATGGGGGTGTGGTAGAAACATTTGGTGTGGATGGGGTTGGAGGGGGGTCTCACTTCCTGCAAAAACAAACATTGCCTGAACGCATTCACGGTGAGTGTGACCATTTGCACTGCGATGACTCAACGTTTTTGCAGTGTGGGTTGATTTTTTTGTGGATTTGTTTTGTTGTGCTGCTCTTGGAGAGAATAGGCCTTGACTGTGTAAAAACTTTCAATTACCTTTTGGCTCGGGTTGGACCACCAGCACTCCAGATTACCATTCAAACAGGTAGCAGATTTCTTCACTGTCCTCATACTTTGCGTGTGAAAATTCCTAAGCAAAAATTCCAGGCTATACAACATAATTGATAAACTGAAGCTCCCAAACACGATCCAATAAATCACATTTGCTGAAATAAACAACAGTCCCATCGAACACACAATGTGCAAGTGATGATAAAAATTCCATTCAGGCTTTATCGCAATACACAGCTGCATTTCAAAATATTTCCAAAATAATAATCCTCTCAAAAGTATTCAAAAATATATTCTTTGAAAACACTCTGAAGGCCTATTCATTCAAAGACAATAACCTATTAAATAACATTGCAAATCTTAAATTTGAGTTCACATCACCACAATAATAATGACAAAAGAGGAACAATACTGTTGCAGCTGAAAACCCACTTAAAATTGACCTCCAATCAAAAACCATTAAAATTTAAAAGGCCAGTACATTAAAAATATGAAAGCTTAGTATAAACAATGTTTATAGAACATTAGTGCAGATGCTAATATTGTTCTTTATAAAAACGGACGGTTTTAACTTAAGACTTGTTAACAGTGTAGACGACATTCATCACGTTCTGCACTGAAAAGATTCATTCTTCATCCTTTTACACCTCCCCTTTACTGGTGCATTTTCACACACTCTCATCAGAAAATCTCATAACATCTCATATTTAGTGTCTAAGAAATATTGCTAGACCGGTAATACACATCACAAACTCTCAGATCTCTATCCGGAAAGCTTTTAAAGTCAAGGAAGGCCAGTCATCAAGATGTGTTCTGGTGAAGCACAGATCTTAATAACGGATCAGTCTCCTTTAAATAAATTCTTATCGAGCGACTTCGGTTGAGACAGCAATATACAGTACTATAGGTTTATAAAGTGCATGTCTGGCACACCCAACATAAACATTTCTACCAGGGTTAGAAGTAATTATAGCTAATGACACTCATCAACAGGAAGCCAAACTGGAGGTGCTGTGCTTTATCCTCATGCAAACAAACATACTTGGAATTGCATCAGACAGCCTCACTAGAAAGACAGAGAGAGAGACCTAGACAGACAAAGAAGAAAAAACTGATGACAGACAAACAAAGGAAATTTAACACTTTCATGACTAGCTGTGGATGGCTGGATCGAATCACCAATGCAGACAGAACGCAGAATGTACTAGAATTTGTAGTCCTTGAAATTATTGGCCCAGTTTCACAGACACAGCTTAGTTTAAACCAGGACTATGTCTTAGTTGAATTAAGATATTTTTGTCGCTTTTATAAAAATGCCTTAGAAGAATACATTACTGGTGTGCATCACGAGACAAAACAATGGCACTGATATATTTTACGATTTTTCTGGGCAAGCTATTTTTAGTTAAGACAGGTCATACATTTATTTTAGTCTGGGACGAGCCTTAAACCTTGTCTGTGAAACCGGGCCATTATGTTTATTGAAAAAGCATATGCAGGACAAAACATCACACCTAGTTCTAGATAACAATGCAAGCAAGGGATCTACAGCACAAACGGCACTAAAAGCAACCATCAGAAATATTTAATAGCCTGAAACAAAATTTTTCAAAGTCTGTATTTATATATTTATTTATTTTTATTTATAAAAAAAGTTAACTGACTGTTTATATTTTTCTTCTTTTTTCCGACATCTTATTTATTTCAACCCAGGTATACCATATAATCCCGCGTACAAAACAATTCTTATTGTTTTTACTCAAAAGACAGGGACACTCTAGAAATACTGGGTCATTTTCTACCCAGCGTTGGGTTACAAATTAACCTATGCTTGTTTGTTATCGAAAAACACTGGGTTGTTTTAAACCATTGTTGGGTCAAATATAAACCAATTTGGTTAATTTGTCTCAGCTTTCCTGTAGCTCAGTGGTAAGAGCATTGCGTTAACAATGCAAGGTTGTGGGTTCAAACCCCAGGGGATTGCAAATAACTATGTACACACTCTAAAAATGGCTGGATTATCTTTTAACCCATACTGCTGGGTTGAGTCCGTTGGGTTGTTTTGCTGGGTTATTTTTCCACATGTTAAACACTTTTTGGGTAGTTTTATTTTCAAGGTGTTGGGTTAAACCCGATGGGTTAATGTGCTGGGTTGTTTCTGCTCACCGCTGGGTTATTTGAAGAGTCTCGCGCGTTTACCGCCCTGAAGACGTTGAGTGTACTACGCAACTTTCATTTTAATAAAGAACAAAGGGACAAAGTCACTGGTTGGAGCAATTTAAAGGTAAGATTTTTACGTTTTAAGGGAATATTTATTGAAATGGGCAGAATTTTGCAAGTCTTAACTAACGTTAGTGATGTAATTTTGACGACCAGCAACTGTTACCTCAGATATAAATTGACTCGCATAGTCCTGTGAACATGCGCGACAATGCGAATTAATACAATTTTAGTGAACCCCATCACATGTAAGCTAAGTTATGAACTTTAGTGAGAATTTAACAAAATTTGAGTCAAACCGGCGAGTGCCCCGCGAGCGCGGTCAAGCATTCACGGTTCAGGAAAGCCTCTCTCGGTGTCCACTCTGGATATTAAGCGGCCAGTCAATTATATTGCTCCCTCTGTTTTAAACCAAACATTTCAAGGTTTGTGCATATGATAAAGAAAGACGAGTGTGGTAGCCTGTATTTAATGAGTTGATTTGCTACACGTGTGGTTTCTTAATGTATTAAGTGGTGTAATTCATAATGTATTATACATAATTTATATGCATTTAGTTATTTTTATTAATTGACATTTGTTGCTACATATTGTGGAGATTTTTTATTAGTTATTTTTAATGTTATTTATAATGCTTGTTAATGTTTGATATTAAACATTTTTATTTATTATTATTAAACCATTTTCTTTTAATCATGCAAATCTGAAAATATTGCTGTTATTGGCTGTAAAAGTTAAAACATTTCTTAACAATTATTTTTACATTCAAATAAAAATGAATTTTTAAAAATAAATGTCAATTGTCTTGATTGACAATGAAGTACAGAAGAAATTAAGAATAACCCAGAATTAAACACATGAATAGTTAAAATGACAAAATTTGGGTTTTTTTCAATAACCCAGCATGCTGGGTTAACATGTGTAACCCAGTGTGCTGGGTTACTTTAACCCAGCATGTGTTCTGTCCAATATTTACCCAGCGCTGGGTTGCCAATTGGGTTGTTTGTAACCCAGACATTTTTAGAGTGCAGATGTATAGGACAATGCAATGTAAGTCGCTCTGGATAAAAGCGTAAATTTGACCAAACAGTTAGGTTCTTCCATTTTTCGAATACATAATGTAAAAAAAGGTCAAATGACTGAAAATGTACAACAGTTTTTTTTGTACGTCAAAATTGTAATTTAGTGTTTTTCACATGATTTTTTCTTAACGTGCATGTGACAATAAAGATCCAGAATCTCGACATATATGTACACAGGACACAGAAGTTGATTATTCTTGTTCACTTCACACCCACAGAAAACATGCTAGTGAGATATACTCTACGATAAAACTGAATCACGAGGGGCTTAAAGACTCCCACCCTCATTCATGACAACAACGCAGCGATGCTAACGTCACACTAGATTCACACTTACACTTTCTCTTCCTGTTCATCCATATGTCCTTTACACTCCAATCATACCAGCATTGCTTCGAGAGGTCCTGCTCTTTCTCTCTGACTCACGTTGAGCTCAGATGAATCAAAACCCCTGGAGAAGATTGTGGAGATTTGCATGCGTTAACAGAAAGCCAATGAATCACCACCTCAGCAAACAAAGTAAATCCAATGCCGACAGCGGCGAACAAGAACAAGAAAATTCACCCCCGATTTAAAGTCCTGGCAAAGTGGCTCAAGATGCGATCCATTAGAGCTAAACTTTAAAAACTGCATGGTCCGGGATCAAAGCCGGATTTGTGTTGATCCACACATGTGCTTTAACAAGGTTAATATTGTCATTCCAGACCTAGCACTCTTTTAATGGGATAAGCCTTGGCTAAGTGATGAGATGAAGTGATAACACTGGGATTCTGCTTGATTTAGTTGGCAGAGGAAGTCTCATGTGGAAGCTTTCCAAGAAAGTTCTCGCTGCAGCCGAGGGGGCAGGTGCACAGCTGGGGCGCACATCTGGACCGATAGCGAATGCACAGCTGCGCTGACCTGAGGCTTATACACGCGGCACACAAACACCGCCTGTGCCCGCTCAGACGTGCCGAATCAGTACCAGCAGGGCCGGTTTAACCAAATGTTGATACCAAGCAACGGCACAGGATTACTGGTTCACTGAGGGCACAGGTGTCAAGAGAAGCTTCAAACCTGCCCAGAAATGACAGCAAGACCACCCGATCAGTTACAGAGGGAGTCCAGACAAAAGTAATGCCATATTTAGTGTAAACACCAGGGAGTGGATGCATTTTAATGGAATATGAAAGAACATAATGGCCTGGATTTGGCAATGTTTTGACATTCATCATCTGAGGCGAATTGAAAGTAGAACAATGAAAATCAAAAGAACTGTGAAAGCATGAAAGAACTTTCATTGATGCCCACCTTCCCTCAGCCTATTAATCGATGTTAACACCTTCATTTAAACCTGTCGGCGTCTGTAATTATTATAATGCCACAAGCAATAATTACATGCACTGCAACATTATTCACTAAACCAAGAAATGAATCCAGCCATGAAGTGATGAAGGGCTGTCGATAAATCTTTAATCAAATTGTACATGTTGCACTAAGAGACAATTATAACAATAGAAACTGCAACTAAAAAAAAAATTAGTTCTTCAAAACGGAATACAATTTCCTATTAAAACAAGAAGTTGGGGCCATGACAATAGCCTATAACTTTTAATTAACACTATGAAATGCTCTAAATGATAAATAAAGAAGAGAAAAATTGCCATACACAGTGTTTGACATCATTCATATTTATCACATCTTTTGCTGAAAGACAGATTTAAACGTGTATCTGCTTCTGCTTTAAAAGTTGTTTTCGGCAACTTTTAGAACTACACTTGCAAATAGATTGCCACAAAGACAGATACGACTAAAAGCCACAAAATACCTATTTTAATGGGCTACTCAAGCAAAAGTTAGACAGAAAAGCTTGACACAAACATGAGAGGACAAGGAAAGCGAGGGGAGAGATCACGAGTGAGTTCAGATGTGAGAGAAGGGGGCTGGTGGTGAGAATGACATAAAGGTGGGAAACCGGGAAAGAGAGACAAAGAGAGAGAGATCACTTGCCGTCGAAAACTCATCATAAATTGGCAAGGTTGCATTCAGAGGTGAGAGACTGAGGAACCGCAGAAACTCACTTATATATACACACCGCACACGCGTGAAATTTCAATGAGTCGCTTTCACTGCTCTCCTGTAAACTTCTCACAGAAAACTCATCTGATCTCAGTGACTGACTCCACTACACACAGAGACAACAATAAACCCCTGACACCACGCCAGAGGAGGAAAATAAATCAGAAAACGCATAATCCCGAAAACAAAAAACAGCCTCTAAATGTATTTCTAAATTTATTCATATAGCCGAAGCCTGGTCAAGCGTGTTTGGACACATTAGTCCAGCTTCCAGATCTCGTGCACTACTACTTGTCCATTCCATTCCATTGCTCATTATTTCCATACATTCTATAAAAAGCATTTAGAATACAACCAAATGCATGCCTTTTGACATTAATGATACTACTCAAATATGTCTGACCCAGAAAACACTATATGCAGCTAAAATGCACTGGACATGCTTACATGCCAACCAAAATTCATGTGATGATGTGACAGTCAGCCGACTGGAGCAAGGCACTGAGCTCACACTCGCCTCCGGCCAAAGATCAAACATGAAAAAACAGACTATCACTGCTACAAAGCAAATTCCCATCTGTACTCCACTAGTCCTTATCTCGTGCATCTGAAATACACCCGACAACAAAAACAAGGAAATGTATGCATGCTAAGATGAGGAATTTTGCTGCCGGTTTACAAATCAAAAGGAACTTTTAGCTTCCTAGAGGACATCAGTCTCTGCTACATACACATGACATTTGTTCCTCAATTTTAGTACATTTTCAAAGCTTTTCTAAGTATACGTTATTAATAAAAAGGTACTGAATTCTGCTGATTTTGAGTTAGTGGAAAAGAGCAGTTCACGAACTAATCAATCAAATCTACAGAAATCAATAATACAGACAACTGGCAACTAACAGATAGTTAGGGCGTGTCAGTGACGTCACTTAACAGAAGTTTGCGCACAATATCAACTTTGGCATGATGAACTTATTTAACATGAAAAAGGACAGTTAAAAAGAGCGCAATATTTGTTATATTGCATTGACATAGGTTCATTTTTACAGCTTTTAATTTACACATCGAGGCAGCGCATAAAAGCAAATAACACTCTCTTTAATACAGTTTAAATAGTATGTTTATTCATTAGAATAATCGAAAAAGTAGCCCACAAATTAATCCGGTATAAAAAATGATAGACTTGCAACATTAAACTTAACATTTAAGTCACACAGTCACGTGTCATAAAAAGCCAACCAAAGCCAATATTCAAAGCCAATTAAATTAATATATATAATATAACAATATAAGTTTAAGAGGTTTTACTTCTCTGTCTCCCTGCTATGAAAAATACAACACTGAATAAAGCATTTAGCATACAATTAAAGGCTTACCATTTCTAACGTAACATTTATGCTACAAAAAGTGTCAATCACAAAGTGAAACTATCGCGTGCTTGAGTCCCTGTTATGACATCGCTGTTTTCTTTGACAAGTTTGACACAGAGTGGACGTCAGTGCATCCATGAAATATAAATTCACACATTAAAGGTAAGCAGGGTTTACTTCACTATCAGTATAAGAGACAGTCAGTCATGTTTGTCTATATCACATGCACGGAGATCACTGATAAACCTTCCACCCGTCTCGAGCTGCGATCTGCCTTTCCGCCGTGCAATAGAGGGACTATTCATGACTGACTCACAACTGCCCAGCGCGGCGCTTAAACTTCAATCAGTGGACATTAAACAGCACGGACTGGCCTGCTATCGCATCCGACAAGAGTCCGTCATCAGTCGAACATACTATGAGAGAAGAAACGCACAAACCTGAAGCGGCAAGGCGACTTTATCCTCCTTCCAAGGATTGATATTTGGTAGTTTGTTGCGGTCGCGCGCTCCCTCCCTTTCTCTAGCGCACTAGATAGATTGTGCTGATGTTGTTTTCACTTCCTCTTTCCTCCTCCTCCCGTGCGCTGATTGGTCCATCTGCTCTGGACATCCACCAATCAGGGCACAGTATATACTGACCGTTCAATAGAGCGTGGGGGCAACGCACTATTTCTTAGTATAGTAAAATCATGATTGACATTGACCAATAAATGTATTTAAGCCTTTATTTCACATGTATAATAAATATTAATTAAATGTAATGATATTGATGATGATTAAACATAATTTAGGCCTTTCTGTTATCTTTAAAGTGATGTAGATGTGAAAAATGAATGACAGTTTTGGGGAGTAGGTGTTAACACATGAGGAGAGACAGTGAGTGAGAGAGCATCACTGTGATTTAGGCAAAACACGCCTGAAATTACACTATAAATAAAATAATACAGATGATTTTAATCGCAAACAGTTTCAAAACAAAAGCTTTATAATAATTGTATACGTTTTTGATAAGAATAAATGTTAGTAATGTTAGTAAATGTTAGTAATATTTATTCAATTTGTCTTATTTGAAATCATGAAGTATTTGATTAATCGACTGGATAAGATTCCATAAGTACCTTCAAAGGTACCAACAACTTCTCATTGACACCAATAAAAGAAAGCTAGTATTTGATTGAGAAAGTTAAATACTGAATAAGAACAAAAATGGTTACTTATTTTAAGGGTATGTTTGACATTTTCTAAATAGCTGTCAATTTAAAAGTCCTTATTATGTCTAGTAAGTATTTTTCCCTGCAATGTGTTAATGTGTATCAAGCACAATTCATTAAAACACCTGCAGAATTCTGTTAAGCAGTGTCACTTGATTTAAAAGATTATATATCCAGCATCAAATAATCAAGCATCAATTCATGCAAACCATTCATGATTACAGAGGTGAAGGTTTCCATTTATAAAACAGCTGCGAAAACATACAAATGTACGTCGGTTAAGAAGCCGGGTAACTCTTGCTTAAAATCTTCTTTGAATGCTGAATGAAACTTTGGATGTTTTGGGACACCAAAAATGAAAAACAGCCTCTATAATAAAATCATTAAAATGAACCCCATGCTTCTCAAAGAGTACTGACGATTAAAGCTAATTCATTTCATATGGATGATTCTGATGCATTTCAAACTTAGAAACTCTAAATCTATACACCAGTGATATATTTTTGGCAAGAATATCATAAAACATTAATAAATCATAAGATATCAGTTTATCTGTTACTGATTCAAATGCATTACTTTTTATTGTTTTCAAATTAAAATGACTAGATTACTAATTGACTGATTTATGAGACAATCATTGGACTCTTTTTGTCTTATGTTGATTAATTGAATACCACACACTGATTAGAATTAAACTAGCCATCATTCAAAATCTACTTACTGCAGAATTAATCTAATGTTTTAACAAAGGATGCATGACATGACAGAATAGATCAGTGGGTACTTGCGCATAAACCCATTTATGAGACTCACGACTCGGATAAAAAGGGAAATATGACACAAAAACACATGTATCTAATGCCCTGGGCAACATCAGCACAAAGGGAGTTACAATAGAAGAGAGGAACTAAATGGGAAACATGAGAATCCAGCTTTCATTACACACAGAAACACACACAATCTAGATTGAATTTGAACAAATTCATCTAAAAACGCCAGAAATCAAATCTTGGTTGAATAATAGTTTATCAACACTTTTACCTCAAATTGGACAACTAATAATTAACGATTGCTCTTTGTTATTAGCACACACACACACATTTAAACGGTTTCTAATTGAAGCAGCATTATAAAGAGCTTCTCTGATGTTTTGATGCACTGTTTATCTTTTTACAAAATAGTACATGTACTACAGCGACTGCCGTGTTTCAATGACGAGTGAGCTTTCCTCCTCTCTCTAGTGACATGAAAGATGTCAACCATTGTAAACTCTTCAAGAGGTGCTAATTTGCTGTATTTACGCACCACAGCCAGCTCCAAACTCTCAAAATGATGAAAACTGAGAATGTGAATTTCCCACTCAAAAATAAAAAATGCTTGAAAATGTTTAACAAAAATCGTATTATTATTAATCAGATCAAAAGTAAATAACATGACTCATTTCTTTACATGACAGTACAGCTTTATGGACTTGAAAACGCCTCTGCAACATTCAAGTAGATGACATCATAATGCTTATCATTTCCACAATGAAAATGCTGAAACATACAATGATGAAAATCATGATACAATTCAACAGATTTCATCTACAGCAAAAGCAATCTTGGAGCTTAAGAAACAAACTATTTCTGAAAGCCTTAGGAAATCTGATAGAGATGCACAAATCCTAAGCATTCCTTGCAACAGAGGGGATTAAATGCTCCCATGCATTATTAAGCAGATCTGAAGATGGCTTGGGGAGCTGGGGAGAGGACTCGTCTGATAGAGCAGCCATCTGAAACAGTGTTTTACCCAAGGCCTCATAGGCTTCTATTAATGAGCGCTGACTTTTATCACGTCATAATGTCCACCAGCCCCGATTCAGTCAGAGTCGTCACCATCCTTAGCCTTGTGCTTCTTCTTTTTCTTCTTTTCTTTCTTCTTCTTCTCCTTTTTCTTCTTTTTCTTCTTGTGGCTTTGATTGGATGAGGAGGAGGAGTCAGAGTCTGAGGTGGTGTCCTGCAGGAGCTGTCTCAGCTGTTGGATCCTGAGGTGAGGGAGACGTTTTATTAGCGGTCCATAATATTGAACAATAGCTTATTTGTTGACAAAAAAGCAATAAACTATTGATTTGTCTAAGAATTTCAAGTCGTTTTAAAGGGATAGTTCATCCAAAAAGGAACATTTTGTACTTTGTTCCAAACATGTATAAATCTCATGGTTCTGCTGAACACAAAGGAAGATATTTGGAAGAATGTCGGATCTCATACTCCATTTATTGCTATAGTAGGTAAAATAATTACAACAGAAGTTAATGGGGGGTGGAATCTGTTTGGTTACTGACATTTTTCCAAATACTTTCCTTTGTGGTTAGCAAAACAAAGACATTTATACAGGTTTGGAACAACCTGAGGGTGAGTAACAATGACAGAATTTTCCGTTTTGGGTGAATATCCCTTTAAGGTGATTCAGAGGCATTTTCATGGTTCCATGGAGAGATTAAATTTGCAAATACTGTGGCACTGTGTTTGTCTGAGCGTACAGACACAGTAACCCCGATTCAACCAATCGCGAGGGAGCATTAAAAATGCAATTTTTTTAGCAATTCTTTCCAGCAATGCTGATGGCACAGAAGTGTACACATTCTTTTTTTGTAGAGAGATTTTGTAAACTTATATGAAAGACAAATCCTGTTTTCTTAAATAACAAAGTAAATGCAATGCTATCGATCAGCAATACAGGAAGCATAAAAAACAGCTTCTGGCAGACGCAGTGACCTGAAACTATTAACAATTCATTAGAGCACCGCTGTTCTCAGAGCTTGAAAGATCCATGTATCCTTGGGAACCACACAGCACACCATGTGTTCAGCACAGCTCCATTTCACATTTGCTTTCATTCACTGCACGCTGTGAAGATTGCATCAATTTTAAAGCAGCCGCCTTCTTATTTTTTTAGCTATTCTTTTCTTTCTGCTGAAAAATGTAAATTGGCAGTCCTGGGGGAGTGTTTAGTAATGCTGGTCGCCCATAAAAGTGCATCTCGGCAATGTACGAACAAAATAATTAAATCGTCAAAGTGGCCCACAATGGGTTTTACAACCAACATTACAGTTTCTAATCGTAATCGACCGTAACATGTTCCATTGTCGTACTAACAATTCCTCAGGAATGGCCAATATGAGGAACCTCAACACATCTTTTCTTAATCGTCATACCCAGCATCAACACATCAAAATCAATATGGTAAAAACTACAAGGCATAAAACCATGTAAATCATAAGTGCAACTAATACACCGTTTAAATATTTAAAAACATCAACAGCGATGGAGCACTCAACGTACCTGGTTTCTTTTTCATTGCGTTTGTTTTCTCTCATGATATCGTACATTGGATCCTCATGCGCCTGTTAAAAAAAACAAGTGGATTTACATTTTTATCCCAAGTTCAGTTTGTATATTTCATATTACATTATAAGCACACCAATGCAACTGTAATGTTTTAAAACTACACTGAAAGGCTGATGAAACATTAATTGGTTCAAATGAAACATTCAGAAACATTATTTGAAAATACAATAAACTGTAACAGTAGCTTATTTATGGGCACTTAGGGTTTCTACCCACACAAAGTACATTGTCTAATATTGCACACAAAACCGGCTAGAGATTACTGATTTAAGGGAGTATTGATGGACTGTGTTTCAACCGTCTGCCAGAAACCTAAATTGGGTTTATAAAAGAATTTGATTGACACAATTTACCAAATCGCTGCTGTCCTTCTGAAACCTGTATCTCCATATTTCATGATTTTTTGGTTGTTGCCGTAAATCATCATTATTAGTCACCCTTTATGTTTGTCACTGGGTTTTGCAAATATCTAACCATTAAAAAGTATTAAAATGTCAACTTTGACAACACAGTATTTAATAATTTAAAAAGAACAGTGTTTTTGTCATTTCCTGAAAAACATTGAATTTGGACATCCAAGATTTAGAAGGACAGCAACGAAATCTTTAAATCATTTAATGATAATCAAGCATTATGTCTCAGGCAGTTAATAAACAAAACGTCACACCTCGAAAACATTTCACAAATGTTTTATTTTATCATTGTATCGTTTCCTTCTTAAAATCACACATTATGAAAAAACAATTGGTGGCTTTTATCTGTCTATTAGCTTTCAAAGACCTAGTAGCACGAAAGATTGCCAAACTCAGCTTTAGCATTCAAAATGTATCTCCGATCTCTTCTGTTTTAAAAAAAATGCACTACACAAATAGAATTTGCAACCAATTAAAAAAAAATACACTTTACAAAGCTGATATGTGAACTTAAAACATATTTATGTTTCACAACCGCTTTTATTTTGAGAGAACTGGGCTAAAACCATTACTTGTACAAAAGCACACACTTAAAAAAATCTCTACAATTATTCGAAATAAATCACTTCGGTGAACACGAGAGGCCATTCGCTGAACTTACCACTCTGAACTGCTCCAATTTCTGATTGCCTTTGGTGAAGAAAGGACATTCTCGATCACCTGTTCTGTGGCCATACCGCTTACATCTCCAACCTACGTACAGTGAAAATGCAAAAATATGATTTTGACTATAAATAACTCCTATAGACTCCCATAAAACGCCCCCAAAGTCTACATTTCCTGTAAGTTCATACAAAAGTACCAGACTAATTAACTGTTGATTTTTCTGCCAATAAAGGTTACAGTTATTTAACGCAATACACATACAGTGTGTGATCAGCATTATTTCGTTTTAAGGGTAAAGGAGATATATCAGAGAGCTTGCTTACACTGCATGACCTTCACCTCTTTCCCTAGAGGCATCCACAGTCCTTTAGTGGGGGCTTGAGCCAAGAATTTTCGGGCATCCTCATTGCCAGGTCCCTCTGGAATACAGTCTTCCGGCCTGTCCTCCTTTTCCTGCAAAAGCAGTACTGCATGCGTCACAAAATCATCTTTCCAAATGTTTTCATTAATGCATAATGTTTGATCAAATGCTATAAGGAGAAGATGGCAAACAAATAGCCAATAATCATGAATTAATCAAGAATTATAGCCATGGCAAACCTTTATGAGACCAGGAGGAGGATTTTCATAGCTGGAAGGGAAAAGTAAAAGAAAATTAGAGATTTGTTTACCTCTTTCATTAACAAACAGCATGCTTAGAAACATTAATATCTGCTGCAGTACAATACTTTAGTTTTACTATGGTATTTATTGTAAAAGTATAGTAACCACAAATTGATCAATGTCTCACTGCAATAACCACAGTGCAACTATGATATTAGTTGTAAAATACCGCTAAAACATGGGTGCTGTATTTTACTATATTAAAACCACGACTTTCTTAAAGAGGAGCGTTAGAGCAGTCCTGTTCATCAATAAGCTCTTATAACTCATTTCAAAGCTATTAAAGATATTGTGCATATTTCCATTCTGTGGTACTCACAAGGTTTCGACATGCTCGATCTTCTGCGCCTCATAAACGAGTTTTTTGGTTTGATTCTTGTATTTGTCATCGTCCTGTTCTGACTGCTTGTGTTTCTTTCGTTCTTGTCTGTCCTCGCGGTGTTCGCGTCTTCGTTTGCGATCTGACATTTTATGTTATTACTTGGGTAATTTCTGTTAAATATATGCCAACATCGTCAGCCCAAAAAGTTCAGATTTTAAGGGAATTAATCATGTTGGCAAAAACACAGGAGAGCTTCTGTTTGACCACTTCCGGGTAAAAGAGCGAGCTGATTTAAGATGTCAAAATAAAAGTCGTAAATTACAACCACTAACACTAACTTTTACAACATTTAACACGTTAATTTTAAATTATATAATAATTGTGCTTTTCAGTACAATGAATACTATTTAAAAAATGTACACGGCTCGTTGGAATGCTTGATTCTGATTGGCCAGTCACGACATTTGGAGGTTCATTATTCCAAGATAATCTCTCAAAAATCTTTTTGACTTTTTTTTGACAAATGAAATACAAATATTTATATTTTAATAACATGTATGCCATTATATTTATTAATAATTAAACGTAAAAAAACGGCTAAAGTAAACGAGTAAAATGAGTTTAAAAATATTTCAAATTCACATTTCATGTCCTGTTTTTTTCTCATGTGGCAAGTAGCTTCTATTCGGGTCCTGATCACACTGTCGGGGCTTATTTCTGCGATAACAACCGGCGGCCTGTATATTATCCCTTATTTAATATATAAAGATTTTTTTGTAATACATGTAATACATATATTTTTTCTATAATGTCTTACAGTCATGCATTACTTGTTATAGGCTTCAGGGTATGTGCAATAAAATTGAGGACTTTGTGAAATAAACTTTGAATTTTACAACCTCACACCACACACTATTGACACCATTATAGGCAACAAGACTGTGCAGTAAAATTCATTTTTATTTTTTTTATATGCCGTGTTTGCGTAACATATTGTTTATATCTGCACTTGTCTATGTCTGTTGTATGTGTTTTAATGTATGTGTGCGACTACTGAAGAGCCCAAATGTTAATAATAAATGAATACAAAAATGTAACAAAAATTACGAGTGTGTGATGTATAACGTAAAAGACCTTAGAATTATATGGTAACAGTGATTTGATCACCTCCTGCAATACCTTGTTGTTTTCCGCAGATCTAAAAAAAAAATACATATAATGTACCAAGAGTATATACCCTGAAAATATTAAACTTTTTTTTCAATTGCATTGTGAAGACACAGAATTAACAAAGGAGCTAACTATCTTTGGTCTTTGCTTTTAACAAATAGCCCATCAAAATGTAAACAACCAGAAAACCCAGCCTCCTTCTTTTCAGTTTGTAAACTAGTTTAGTGGCAGTGATCCAAAAGAATGGCTGTGGATACAAATATGTAATAAAAATAAAGTTTACAAAATTAATATTAAGCACACAACACATAAAAAAAGTATAACAAAAGAGACATCATGGAAATAATTGGCAAACACAGCATATGTCTGCAGCACAAGTGATAACCTACTTAAATATTCAACACACTCATACAAAAAGCCAAATATCATATAAATATGACATTGCTTGTCCACAAGAGAGAGATAGACACTCAACATAAGAAAGAAAGAGCTTCCTTTTAATATAACCCTGTTGTAAAGGCACTGATGCCTAAATGAGTTTGATAAACCAGGCTATAGTGACTCCTCCACCAGGTGGCATAATACGAATATGAAAAAGTGATCTCCAGCTATATCCACCTGGATGCTCTTGATTTCAGTGTAGACCAACTCAAAGTGGGCCAGAGCCTATTTTCTAACAGCTCTGAGATCTTCAGAGGGAGGACAAAAAGTCTTTCAGACCACCTTTGCCGCTCTGCTGTTTATCCTCCAGCGTAAGGAGCTTCTTGAGTCGAGCAAAAGGTGATGACTTCACGCTGCCTGACTTCGACGATGAAGAGCTGGTGTTTGAGGATACTGACCTGTGGAGATAATAGTCACCTTACAAAAAAGTTTTGATAACAAATTATGTCAGTAGATCTCTAAGAGTAGCCTACCTAGGCGTTTTGCTTGGTGTTTGGTCTAAAAAAGCAGATTTTGGAGTTGCTCTGTTAGCCGATTGCGGAGTCCTGTTTTTGCTCGCACTCCACGGGGTGCCACGGCTCTTCGATGGAGTAGCCAAATATTCCCTGTTGGCTCCTGGTAGTCTGGACAATTTATCACAGGTGTGGCAAGTGGCCATCTAGGACAAGACACAAAACAAGTTAAATGAGATTTTTTCCGTAAAGGAAAAGTTCACCCAAAATGAAAATTATGTCTTCATTTACTCACCCTCAAGTTGTTCCAACAGTGTATAAAATTCTTTGTTCTGTTGAACGCAAAAGAAGATATTTTGAAGAATGTGTGGCCCCATTGACTACCATAGAAGTTTTTTTAACCTTGTATGGTAGTCGGTGGTGCCCCAGAACTGTTTTCTTACAATCTTTGAAATATCTTTCTTTGTGTTCAGCAGAATAACAAAATTCATACAGGTTTGGAACAACCCGAGGGTCAGTAAATGATGACAGAATTTTCATTTTTGGGTGAACTGTTTCATATATAAATGTTTGCTGATGCAGTTTCATTGATAATGCTGTGACTGTTTTCAGGTTTAAAAGCAGTTAAAAGGAAATCTGAATAAACACCCCGTGAGCAGACAATCTCACATCTCAACGGCTGATAGATCTTAACAGATGTCCCATAAACAATCCAATTAAATATCTCATCTGTGGTCACCAGAGCATCTCACAAACAAGTTATTCAGGCTCACAGTTTGCAAAGACATACAAGTTAATTGTCCTATATTTACACAATGACTAAACTAGAACCTGCAACAATACATCCAATAAAAATACACACAAGTTACTAAACCAAGCCTGTTGCTTTGGTTACACTCTTGTGCTTAAATTTCACACGATGATCAGGAGTTGGAGACCGTGAGAATGTTTTGACAGGTATCACACAGATCACATATGAACGTGAGCTCTATTTACAGCAGACACGCAATATACACGTACACTGAGGCCACAACAGAGAGCAAGAAACTGCCAGAGACAAGCGCTAATTTAAGCCCACCAACCGGTGTGTTACAACTTAATACACACTTTATAATAAAAATCATTAAACTTCCCAATATACTTCCTAATATTCATATTTAGCACTTTGGCGACATTGGTTTATCTATGACTCATATTATTACATTTTGCTTCATACAATCCTGACAATTTGGATCCAACTTAATTTTTTTCGTAAATAATATGAACCAATAAAACAAAAGGCTGTGCACAAACTGGAAAATTATTTAGTTTAAATTTGAGAGAAAAAAAATCAACTCACCGACACAAAGGTAGCCATTGCTTTTTGAGGGTAACTCTTGGATAAACTGAAATGTGGATGATTTGAGCTGATCCAGTCATACAGGTGGAAGTAACTATGTTTACTACTGCACCCTTCATGTCTGAAGATATAAAGAGCACTGAGAGCCAATCAACTACTGCGAGGGTGGAGTCTGACTGACTCATTCTTGACCCCCATTGGTTGCCAAATTACGCTCTGTAATTTCCTAGCAATCTTTTAAGAAATTCCACAGATACGTAGAGACAAACAAAAGATTTATTAACACTGTTATAATACTTTCAAATAGTGCCAAGACATTAGAAGTGGACTTGAAGTTCAAATGATGCACAGATAAGTTTTTCTGTTTAAAGTGATAGTTTACCCAAAAGACTCAATTCTGTCAGCATTTATTAACCCTCATGTCATTTAAAACCTGCATGTGACTTTGTTTCTGTGGAACACAAAAGAAGATATTTTGAGAAATGTCTCAGTAGTTCTGTGACCATCCAATGGATGTTAATGGGGACGTTTTTGGTTGGTTTTCTGCAGAAGAAAGAAAGTCACACAGGTTTAGAATGAAATAAGGATGAGCAACTATCCCTTTAAAGTACAGTCGTGCCCAAAACCATTGGCAGTGAGATAAATTTTCTGTTTTGCAAAGTTTGCTCCTTCTGTATTTGTAGATTATTTTCCACAAGTTTCTATGGTATACTGGATATCTTAAATTAACATATCTTTCATTTTAAAGGACGGAAAATCATAACATATGCGAAGAGTCGATTTTTAGTGTTGGGCCTTGTGTTTCATAACCTCTGCAATTCGCTCTGGTATGCTGGATATTAGCTTCTGCGTCAAATCCTGACTGATGGCTAACCTTTCTTGCCTTATTAATGCTCTGAGATGATCGCAATTTTGGGGCTTCTGGTCAACTCTCTTTTTTAAGAGTACATAACATGAGATCATGAAAATGACATTTCATGCAGTGGGTAATGTTGCTGTATTTGAAAGTAAGCAGTCTGCCAAGTTGTAAATCCGAAGGTAAATGAATAACCTAGTTGTTGGCTTGGAAAAAAGGGAGTCGACTCTGAATCACGCAAACGAGTCGTTCCTAGTCCGGTTCACGAACCGCCGCGGATTACGTCACTACATATATTCCCCACCTACGTTTGGCTAGGACTGCCCACGAAAACTTCACTCTTCTCCCACACACACTGTAGCTCATTCGCCTCATTCACGGTAGACCAATCACAGCAGATTAGACCATCTGACCAATGACATCAGACTAGGCAATCGGAAAGGAGGGGATTAGATTAATCATGAAACAAATCATTTGAGAGTCAGTCAAGAAGTAAGGTGAGAATAACTGCCGTTTGTTACAAAATAATCTTGTTTTTACACCTTCTATGTACATAACTTGTAGTTGGATGCTCAATAAACCAAAGTAGGACTTTAAAAATCCCTAGTTATGTGCTCTTTAAGATTGACCACAGGTTCTGTCTATGGGATTGACATCTGGGGAGTTGCCTTTCTTCCCAATTATTTCAAATGCATCGGATCACTCTGCATAATAATCTTTAAAAAATGTGAATGAACACAACAACGGCTTAAGCAGAAACTTTGCAAAACACAGCCTTTATGTCATTGCCAATACCTTTGGCCACTGAGAAAACAAGATACCAGAACTACAGCGTATATACAAAACACCACATACCACTTAAGCACTACTTATAATGTTAAGTGCTTCTCCATATAAAGACAATAACCTCTGTTACATCTCTTAATCTCCATCACACAGCTCAGTCATTAAAAAGCCTATGCTCCATGATTACAATCTGCCCATTAAACAGGGCCATAAACAACTATTAATGCATCTTTGGGACAAACACTATGAGAGTGGACTAAGGGGCAGATGAAAGAAACATGTCTAATTCTTTTCCAATCATACTTCTCCGTCAAAGTACATCAAACTCCTATTACGCACACAAAAACACAATTTTTGCTTTTTCATTCCTATAAGACCTGGCAAAATATCTGATAGACAACCTCGCTCAGTTGCAGAAATCATTTGTGTTAATGACAACCTCATGATACATTTAAAAAGGAAACCTAACATATGGTTTGGTGTTGCTGAAATGTTTTTGGAGCCTTTCTGACAGGTCTATGACGTTGGGACACAAGACTAACATGTTGGGACACATTGTTCAGTAAAGTACACCATTTTTCAACTCTAACTCTTAGATTTAAATTAAAGCTCTGGGTTAAAAACTAGTATGTAGGGACATACATATAAATATTAAATTCAAGACTCTGCTCCTGGCTTACAAGACCACGACTGGTTTGGCACCACCTTATCTTCACTCACTAATGCAGACATATGTACCCGCCAGATCCCTACGATCTGCAAACGAACGGCGTCTTGTGGTGCCATCCCATAAAGGTAAAAAATCTCTCTCGCGCACCTTCTCCGGATCTGTTCCACCTATGTGGAATGATCTGCCTGCTGCTACAAGATCTGCAGACTCTGTAGCCATCTTTAAGAAACGCCTGAAAACACATCTCTTCCGCCAACATCTGACATCTGACTGATCTGTTCTGACTCAACTCTCTTCTCTACTCTTTTCTTCTCTTCTTTAAAAAAAAAACAACAAAACAAAAAAAAAATGTATGAATGATTCTGTATACTGTGTTGGACTATATGAACCTTATTTTTGATTGCACTTATGCTTTTGTTGTACTTATGATGTCCTAATTGCTTCCATTACCTACCCCACTTGTAAGTCGCTTTGGATAAAAGCGACTGCTAAATGACTAAATGTAAATGTAAATGTAAATAGAGTTTAATCTGTGTACTGTGTTAATAATCATCATATCACAGATATTGTCAGCAGAGCTTTAGTTGCATTTAATCTGGAACGTTCTTTTAAGATGCCGAAGCACATGTTAAATTGGCTGGGGGTCAGGTGCACAGGACGATCTCCGATGACTAACACAAGTCGTGTGTGTGTTGAGCGATGACTGGTGCAGAGCTTTGATGATCAACTTCCCCTTTATAAAAATTCCACGTAAACACCATTAGCACCGGCATCTCTCGAGACTGTCAATAACACAAACATCAAACAGCCGAACATCCCGAGACATCTCAAGACAGTCATCCGGAGCATTTCAGTATGGCTGTGAGAATTCACAAGCTTTTTTCAAAGATGCGTTTACTGGTGAAAAACTCTGAGACTGCCTTGCAGGAGATTGAAGCAATCATTCAACAGCAGCTGTTGATGTCGAGTTAATAAATTGGAATAGCAAAACAGAACAGAAATGCCTGCATAGAGATAAATGTGATGCAGACTGAGCTGTCTTTCATTCAATGTCAATACTGCTGGATTACATCTTAGACTTTACTTAGAAAGCCAGAGATCACAAGTAAACATGCATGTAAATAATATGAATTTCATGAATTGATATGTTCCACTTTTGAAATCCATAACTTTAGCCGCAATACCGCCATCTCTGTTGGAAACATGGGGTTGAAGTCAAACGGATGTTTCTCACAAAATTGTACCAAAGAAATTATAATTGATTATATTTAGGTTATCGTTGTAGAATATTTTTTTTACTTGCGCAATAAGTGATTTTAGATTATTTTTAACCAAAAGGTACGTCTGTATAATTATTTAATATAATTCAATTGCTTTAAAAAAATAACATTACATTTTTTAATGTATAAAAAATGAATAAAAAGATGTATGCACATATTTACATTTACAATTTACATTCTGTTTTCAGAGCGATGAGCTTTGTAAAAAATCTGCGCGTTTCAGAGAGACAGAGCAAAGAGGAGATACAAACATGCACGGTATGTGGAAAATACAGCGTTTCTGAAGCTTAAATCTTGTAAACAAATCGGAATACATCTACTGTATAAAAAACAATAATATTTGTTTTAGCCGTGTCATATGACCCATTTAACAATTGCAACAATTTATTTTTAGGTTTTAAAACTCAAACAAATTGTGTATTTTGTATAAAAACAATACACAACTAAAGGTTTTGTAAATGCCATTGACGAGTGACTTAAAACAGCTTCATCAAATCCATCCATCACTTCCTAAATATTTACTAACACTTTCTCTCTCCCACACATCAATCCAATAGACAGGCTCTTTGTTTTCTATTAATAGGTGAGACTCCTGAAATACCCTCATCTAGTCTGTCTGCCCTGACCTTGCAGCTGAGATTCAAAGTAGCACAGCTGTCCTTGATACACCAGCCTGGCCAGCAATGTGTGCGTGTGTGTGTGTGTGTGTTGAGCTATTGATATGTGAAAACCCATCTTTTCAGGGCAATCGATCTGCGGTACGCCCATCCCCTCTGACCAAAAATGGAAAAGCTGCAACACTGACTGTCTCCCTGAGGGGAAAGAGTCTGTCACACACACTGTGCAGGAAATGCAGGTTGGAAAAAGTGAAGGTTGGTTGGCACGGAAGCATCCCAAAATGGCCAAAGATGCACCTATAATCATCTCATGGAAACTGATTATTCTTAAAATAAAAACAACAGAGGATTAATGATGATGTGTAAATGAATGTATATTTATCAGGGAAGCTTAAACTGATTTTAATCCAGTTTTGGCAAGCCGGTACAGAAGGACATGCTTCAAATACCTTGCTAAAGACCAAGCAGAGCTGTCACAAGCCAACAGCATGTCAAGCACTCTAACGCGGCTAAAACAAATATTATTGTTTGCTTTAGATGTAATACAATGTGTATACACAATTTAAGGTTAAAAAACGCAGTATTTTCCACATACCGTGCATGTTTGTATCTCCTCTTTGCTCCGCCTCTCTGAAACGTGCTGATATTTTACAAAGCTCGTCGCTCTGAAAAGCGAGGTGTGCTATGATTGGCCAGTTCACTAGTGCATAGTGATTGGTCGAATACTGCACAGAAATATAACGCCTCTTACCATACTTGGAACATCAGGTTCAAAAGCTACAGGTACGCCCACCTTACTTGCGTTTAGATTTGGCCGGTCTTGGTCAAATTGTGTTACGAACTATCGTAGATTCGCCGGGGTGTGGTTACACAAGGTCGTTTCAGGCAGGTCTGGGTGAGCATTCGCTTCTAGATAAAATACATCAGTTCCGACACTTAAATTTTTGCAATTTTACATATCTAATACATGCATGGGCAACTTATAACACACCAAAGACAAAGAAAAACAAGTATTTCCGGCGAATCACCCCTTTAAGACAAACAGTGAAAAGTGATATTACAAGTCATGACATCTGTAAAAGAGATCACTGCCTAATAATCCCTCCAGCGCTACCAATGCCAAGGTCATGTGTTTGATTCCTGGAACATGGACAATAAAATATATGAGCTCTTTAAATTGCTTTGAATTAAATGTTCATGTAATCCAATCCCGTCCTGCCCTCTCGGCTAAACCTGTCTCTTGCATTGACTTGTGGAAAAGCAAGCTAATAACAATGAACCTTTCTGAACCCTTGCTCACCATCAAGTTCATTCGTCTTGCCAAAATCTTCCTCGCCCGCAGAGAAACGAACGCTAGCAATGTGTGCAGTATCTAGCAAACTAACACCTAACAACAACCCCCACCCCACAACCACAGACCTTTGCAGTATCACTAACACACAGCTATGCATCAGTGCAAAACCGCACGTAGACCAACATAAAGGTGCTTTTGAGGATTAACCAACAAGTAATTTATAAAAACATCATTTATATAAACTCAACACATTTTGTCCCAATATAATTTCTCAAGTTTAAGTATTAAAATGGATCCATTCAAACTGGGACTACATAATTGATTTGTCATGTTGAGTAAAAAATAGCATTATCAAAACTAGCCAGATTTCAAGTTTCCGGCATGCTTTGCATGTGTCTCAGAAAAGAAAATAGAAAATGTAAGTTTTAAAACAGAACAGGCACAGAACAAAAACTAAATATATTTGACCGATGTAAAAAAAGGATCTTTATCCGACAGATTTTGTCAGCATGGGTCTTAAAGATGCAGTGCGTGACATTATGGAGGATCTATGGACAGAAATGCAATGTTATCTAGATAACTACGTGTTCAGAGGTGAAGACCTTACATAGTTAAGCGTGTGTTTCTTATCTCAGAATGAGCTATTTCTATCTGCATACACCGCCGGTCTCCTTACATGGAATTCACAATGTTGTTTCTACAGTAGCCCTACATGGACAAACTGCTCTACAGAGCGTTTCGTTAATACATTATCTCATTCACCATCGAAGCGAAAAATGTGATGTCATCTTAGTTCTGTGTCAGCCACCGTCGTACTTTGAAAGGGAGGGACGAGCTCTATATGCCGCTTAAATCTCCAGATTGTTACTTTAAAGGGATAGTTCACTCCAAAAAATGAAAATTCCAAGATGTTTCAAACCTGTATAAGGGACTTTGTTTGGTTGAACACAAAAGACGACATTTAAGAGAAAAGTGACAGAAACTATCCATTTATCTTTTTGGAGTTCAAAATTTAAGTCATCTGAGGATAAACAAATGATCCAAAAACAAATGCTTGTGTCTAATGAATGTCTTCCTGCCAAATACTTCATCTATTATCTATATAAATCTAAAACTTCTGATACTGTTAAAGTGTTTGACAGGCTGTCCTGCAGTCCTATCAGTACTTAACATACCAATCTTAGTGGAAAGTCAATGGAAACTGCGTGTAGTGTAACATCATTGATTCTGTTCCTATCTATTAAAGGCAGAGGAGCAACCGGAACACTTGTGCATAAGACTCCATGTTTTTTCCTAGTGCTGACCATTGCCCTGGTAGATTACCACAGTATTACTGTATATACTGTATATGTATGACAACATGAGGTTTGTCTGGTTTATATTTATTTAAATTGACCTCACCAGAGCATTAGTGGCCCTTTTAAACTTCTGGAGGACTACAGTCTCTTCTCTGCCAAGTCTCTTTCCCGTCGACTGCCGCTTCAGAAGCCTTCTGATCCGCGCCGTGGGCTTCCGCTTGGGCCGAAGACGCACCCGATGGTTATCCGGCAGTCGCCATTGGTAACAGAACGGGCAGAGCAAAGAATCCGGCAGGGCGGCAGCTGGCGTGAACAGAAAAACAAAGTGGAGATTTTGGGCACGGCAACTAGTTTAAATAAAACAGCTGATGTTATGCTCTATTCTGAGGACGGTTTGGTATTTCTTTTGTCTTGGACTAAAGCTCAGTCAACTTTTCCAATATGTGGTCATCCTAGCCTGCCGTCAGACTGCCTTTAAGCTTGCGGCTGTAGATTATTCTGATTATTCTAAACGCTGATGGCATTATTGGGTTTAACTTTGTTTAGTGTGTCTTTTTTTTATACCAGAGTTCTATTCTGTCGCCTGTGTGGTGTTTTTATAGACTAGGGAGCTAGGGAAAAGAATGGGCCTTAACTAAAATAACCAATTAATAATGGCAAAGAGGCCATTAATATGAATTACTTACACATAACTTACCATTTTTCTGATGTCGTCTCCTGCAAAAAAAGAAAAGAAAAAGTGTTAATCTTTTACGTTAAAAGAAAAAAACTTTCAGAGCTGATGAATAATTTTTACGTTTGGCAGATTTCTCGCTCTCAGCTGATAAAGTTTGTTTATACCTTGAGGGTTCCTAGTGCACAAGAAGAAAATACTGGAAGAGGTTATAAATAAACACAACCTTTTTGTGTTTATTTATAACCAATGCTGCTTTCTGAAAAATCCTGTCAAATGTTAAAAAACGTTTACTTTTAAACCCCAGAGGGTCCACACTGAACATCACATCAGCATTCTTAACTCATGATCATAACTTGCTTACTTAAAGACTTTAATTTCCCTTGAGACATAGTGTGTATGTTCTCTATTTTGGAACATGATGCTGTTGAAATGGCTACCTCTATGTAATCATTATAAGCCGTTCCAAAATTGCTTCACACGGTCAGTGTTACTGTGTGGCACGTGTGTGTTAATAGGGACAGGTTGGTATTGTTGTCATGCATCTGACACTGAGTCCCATCTGACACTGTTTGTAATTCACAGCATGCCATAGAGCCTGGGACAGACATCATGGTCTCTATAAGAGCACATAGAGCCGTCATACGGGTGGTGATGAAGTATTTTTGAGATAAATATTTTCTTTTCATTTCTTTATGCCTTAAAACACATGACAATACGGACAAAATCAATTACTATAGGTCTATATGCATTCTGTCAATTTTGTTAAAGTTTAAAACATCAGCAAAATGTCATATTCACTAAACCATTTTCTATCTTTCTTGATAAGTTCATAGTTTATTTTTATTTTACTTGCTTTGTTGACTGATAAAATCTCTTAAAGTAATAGTTCACGCAAAACTCAAAATTCTTTCATCATTTAATAAGCCTCATTTATTAAAAGCCTGTTTATAACTCTATATTCTCTGGAACACAAAATAAGATCTAATTCTTCAAAATATATTATTTTGTGCTATGCTGATTGAAATGACAAGATGTTGGGTAAATGACAGAAGAATTTATATTTTTGGTTTAACTATGCTTTTAAAGATGATCATCAAAAATTCAATACTGCATATATTTGCTTTGTTATCAAACATTATTAAAAAATGAATAAAAATAATGAAATAAAAGGGATTTGAAGATAAACAAACAACTAAAAGCAATTTTTGTTCGTTCGTTTATTAATTTTGTGTCCTATTTTATTTGCCGAATTAATTAAAAGATAATTATTATTATTATATGGGGGGGGGGGTGTAATAACCAGAAAAATGTGATGTGATGATGATATTTGAGGATGTAATATAACAGCATGTCCTCTTCACTGTAGTACTCTAATTAAAATAGTTTCCCTATTTAAGGTGTAGATCCTCTCGGATGCTCTTTGAACAAAGATAACCCGTATTTAATTTACAATGTGGTGTCTCGGCAAGATTATATCAAAGTTGGGAGGCTGAGCTGAATTACAATGACTTGTACTGCAATAAAATAATTGAAGAGAAAAACATCCTGTTCAACTCTAGCGTACACTAGTGACGCTTACAATGACACCTGTGACAGGATGATTCATTCAAGAGGGCTTATTCATAGATGGTTTTTAATTCTATGGCTTTCGTGGCACTCCTGACTTCAGTGAAGTGATTCCAATAAGTTACATGTATGTTGTGAGTTGTGTGGAACATTTTGTCCAAGCAGAATAGCAAAACATGTGGACTGGCATTTTAAACATGCAGCGTATCGACCATTAACAAAGGTTTACGACACACTCAATCCAGGATGCCGAACATGGTAAAATCATCTAATGCTAAACTTAATTAGAGAACAATTTGAAGAAATACATAAATAGTTTACTAAACCAGATGAATCACAGTAGGTTAAGAATAATAATAGTCTAAAGTTGGCAGAAGTTAAATAACAGCAAGAATGTGAAGGACAGATGATCTTTCCAAGCCTCAATTTCCACATCACTATATTTTAAATTCCTCATTGACTTTCCATCACAACTTTCCTAGGTTCAGTAAATTGATCTAGCTGCTTTGGAAGTTAACAGATTCAAACTCACGTTTTCTATTGACTGCACTTACTCCCTCTACAACTTTAAGTAAAGCCTGAGAATAAGTAATAAAGAATACTAATACTGTGTAATAAGTTTTTTATTTAAAATTATTTATTTAAATAGTTCTTTCATAATCTTAAAATAATTCTGCTGTGCTCACCATATTCACTAACTAATAAAGAAGACAAAATATGATCACAGGATAGAAGACCAACTATCTTCCCTGTTGAATTTCAGTCAATGTAACTATTTGTAAGAGTGTGTGGTGGTCTAGTTTAGTGTTCATTTTACTATAATGTAATAAATAAAAGGATAGTTCACAAAACCCTGAACCTAGTTTTGAAGGATTTGAAGAATTTTGGTAACCAAACAATATTGGCCCCTTCTGACTTCTGTAGACCCCTTTTGCGCCGACGTCACGCTTACGTCTAGGCATTAGCTGGAGGCAAAACAAAGGGAAAACTGGAGGCGCCTAATACAAACCACCACAGATTCGGCTACATAAGGAGTTTAAAATATCATCTTGTTGTGTTGTTTGGTGCCACAATTTACGGAATACAGTCTCCAATTTGATATTTTAACACATACCTTCCGCCATTGCCAAACAAATACACTGACGACAGCTGTAGTTAAACACAATAAAACGAGCGGATCATCAAATATTGGGTTTCACTTCATAACCTGTGGATTATGATTTGTGTCTAAAAAAAATCTCACGTATGCCCAAATCAAACTTTTCATAGAAATGTTTAAGAGGTATGCGCGCACACAGACACAAACACACAACTTCATTGTATTACACAGAACAGCTTTCACAGCCGATGTTAAAGTCATGGTAGCTGTTATTTGACCGTTGGTTATCTTAAAATGAGTGTATTGAATTCATATTACCAGCTGTCGTGAAAGTGTGACTGTGATGAAAGTGCAAGAAGTTTAACGCGTAGCTCAGTCAAATGTTTGCAATCTCTGATAACCAAACACTACTCCAGTAGCTCTTCCTCTTCTCTGAGGAAGGCCTCGCCCTTTTTTGGGCGTATTCCTTTGGGCAAAGGTTATTAAAAGCACTCGGAATAGTGACATCATGTACCAGGGAAGTAGAGGGCTGTAGTCCGATTCCAGCCGTTCTCTGTAGTTCTTGAAAAGCGAATTCTGTTAAAGAAAATACCTTGCATCGCACTGAACTTTGAGCTTTATCATTTTGCAGATATTGCTTATGCTCTCACAGCAACATTACACACTAACTAAAGGTTGAAAATGGGATAGCGGGGAATGGGTCCTTAAAAGTTAACTATTTCAAAATCAATCGTCCTAGACAGTGAGTTAATAAACATGTTTAAATTCAATCCGATTTTTTTCTAGTTATTGTCAAAAAGCAAGCAAACAAAACGTGTACCTAGCATTAGTAATTCGGGCAGGGGTCTTTCTGCCTCCACCTAAGCTCCGCCCACAAAAACGCGTCACACTGTTTAATAACAGTAAAGGCGTCTATTCTATGAGGACAAAACCACGGAGAATTGTTCTTATATATTCATATAGAGTCATAAACAGGAACGACATGGGGTGAATGATGACTTGTTTTTTTGGGTGAGCTATCCCTTTAAATTTTGTAACGGTACCTTGTTACATGTAAATTAGGAATGGTCTGTCATCTCCTGGTGACTAAAAGCACTGCGACAGAAACCATGCTGAGAATGACTGAGATCACTCAGTTCAACACAGTTCATGGCACGTGTAAAATACATACGGTAAAACAAACTGAAAAGAAATGGTACTTACATAAGAAAGCGCGACTGTTCTGGGCAGATGTCTTTGTAAATCAAAGATGCATTTATCAAAAACTTGCGAGTTGTCGACTCAGCCATGTCTGCTTGAAAAACCGAGGCGTCTCAATTAAAACGTTAAAAGTATAGTGTATACTTTACTTATAGTGCAAAATGATGTAAATCGATGTTTTCTTGGTCTAACGTAACTACAGAAAAAACGAGACAGTATCCGTCCACTGTGTCTCTATTACCCACCATACACCGCGATGAGAACGAGGAATTATGGGAGTTAGAGTTTCTTTGGGATGCGCAACATATGACGTATTTTTATAGGCTAACGCGGAAGTAAGCGCCGCGCTGGTTTTATTCCCTCTTTCCGAAGCCTATTTATTTTCGCTTTATACTTTGGGAAGATCGCAAAAAATAAACTCTGTGATTAACAAAGCCAATGATGTTTACACGGTTTGTCTATCAAGACCATCTTTACAAATGAACACCACATTTGTAACTTTTGAAGCCGAAATACAATCGGCAGAACAGAAGTAAGCTAACACGATGCTATAAACGAACTACAATAAAGGTCGCTCGTATTAACGTCACCACCACCAAGCCTCAGACAATTTTTGCAAACTTTATTAAAAGTGTGTTCAGTGATAATGAATTACGTGGATGAATCCGCATCTTCTTTTTAAGAGAAGTAAGCAGTTTGTGCCCATGTTGCATTATTTGTGAGCTTTGTATGCGCGAGGACGTCTATAACGTCCCTGCCAAAGGAAGTAATCACTATTATCAACTTTTATTTAAGACACATTAAAGCTTTAAAATCAATCACAAGCTGTTTCTAATTGGTGTGTTTTATATCATAGAATAAAGGTTTTATTTACCACAGACTCGCTTCCGAATTTTGCATACATAAATACGTCATCTCTGAGCAAAATCTATTGTATTATATTACAGTTTAGACAGTAAAAAAAGTGTACGATTATTAAAGTTAATTAATTATTATATAAAATGTTAAATTAGGTTTCAGATGAAAAAACTCAAAAGGTTAACTTTTACGAGACTGAACATTGATTATTTGACAGAATTGTGCCCATAATTACTTTTAATTATAACAATTTACAATCCATTTTAGACGCCACGAGAACAGACACCTCCTACGCCGTTCATAGCATCTCTTCTCATAGATCACAGAGAAGAAATATCTTATTCATCCTCACACGGACCCAGATGCCCCGAGGCGCTGTGTCTATGAAACTGGATATTTAAGGTAACGGAGAAAGCAGTTCACGTTGACTCTAAGGGGGGCGCGAGCAGAGAAACGTGTTCTGTATCTGTCTATAGTAATCTGAGAGTGTTCTCTGCTGGGTACGTCGCTTCTTATAAGGTGACCGGGGAGAGAAAAAGGGGCGGATTGAGCGCTCGACGCACGCGGGGGCGTTTTTTGAGGAGGATGGTGGATGTCCGCTAGCGCGCACCCAAGAGCTCGTCACCTTTGAGAAGAGCGCGTGGACCGAGCGCTCCGCCGCTGAACTCCAGCTGCAGGTAGGTGCAAAACATTAACACTTCAAAATCTTATTATCACTAAACAATGCTTTTTTGCATGTCTGTCCTTTTTATGTAGCCGGTTGTTGTTATTATTGTCACCACCTATTATATTTTCTGTATGTGACGGACAGTAGCTACATATTAATGGTTACGAATTTATTTGATACAACATTTTGTCACGCACTGGCTATCAATATGATTTTTTAGGGTTTCTTTTTCAGTTTTATTTCTTAACTCGATGCTTTAAAGGCATTTAATACTCTGGCATTAGTCAATACATCTTAAATTCTTATATGGCACATGCACTAGATTTGTTTGTGAAATCGTTTGAATACCCTTTTGTCCTTGAATTCTATGTAATGCAGATATTTGCCTTAGACCCATGTGTGTATAGTTTACTGCACAACTATGCAGGACGATTTGTTACGCTCTACTATTTATTAAAATCAGGTCTTTATAAATAAAGTACCCGCTTATAATAAACCTTTTCCCCGTTCGCAGATCTAAAATCATGAGGGGGATGAAGTGTGCTGTCAGCATGCTGGAAACGCTAAACCTAATTGTAGGAGGGAGAAACCTGAGTGAGTCTCTGAACGAACATGTAATACAACACCAGCTCTGATTCTGCTGAGACCTGAGAATAAAAGTTGACAGAGGTGCAGAGTTCCTCTGTCTCTGTAGGAACCTTCAATCCAGCTCGAAATGTAGATGGAAAGTACAGACGCACATCTAAACTGCAATTGGCACTTAAATGCAAGTGTAATTTAAAGAATCTAGGATAGATGAATACTCTTATGTTACTCGTTAACTTTTTAAAATGATAAAATAAAAAATTGATACAATTCAGAATTTTGATTGGATGAGCCGTGTCTGAAGGATTGTGAAAGGACTAAAAGCGCACATCAGTGTTTTTATTTTAACCTTTAAATTGCATTTACACATTTGGCTTTTATAGCTTTAGTGAAGATACAGAACTATATCACTTGGTTATAATAGTTTTTAACATTACCGCATTTTATAAATTTAATCAGCTTTTGCTGCAATTTTAATTAAGGCAAGAACACTTGAGTCTGTGAATTAGAGTAATTTTATCACGGGTTTATTAAAACCTTGGATTTCATCCGTAATCAAAAACGTTTGCTTTCTCTGTTCAGTTTTCTGATCTGTCAACAGAACACGAATGGCAGATGTTTTGCATACAAGTGTGGAAAGAACGTTTCTTTCCTGGAATATATTTAGAACATGCTGCCAAAAACAATTTTCTTCTCAAATGAATCTCTGAAGAAAGACGCCGCAGCCTCCTCTTCAGAACATCACCTTGCGTTTTAAATGACATGCTTTACTTTGTGTTTTTACTCTGCGAAAAGAGATAGGCTTCTGTCTTGAAATAAGTGCCCATACTAAATTATTCACAGAACTGTTGCCCTGGCCATTGAACCAAATTTTTTGTGAAGAGAAAGTTTCTGTTTGTACTTTCAAGTGTGTCAATGTAGAGATAAACGCAAGGGAAAGAGATCTACAGTAACAGCAGCTCCATCCCTTCTCAGCATCGAAATGGGGTAATCTTGGTATTTATCTCTTACTCAAATAAACTCTTCAGAAGCACAGGAACATAGCCGAGAAAGGTCCTTAATTGTATATGCCGCAGCAAGCGATCCTATTAAGCTGCATCAAAATCCTGCTTCTGGCGTTGTCGCTCCTTATGCCGCCCTGTGTGAGACGCAGTGTTGTGGATCGCCCTCCAACGCTATACATAACCAGTTCTTAGAGGATAAAGATGCTGCTTTTTTAAAGAGATGTTGAGGTTTGCCAAATAAGTGCTCTAAAGACACTTAAAGCGACTGTTCACACAAAAATGAAAATTCTGTCATCATTTTCTTACCCTTACGTTGTTCCAAGCCTCCATAAATGTTGTTGTTCTGCTATTTGGAAGAATGTTGGCTATTGACTACTCTAGGACAAAATCTGCTATGGGTGCCCCAGAACTGTTTTAATTCCCACATTCTTTAAAAACCTATTTTGTGTTATACATAATGAAATTTATATAAATTTGGAACAACTTGAGGGTAACTTGAAGATCTGACATTCTTCCAAATTTCTTCCTGTGTGTTCAGCAATACAAAGACATTTATATAGGTTTGGAACATTCTGAGGGTTAGTCAGATTTTATTTTTTTGGTGAATTATTCCTTGAAGGAATGGTGCCCTCTTCGAATATGCTTATTCATAACACAATGGTTTTTTTAATGTTTCAATGCTACATGAAAATTAATATTACAACAATAATTAGCACCACAGAATTGTTCTAGAAATATAATAAGGTCGGGCAAAACACAAATTTGTCACACTGTGTAATTTATCATAATTCGGAATACCGAATCAGAATCGCCTTTCATTGTATTTCATTAAACATTTGTCTGTAAATTGTTTTGCCCCAGTTAAATACAATTAGTTTACATCACATGAAGAAACAGAAAGCGTGCAATTTGAATTGGTTCTCAAAAAAAGAACAACACTTCCACGGGCCAGTTGTTTATAGATCTGATTAAGGTACGGTTCCTGTCACTAGATATTGGAGAATGGCCAAGCTTGGTACGGAAAATGAATTTTTGTTAGCCTGTGGATTGCAGTAGGCTTGTTGAAAACTGAAAACCATTGTATTCCCTACAGGAAGCCCATTTGTTGTGGGCCCTTCACAGAACAAAACACAATGGGCCCTCACATTGACCCCAAGGTCATATGCCCACATTTGATCACAGCCCTGTGTTGGCTTTATATTGGAGGAAAAGGTTTTTAAAGCGCTTCTCTGATCAAGAATGCATAGTCATTCACATTGCTGTTGGTCATAATTGTTTCTTTGTGGGACTCAGCTATTGTGTTGGTGGGTACAGAACAGCATTGTTACTAAACATGGTGTAATAAGTCAAACAAGGAGAACGTCTCTTCTTCAAAGAGGCAAGAGGCATTAACAAGGCAGAACACGTATGTTCTGTTCTGTGCTGTCATTGTGGAAGCATTACTCTTTAGCTTACATCAATTCTTTAATTACAATTTTCATTAAAGCATCCAGTAAAGCATGCAAATCTCATTTTAAATCCATTTCATTGTTGGACTCATTAAAAGCAATCAGTGTACGCAATGGAAAACATCCTTTAATAGATGGCCTACTTTTTTATTAAAATAACTTGCCTTATTGTGAGAGAATAGCAATTTCTGTGTGTAGTTTAGATACATTGCATACACTTAGTTGTATTGCTGTACTTTTGCTCCTAAAATGTTAAACCACGTTGAGAAAAGCACATCCGGTCAATCTTGTTATCTGATTGAGTCCGGACTGGATTTCACCGTTTTGTCAGCTACTCTTTCGGTTCACCTTGTTGGGTCGTCCTTGAACCGCTAAGGCGTCATGCGGTGCGCATCACTGCTGTTTTAGAAGTAGGTTGGACCCATTTTCACACTAGGAGCTGTTAAATTTTTCCTGATTGCAGTCTTTCACGTTAAAGAATGGGAGATTTAGTTTGTGTTTTGTGAAAATAATTCTGTTGAAAGCAAGAGATTAACTTGAATAGCGAAAGAATGACACAAAGATGATATTGGAGACTAACATAATAGTACTTTGATATATAATACTATTGTAGTCAGTGGGTGGTTTTGTAGCTCATGAAACATGAAACTTTTTTTAGAAATTAATTCAAGGAGACTCATGAGACTGCGGAGATTGTTTTTTCAAGAGAAAAAAAATAAAAACAGGGTCATAATAGTCCTAATTAGTTAGAAAACTAATGAGATATTTAAGATATTAAGGCACTTTTTGGGTGACCAAATTCATATACAGCCACACAGAAATGTTTTTTCAGAATATACTATTTATAGGTAGTATGTGTTTAGGTAAAATTATCTTTTTTTGTTTCATTCTGTGAATTACTCAAAATATTTCTCCCAAATTTCAAATAAAAATAGGCCTATAATTTTAAATGCATTTATTAGAAGTAAATGAAAACTGGAGAAACAGGTCAAAACAACAGAAAAGATGCTCTGGATTTCAGATTTCAGGAATGGCCACAATACATCTAAATTGAAAATGGGTAATGGTCACTTTTTTCCCCGTGTCTGCATGATTTTACATCCAATCTACACAGAAAAATGGTCAGTGTTAAAAAGGTCAAATTAACACTCACATTGTATATGAGTGTGGATGATTATATAAACACTGTGAGAGTTAATTTGACCCTTTTTCAATACTGGCGATTTTGCTGTGTACAATAACAAATGCTGTGGTAATAGCATGGTACATCTGGAAGCATTTTGTGTTTTTGTGCACAGAAGTTTAATGTGCTACAAGCAAAGCAGTGTAACTGAAAGAGCCAATTTTCTATGCATTTAAATAATCTGAATGACAAATTTGTCACTGACAAAACCCCCCTTTCCTCCTGCCTGCGGGATTCACATACCTGTGATAAAAATGGAAATGCTACCCTCCAACTTGTTTGATATCTGAGGAAGGCTCTCGAGAGATTCTCTGTCTTTGCTGGAAGGTGCCTTACGATGTCATTAACCTCACTTTATGCAATTTGGGCCAGAGTGGCTGCGTTCCCCCGGTGTGGTCATGTGTAATAGGTAGGGCTACTCTGATCCGAGATGAAACAGGAAAGCTATTTTCAGTGTTTGTGATGAATGTGGTGTTCAAGGCATGGCAAAGTTTCTCTCCCCCTCTCTCTCTCTCTCTCTCTCTCTCTCTCTCTCTTATTCCTTATCTCTCCTCCTCTTCTTTCTCTTCACTCATTACATTATCTTTATCTGTTTGGCAGTAATGCAGCAGAAGTGGAGGAGATGAAGGTGATCTGTGGCTGGGCCAGGGGCTGCAACACAGGACATGGGAGCCGCTTCTCACTCCCGCTCGTGTCTTGTGTTGCAGCCAGTGGAACGGCTGCGCTATCCGCATCAGAGACAACCGTCGCTTGGAGAATGTTCAGCAGGACCCACTGGAGGCATTATTCTCGTCTCATTTGCTGCTTCCAGGACAACAAGCTGATGATTTGTAAGATTCTCAATAAAGACTTTTGAAATGTATCTGATAGGTGTAAATGAATGCAGGATTAACCTGACCATATATGTACTGTATATTACATATATTATACTGTATATATTAGACATGGACCGATATTTCGGCCAATACTCGGGTATCGGTATTAGTCGATAAAAACACCCAATATTCAGGGCAGATATATCCTGTCAATCCAAAGAGAACAGGAAAATGCAATGAATTTGTGAGCTGTGTATAGAAAGTGTTAATAAACAACACCAGTTTGATGTTCAATATTAATAGTCATTATATGAGTTAACAAGATACCAGAAAGATTTTGATTTAATCTGCAGAAGTTAATATAACCACCATACCATCAGCATCGGAAGATATCAATCTGGATAATCAACTATCTGTATCGGTGGAGAAATGTAGTATTGTGTTTCTTAAATATGTATATGTTATGAAGTCAAAGCATAAATAAGATTATAAAGAAAATAGTAGTTTTGTGTAATTTTTTATTGGTATTTATTATAATATCAAATGATGATTTGCATGTATTATTATTATTGAAAAACAAATAGTCAAGCTATTTAAATGGGGTGGAGGACTTATTTTAAATAACCAAATGACAAACATGCCATTTTGTTGTCATGTGACATAATAATACAATAAAACAACTGTAGATAAGCAAAATTTTGCATTTACAGACCTTGGACATCTGTATTTGTCATTGACCCAATAACATGATACAAATACATATTGATCATCTTTATAACACTTTATTAAGAATGCTGTATTATTTTAACCCAGCCTTGGGTTAAAGTAACCTAAACTTAGTTGTTCAACCCATCATTGGTTCAAATATAAACCATTTTCTGGGTTGATTTAATCATTATGGGGGGCACGGTGGCTTAGTGGTTAGCACGTTCGCCTCACACCTCCAGGGTTGGGGGTTCGATTCCCGCTTCTGACTTGTGTGTGTGGAGTTTGCATGTTCTCCCCGTGCCTCGGGGGTTTCCTCCGGGTACTCCGGTTTCCTCCCCCTTGTCCAAAGACATGCATGGTAGGTTGATTGGCATCTCTGGAAAAATTGTCCGTAGGGTGTGAGTGTGTGAGTGAATGAGTGAGTGTGTGTGCCCTGCGATGGGTTGGCACTCCATCCAGGGTGTATCCTGCCTTGATGCCCGATGACTCCTGAGATAGGCGCAGGCTCCCCGTGACCCGAGGTAGTTCGGATAAGCGGTAGAAAATGGATGGATGGATTTAATCATTTGTTTTGTCCCTTTTTGACCCAGCGCTGGGTTGAAAATAACCTAGCATTTTTTAGAGTGTAAATAAACACAGTAACAGAGATTATGTCAAGACTAACACACCTATGCTTAGAAATGTAACATGTGCACACTTCTATTAGACTCCATTGCATTTATTTGTATACCATGGCACATTTTCTTCTAAGCAGCTTTACACAAAATAGAAATGGTGCAGTGTGTCTCCCTCAAGGTTATGTATGAATAACACAGATAAAGAACAAGCTTGCATTCGCTTTACACACAAAACCACACGGCCTCAGATGAGCCATTCAATGCAAGGTGTAAATATTCGGATCATGTCGCTGCGCTGCAAAACTGAGACCCGCCTGAGCTGATGAAAAGCAAGCTGTGCCGGCCATTTAAATGGCCTAAATGAAGTGGTTTTCTGTCAGTTTGATTTAAATGTAAATTTAAGAATTGCTTGGAGACACAAATTGTTTGTGAGGATCTGAATCCAGCATGAAAGGAGTGGCTTTTCTGAAGAAAAGAAGCATGCAAGAGGGTTCTTTTAATATATATTAAAGATCTAATGTGTAATTGTTTTAGAGAATCCATTGACAGAAATGCAGTATAATATACATAACTATGTCTTCAGAGGTGTATAAAGACATTATATAATTAAGACTTTTGTTTTTATTGCCTTAAAATTTGCTATTTCTATCTACATACACATTACATGGAATTCTGCTCTATGGAGCACATTTCATAACATTATCTCCTTCGGCAAAGAAGCGAAAATGAGACATCTTAGTCTTGTGTCAGCCACCGTAGTGTTTCGAAGAGATGGGTGGAGTAATCCGTTGGTTGCAATTCACAACCTCACCAGTAGATGCCGCTTAATTTCATACACTGGACCTAAATCAATAAATATCAAATTATTAAGTTAACTTGAAGTTGATTGATCAAGAGACAAGACTAGATCATTACACAAATGTATTAGACCTCAAAATGCAGTAACTGAAAATCTTGTATCCCAGACGGCCATGTAATAATTATTCTCAAATATGCACATAAACAAGCCTGTTCTTGTCATTTTTAACTGCATTTTTATTGTCTGCATCAGGCAAACGACAACAACATAAGATATTTAGCACAAGACAAGCCATCAGCCGCAAGCAGTGACAAAAGCCACATGTCACAAGAAGCCATCTGCACTTCAAAGACTTTTCATGCTCAGTGTGAAACGTAACCGGTCCTTTCCACACCTGAATGTTGACAGCATGTTGAGTCAGAATGCTTTACTGTGATAGGCCATGCAACTAATGGGTACATTGGTTGGTTTTGTCATCGCTGGTCTCTTAATTACCTTTCAGCATGGACGTGAAAACCAAGTGCTTTCGCTGCTAGACAGGTTACTGGCTTGTTGCCATGCCCTTTAGATGTGTACTTAACCTTTCTGTAGGTGCATTACATCAAACTGTGTCCAGGTGCTGGTGTTACTGCAGAGATGCAGTTTCCTCTCAACAGATCTATAAATCAAGCCCTTCATCAGCAATACTCATTTGTATTCATTTACACATTCAAGGTCAATACTATGTTGAGCTGTGGACATCATAAGCTTTTATACTTCACAGTAAAGAAAAATGGATTGTCATGTATTAAAAAAATGATTTAGTGTCTGGTTTATTCAAGTTGAAATATAATTTCATATCAACGTTATACCAAATAGATGTTTCAAATTTAAAAACATTAAGCGACCCATTTAATAAAAACCGAGAAGGTTAAAGACAGCGTTTCCAAAACGTTTCTCAGGGTCAAAAATCATTCCTTAATGTAAAACATTCATATTGCTACTTTTATTCCATTCCATTCCATTCTCTACCGCTTATCCGAACTACCTCGGGTCACGGGGAGCCTGCGCCTATCTCAGGAGTCATCGGGCATGAAGGCAGGATACACCCTGGATGGAGTGCCAACCCATCGCAGGGCATGCTACTTTTATAATGCTTGATAATTACAAAATAAACAGTTGGGTGATTCCAGCATTACGGGTGTGACATTTGAGTCTAAAATTAAACTATAAATTCTCAGAAAATGTATTTATTTACAATATATTGAATCATTTGCTTATATTTTTCAAAACCACTGATGATGGAGTCCAGACATCAGAGAAAAATCAGTCAAAGCATAAGTTTTCTGTTTGAAAAGCGAGGGAAATTAATGCGTTATGGATGTGATAAAAAAATACATATTTTTGATAGACGGCATAAATTGTAGGATTGCTGAGGATCAAAATGTGCAAACCAGAAGGAATAATACCCAACAAATGAAAAAGGGATAGCTCTTCACAGAACACAAATTAGTTATTTATTTTAATTTCCATGTTCCCATTTATGAGAAATATGGACCGTTACGGATGTGTCGGTTTGGTTATGCATGTGACAATTTACTTACCTGACTATAGAAAACAGTTATTTATATGATAGTAGTCTCTTGTCAAATGTTAAGATTTTCTGGTTCAGTTTAGAAGACTAAAGCATATGAGAAAAGGTTTCAAACGTCCTTGAGAAACTGCTGAGCATTTCAGTTGTGTGGGTGCGTGGGTTACTGAGCCCCTGTTAAGGCATTCAGCTGTGACAGAATGCGCAGATTGTGAGTTTTATTGCCACCACTGCAAGATGTAGCAGGGTGCTCGAGTCTGCCTTTGATAACACAGACATCGCCCAGCGGTCGTCTCGCCAGGGTTTTTGCCTGTGATGGGAGAAATAATGCGGACTGTTTTAAAGAAAGAACCCACTATTGCAGTATTTTTTGACAATTTTTTTCATTAAAACCTATGGGTTTTATAAAAGGACAGACTGTCTCACAGATAACAACAAACATGTTAACGTGGTCGCTTAATAGAAAAAAATACAATAAAGCTGTTCTGTGAATGTGAGTGGCATTGGCAAAATTACATTATTAGGTTAAGACCAATTCTGATTGGACTATCGTGCCATGCAGTGGGCACTGATTCAACTTAAATATTTTGTGAAATAAAATAATATTTAATCAATATTTGCCAAATTCCCTATATACGTGGCAAACACTTCTATACCTCGTCTTATATGCAGTATATTTTTTTTTTCTACACTTTGAAAATGTCTCAAAATTGCATTTCCTATCTTTTTCCTGTATTCCATAATGATTTGCTTTTTACTGTCTAGCCAACATCTTATTTTAGCAGTGTCTGAAGTGTCCTTAGAGGTCTAGTGTATGAAGTTTAGCGGCATCTAGCAGTGAGGTTGTGAATGGCAACCGACGGCTCACTCCACCCTCTCCACCATTGGACCTTTAAATGACCGAATATGTTTCTAAAAAATGTAGCAAACTAACTTATCCTCTGTTGTCTTAAAACATTAAATACGTAACGTGGGAAGACTGAAGTGTGTGGAATAACACAGAGAGGTCAAATGGAGGACAGGAAACCAGACAAGGTGACCCGATCTGTGGCAGTCTATTTCAGATGGCTGACAAGCTCTCCCTCTCCACTCTCTATCATGGTTTATTCATTCCTCACCTCAGGGAAGAAGACACTTATGAGAGCCAAGCCAAGAAATAAATATGCTTAGTGGCAAAAGTTTAAGTAAATTTATTTTAGCCAAAGAAAGAAGATGATTAATGATGTACTGATAGATCAGTGGATTGTGAAATTAACATGCTGCTTTCTCCTAGTGCCTAAAAAAAGAGCAGAAAGAAACATGACAGAAAAATCCTGTTTTAATTATAAAGTTTTTTTGTCAAGACATTTTATGTATGCACTGTACAAATGTGCTGACAAGCTTAAAATAGGACTATGCATTATATCTAAATTCTCATAAAATGTTATTTATTTATGGCTAAATCAAGACAACCTGCAGCACCAACCAAAGTTACATCCTTAAAGGGATAGTTCGCCGAAAAAATTGATATGTCTTTCCAGGTCTGTATTTTGCAGAACACAAAATAGTATATTTTGAAGAATGTCGTTAACGAAACAACATTTGCCACCATTGACGAACAATGTATGAACACAAAATACTGAGACATTTCTAAAAATATCTCTTTTTGTCTTCAAAAGAAGAAAGATTCATATACAGGTTTTGAACAGGGTGGGAGTGAAGAAATTATGACAAATTTGACGACAGGATTTTTATCCCTTTAAAGTAACAGGCAAGCAAACAAGAAAACAAACATCATTTTTGTCTGAATGTTGTCTCTTGATGTAAACTCATAAAATGTTGCCCGATTGTTATTTGTGTGAGGTTTCTGGATGTTTGTTTGATGGCCAACAGCCAACAGCACCTTAGTGTGTAGCAGCGATGAAGGGTGTCATTGTACTCGCTTTTGATAAATGTGAGGGGGAGTGAGGGAAGGAACAATTCCAGCAGTGTTATCAGGAGCGAGCAGGCAAGAGTCTGGGGGTCTCATCTGCAGGGACGACATCACAGCTCTCCTTCCTTTACTACTGCACACTGACTCTTACTCATGCAACCCACTGAGGAATGGCGATATTTCAGTATTGATAAGGACAAGTGATTCTATTATTTAATCATGCATGGCATTCTTTTTTACCACTGTTCTTATTTGGCTGCTTTGATTATTCCATCTAAGTCATTCATTCATTTTTCTAATAAAATAAAATAGTTTTTTGTATTTTAGAAAATTTTTATATGAAATCCAATTATTTTATTTCATTTTATATAACATATATATGTTTTTAATATTTATCCCTATTTTTTATTTTCAGCCAAGTAATTCTATTATTTTCTAAATAAACTGTTATCATTTTTTGTGAAATATATTTTTTAATTTGAGATTTATTTCAGATTAAATCTACAGAAGAGAATTAGGGCCAAGCAATAAAAAAATAATAAAACCATGTCGAGATTAAACTCATTACAATGCGACATTAAACCCGCATTTTTTTCGAGAAAAAAGTAGAAATAAAATTTAAATAATAAACTCATTATACTATGTACAGACATTACACTTCGTTGTATTTCGAGAAAAACTTGTTAAATTTCCAAATAAAATATATGAGAATAAACGTTTAGCTTATATCAGGGTCATGTTCATTGCGTAGTACCGATAGAGGACATGGCAGAGTTGAATCACTTAGTCAAGCTATACTTTAGGCTTTCCTTCAGTAACAAAGAAATAATAACAGCTTTAGCTAATTATAATAGTAAGCATACAAACGTTAAAGAGAATTTAAAATAATTTAGTTTTGTAATGAAAGAAATTATTATGTTTGCACAATTATGTATATATTTTGTCATAATAACATTAATAGTTCTGCATACACCTTCAAGATTACGAAAACTGTGTTTGCCGTTTAAGATGCTACAACTAGTCACTATTTGTTTCTTTGTTGAGTAATAAAACCTGTATATAACAATTATTTGAAATTAATGAGAAAAAAAAAAGTTTCTGCCGAAAATGTCATGTCACCCACTTGGTGAGTTAAGTTATTGGTCCTTTAACAAATAACAGGTTTGTTTGAAATCTATTTCTGTCATTATGCTTATTATTAAACCGGACAATTTTGTAATAATAGACTGAGATGCAGCAACAAAACCCTTTTAACTGTTTTCACAGGGGAAATGAATGTGACAGTTAAGCAGTTCAGGAGTAACAAACTCCTCGCAGTGACATCCAACAAAGCTTTCTCTTCAACTCACGCTGCATTCCAACTGCATTCTCACCTTCTCTTTATAATTCAGCACAACACACAATTCTGGCTGTTGCCAGGATGCAGAGTTCAGGTCTCTGGGGCATTTTGGGGGAGTGTAAATGCTCCAGGTAGTAAATGCTAAGACCTGAAGATCTAAGAGATTTCTTTTCGAAAGTTTAAACTGAGTCTTGGGCCAAAGAATCCAGTATAGCTGAGACGCAGTAATCGATGGAGCACAAGTAAATTGTGTTCATGTTTGCTCACTGCATCACTTAAGATATTCTGTATGACTGCATGGCACGATGCCTTCTTTGAGCTGTAACCCTGTCATCTGAGGATTATCCTGCTTTCTGTTTATCTACAAAAGCACCATTGCATAATGAAATTGTTGCCTGTTGTAAATATGCTAGAATTTGGAATGGCTAATGATCACTAATAAATCAAAGCGTGTGAATGTGTTAATTCTTCTGAATCCTTTAATTAATGTGAGGTTCAGTTTGATTCTGTCTTTAACCGGGTGTAATGATAGGCTACAAGATGCCAGGGATTTTTTCATTTCAGGCTCTGCAAGGTCGCAAGTGTTTTATTTTGGGAACAGGCACACAATGGCCCAAATGTGACGCTCAGTGTTAACAATTTAACATGAAGTTCATCATCATCTTGTCTTGAAGGCAGGCAGGATTTATTCGACTGCTTCTCTCAATGGACCCAATGTCTTCACGGTTTGCCATGTCAATGCAGCATTATGTTGTTGTGAATGCTGGATAGACTTTTTAATAATCCCAGAAGCACATTTTTAGGTCTGTTTTCAGTATTGCATTATTTTGAAAATCTATACATTAAATGGGCCATGGTGGGATTTTGGTGAATACAATTGTTTCGTTGACCTCGTTTTGTTACAGAGAAGGTAAATTATCCAAAATTAAACTGTCCAAATATAAAGTTAAATATCAGGTCCTGTTATTAATGGGATACAACAAAGCCTATATAAATCCGTTAAATTTGATAAGTTTTATAGGCAACCACTAGATGACAGCCTTCACTTTAGCAAAAGATTTTAGGGAAGTGAACAGCTACTTCCTGCAGAAACAGAATAAACCAATATGGAAATTTTGAATTTCATTTTAAACTATCGCCTCTATACCTATTGAACTCTATACCTGAGTATTTCTGCAATGCGAAAAATGACATTCTTATTAAGCAATTATGTTTTTAACAGAACAAGTATTTTAGACAAGATTACAAGATACTTTTTCAAGAAAAGTGACCTTAGATATTTAGTCTTGTTTCTGAAAGAAAATTTACGAATTAGGGAAGTTTATGTTCCAAAAATAAATACATCTGCCAATTGAGAAAGAATTTTTTTTTGAATTATAGGTAAAAAAGTAAAACTAAATTTGAGTTTATTCTCCGCACCCGATTGAAAGTATTTTCTTTCATAAGACAAAACTAAATAGGACACTTTTCTTGTCAAGTTAATGTATCTTGATGTTAGAATGCTAATATATTTGTAGTGCATGTACATTTTTACAAGAAACCTTGTACTATCTAAAGTTTTCTATATTTTTACTATAAAACTATACAAAAATGCTAGTAAGAATGTTATTTTTTTGCAGTGTGTTGTGGGGGCTGTTTACTTTATCTTAATTTGGGGAATAAATTGTTGAATCACATTTCTCTGTTAGAGTTCCATTAACCCCATAAGTAATCTTTGTCACTTTACCTTTCACATCTTATTCCCATCTTTTCAACAGGTATAAAGGCGATAGTTTAAAATGAAATTCAAAATTTTCATATTGGTTTATGCTGTTTCTGCAGGAAGTAGCTGTTCACTTCCCTAAAATCTTTTGCTAAAGTGAAGGCTGTGATCAAAACATGACAAAATTGAGCAAAAAACCTGCTCTTGTAAATACAATACCAAATATAGGCCCGGTTTCACAGACACGGCTTAGCTTAAGCCAGGACTTTGCCTATAGTTGAATTGAGATATTTGTCGCTTATATAAAAATGCCTTAGAACAAATTACTGGTGTGCATCTTGAGACAAAAAAATGGCACTGATATATTTTAAGATATTTCTGGGCCCTTATATTGAGTTAACACAGTCACACATTCATTAAAGTCTTGGACTATCCTTAAGCCTTGTTTGTGCCAATCGAGTTATAAATAAAGCTTTTTATTGTTAAAATGCAAAACCTTTTGTTTAGATTCAAAATGTGTGCTGGTTTGTAAATAAGCATTTATTTGTAAAAGCCTTTGATGCTTGATGAAACACAACTTCTAAACACAAAGTCAAACAGAACATTTGATCTAGATGATTTTTGGTTTTAGTTCAGCTCTATTGCATGCTATCAAAGAGCAGTGGACCTACCGTCTTATTCAGAAAGGAACAAATTTCAAGAGTCTAACATAACTCCACATGGCCTTATTAAGTTTGTGCACTAAACAAAAGAGGTAATATAAGACACATACAGCATGTGGACCTATCTAGTAAAGGTTGCTGGAGATCTTATCATGGAAATAGAACTCTGCCTGTTCCCCTGAGAGAAAAAGAGGAAAATCAATTGGATTTGGCATGGAATGGAATTGGGAGGGGAAAGACTGCTACAACTTTGGCAAGATGTCAACAAGTCCTTGGCAAACATTAAACCTCTAGGTGCCATCCAAAATCTTAAAATGAAAACAAAAAGAGAGCTGCTTCACGCAATGCTCAGACATTGTAGGATTGCAACAGATGCAAATGCATCAGCAGATATGCATTATGGATAAACAAGTATTTAAAGGGTTTGAAGAACTTATCTTTACATTTTATGTAACAGGGTAAGTTGAAATGCGTTCAAATTCAAAACAAATAAGATCAGACAAAACTGATCATGAATGATTCTTTATGGAAACATCATAAAGGAAAACCTAAAAATAATCAATACCAATGTTGCATTTGTTTAGTTTTGTACAGATTGTCTTGATAAGCTGAAGGGAAGGCCTTTTTCTTTTTAGCGGTCAGTCACTATTCACTTATTCCATGAGAGAAGGTGTAAGCCGACTGTGTCATTCAGCTGGTCATATGAGCTCATCTGCTACCATGAAGAGACCCGCTCTTGTTTGTATGCTTTTCTTAGGTCATCGATTATTTGAAATAATGCTTTTACCTAATATTTTTTTTTTATAAAAAAATGTAATAATACTGAACTAAACTTGCTCTTGACACATTCAATCATTGTGTCATTCAATTCAATACGCACCAGATGTCAGCAGCAACAGGACGTGGTGGGAAGGGCGACACACCAATCACTTCCTTAACAAACATACTGGGAGAGTGTTGTGCAGAGTAAATGCCACGCATCTTTAAAGACATTGACAAATGTTCTTTGTTACCATGAGTCACAAAAGCTCCCAACTGTCGATACTGTGAAACTCATTTTCAATGATTTATTGTATGTTAATCCATAAAGCAACAACTGTGTATTCATTCAAATGAAAGGTGAAAACTATAGTACATTTGCACTACAGTGACCATGTGAATTATTTAGATCACACAACTGTGTAAGAATCTGAAACGGGTTCTTGGATTGATGGCTGTGGGCAGAGAAAATAAATGTTTCAAACAAGAGTCATGCAGCCCGCTGGATGGACAGCGGAGCTCTGTTTTCTATTCAACGGAGCTCCTGGCCCGCAAACAGTTCATGTTCCGCCTTCGTCAATAATTACTTTTGATCTACATGATACGGAAACAGTAGACATCATGGGCAAATAATTTTTTTTACTTGTAATTTATCAATGTGTATTTAATTGATTTGTGGTTACTTTATTACACGTAACATGTTACAATTACAGTACATTTAGACTAACAATGGCAATGTGAGGGAGTTGAAACTGACTGACATTGGCTGCCAGTTATACCTGTTTCAACCGCATGGAAAAGGTTTCTTCAAACATCAGTCAACTTTATTGTGTTCCGAAACAGTGAGTCATTTACAAGCTTAACTTTGAACATAAAAATCTTGCCACGTTGCCGACTGGGAGGTCCTCTGCAACCGGAGGGTGTTGTCGAACCAATATTTCAGGAATTACAACATGCTTGACATTCTGAGAATCCTGGACAAGCCTTTATGATGAGGAAGTAGCAAAGCCTTGTCATTGTCATAGGTTTTTGCAAAAACCTAATTGCATTTTTTCTTTAGGAAGCAAGCGGATTGGAGGTTTCTCAGGTTTATCCCAATTTTAGACTCCACAGCCCAACAGTTTTATATTTAAGCTCATAAACATATAAAATCATATATAACAAGAATCAGCCGCAACAGAAACATTAAAATGTGTAACAACTAACCAACCAACAGATTTATATAATGTTTTTACACATTTCACAGCAACGGTCTTAAAATAGGTCTACTTGAGGACATCAATTTTCTTTCTGTATGACAGGAAGGATGTGACTTGTACACAACTCACTCATGCAATCGAACAACTTATATACTGCATATGGCCAGTTCAAGCATGAACAATTTAGAAATAAATAGTTTGATTTTAGAAAGAATGTTTTTAAAAGGGATACCCAAAAATGAAAATTGTCATTTCAAACCCGTATGACTTTCTTTCTTTCGCTTAACACAAAAGAAGATATTTTGAAGAAACTTGTTAACTTTCACATATGGACACAAATCCAATGCAAGTGAATGGGTGCCAGTTAAGAACATTCTTTAAAATATCTTCTTTTGTGTTCTGCGGAAGAAAGAAAGTCTCATTAAAAAGATAAGACACATAAATACACATAATTCTATGAAAAAAAATTCTTTAGTACCTAAAGTGTCAAACCACAGTAGCCACAAATTTACAATTTTCTCTCCATTCACCTGAAGTATACCTAAACAGTTACTATAGTAAACTAGCGTATTGTATATACAGTATAGCTGTAATAAATATTGTAGTATACTTTATTATTTAATATTTTCAGTCCATTAATAGTCAAAGTCATGGTAATACAAATGGCAACCAAAAAAAACATGGTATAGTACACAAATAGTATAGGCTAGTATACTTAACGCGTAGTTTGGTTTAGTTTAGTATAGTAAAGTATAGTACACAACCAGTGTTGGGTAAGTTACTCTGAAAAAGTAATTAATTACTAGTTACTCATTACATATTCAATAGTGTAATTAGATTACTGTCCAAATTACTCTGTCCAAAAAGTAATTAGTTACTCATTACTAATTACTTTCTATATCCTACATCGACCTTGATTAGTTAAGTGATTCAAGGATAGACATGAAACGGCTCTTTTAATTCATTCAAATAAATAATATTATTAACTGACCAAAGTATTAAAAATGTGAGCACAGATTTTAAAGTAAGACTTTGAATTTTGATGTCAATTACACTATTGCACACGCATATATTTCACAAAGCATTTAGTTTAAGTACATCAAAAGTAACTGTAATTAAATTACAGAAAACATATGAGTAATCCCTTACTTTACTTTTTCAAGGGAAAAGTAATTAAAATACAGTAACTAATTACTTAGTAACTAGTTACACCCAACACTGTACACAACTGTCTATACTAATAATCGTCTATACTGTAGTCTTAAAACAACAACAACCGGACGAAAAGCCCTATGATTCATAGTTAGCTTGGAAACAGAAATGTATTTATTTACGGTAATTAAAACACATACATGCAAATGTGATCATTCTTGCAGTAAAGTGTCACTTTCACTCGTAAATCACACGCAAGCTGAAGTGCAGCACAGCGCCAGAGTTCCCACAATTCTTCAGTCACGTGGCTCGCTCTCTTATGAAGGGAGGCTGTCAAATCTGAAACTTCCTGGGGTTCACGGCAGTGCAAGTCGGCTACAAGATCGCGACACTTTCTTCCGACATGTCACCAGTCATGGAGTCGCTCGATTGTCAACAGTTAATCCATTGAAAGCGATCAAAATAAGCTGTTGTCTACGGTAGAGAGGGGGGCTTCGTCCGGTGGGGCTGTTGTTTGAGGACTCGTTTGGGTGTCTGAAGGATGTGGTTGTGCTGACAGCAGCTAACGATCTCTGTCATTCCACCTCTTTATTGGTCAATAAAAACACGGCATGTAGAGCTCAGGTAAGATCGTTTGCTAATGCCGGTGTGTCAGAAGTGTATCTGTGTGTGTTTGAAAGTTGATCGCATGTGAACAGTCTGTTTATCGTGACATCAGCGGTTGTTACATTGTTGCATGAAAGATAATTGTTGTTTACGTATTACTATAGATCTTACACACGCGCACGATTTTACACTGAAGATATCTCGACTTACTTGAACTGATCGTTGAATTTCGGATCGTGTGAGCGGCTGTATTCCACATTAGACGAGTTCATCACTTTCTATTCATCATACATGAAGATCTTATCGGTTACAAAAAGGGGAACTAGATCTCAAATCATCCTGTCCTGTTTAAACAAGGTCCTTCCCCTCACCTGTTAAGTACATAAAATGGACACGTTAAGTTGTAGAAGATAGAAATTAAGCATTGATAGAAAGGGAGTTTTTGGTAAGAGTTCTCATGTGCATAAGAATGTAAGTAAAGCATTTTGTACTTAATTCAGAAAGACAGCTTAAGTGTGTAAAGCAGATGTGCTGGCCGTATATCCTCATGTACTGTAACAACATCCATCCTACTGTAAAGCAGCATGATGACATTGTGCTGTCTAAGCGCTCCCCGGATGGTTAGCTACACAATCTTTCAGCACTTTTCATTTTCTGGCTCTCTTTGCCTGTTATTTATACAGAACAGACACCTTCCTTCTGTTCAAGGGTCAATAAGAAGGCCTGAGAAGATGAAAAAGTACATATTTGAATGTCTAGTTTGCAGTGCATGTGTCAGTTTACAGCGTTCAATGATTTACCCATGGTAAGTTTTGAATGATGGATATTATTTTGTAGTTTTAGCCATCAAGATGCTTCTTCTGTATGCCAGACCTCCCCAACTTTGGCAGATTAAAGATTTGCACATATTTTTTAATAGTTAACGATAACGGTGTACCGAGCAGTATCTGCCTTTCAACATTTTTACTTGTACATGTGTTGTTTTACCCAAAGTGACTCACAATTAAGAGAACATTTATGTCAATGTTCATTAAGACTGAGGAGCTGTTTACTTTACATGTAGGAGTAGAGTTGAAGGTCTTGAGAGATGAACAACAGATTTTTCTTTTATATATTTAAACAAAGTTAGACTGTTGGAGATTAGTTAAGTAAATGCAGAAGTTGAGCTTTCAGTTGTTTTTATTACAGACTTTTTTTTACTTAAATGTGGAAATGATGTCAATAGCATAATTTATAAATTGAAAAGTGGTTTTATGGTCATGATCAAATTACCCAAAATATCAGACCTCCGAGTTTATTTATCTTATTAATACACTTACTTTATAATACTTTCAAACCTTTCTGTACACAGAGCCAGTATTTTAACTCTAATGGGTGGTTTCCCGGACAGGAGTTAGCTTTAGCCAGGAATAGGCTTTAGTTAAATGATCTACTTTACCCAAAAAAATATTATGTGCATCTACTAAACACATTTTTTTTAAAGATATGTCAGTGTAAGTTGTTTTCAATCAAGACACTTCTAACATTTAAGTTAGTCTGGGACAAGGCTTAAGCCCTGTCCGAGAAACCATCCATAAGAGTTTTAATTCCCCATAGGTGATACTTAAGCTTCTGTTCTGACCCCTGTAGTGAAGTTCCTCAAATCCAGCCTATCAGGTTTAGTGTAGATTTTATTGGTGCTCAGTCAAGGGCCGCTTTGAGAGAGCACTCCATTTTGTTATTCTCAGAATGCTTTTGTCTATTGGCATGTGACCAGTCTTGTGGAAAGGGTCATCTACATCTTCAAAGCCTGAAAAACAAAACTTTTGTTTTCAATTTTAAAGCTGACCTTTAAGGATGGTTAAGCAAAAGCTACGTTTTGTTTCTAGTTTCAGACAGTTTTATACAGTACAGTGGCCCTAGAAATATTTGGACATTTAAGGTATATTTCACCCAAAAAGGAAAATTCTGTCATCATTTACTGATGTTCCAAACCTGGATACATTTCTTTGTTCGGCTAAACACAAAGGAAGATATTTGGAAGAATGTCAGTAACTAAACAGATCTCATCCCCCATTTACTGCCATAGTAGGAAACGATACAATGTGAGTCAATGAGGGATGAGATCTGTTTGAATTCTTCCAAATATCTTCCTTTGTGTTTAGCCGAACAAAGATTTGTGGGTGAACTATTCCTTTAAGCCACATTATTTAAGGCATTTATTTGTGCACCTCTGGTACACTCTAAATAACTGGAGTAGTGGTAACACTTTAAATACTTATATAAAACTTAGCATTAACGTTTTAGAATGTTTTTTACCTGTAGCCATAGGATCCCACAAGCACAGAGGTACAGTTAAACCTGTACTTTTGTTATTATCTTAAGAAGCGTAATGGGATGTTAAAGCAATTTAACATAAGACATGGAGTTAAAAAAGTGTCTAGATGCATGTTCCCGAAGAATGTTCTGTGTTTGATTTACTTTTGTTTTTGGGATAATCCAGGCACATGCTGTTATTCACTCTTAATCACTTCCCTTCTTTTCAGTCAACCCTCGATGGTAGTTTTCTTAAAACTCAGTGCCCTTTTTCTTAAAGGAGATAGCATATGAAAACCCCACTTTTTCTGTGTTTAAGTGCTATAATCGGGTCCCGGGTGCATTTAGCAACGCAGAAAAAGTGAAAAATAAGAACCCAGTAAATTTGTTTTGATGTGCTTTTCCCTGCAAGCATGTGAGAAATCAAGCCGTTCAGATTTCGCTCTGGTTGTGATGTCCAAAGCGGATTTTATTATAATGTTACCGCCCCTTATTCTACACAGTTCCACCCACCACGCTCCGCCATTGTTGTTTTCACAAACGACAGCGGTGTACGTGACGCCATGGCTAAAGTTCGTGGACAACATGCAATGTAGTCGCTGCAAACCTAGAAGGAGACAGCAGTGAATTATTTTATTTTTAGTGGAAGTCTCTAAGAAACCATAAGTAGGAACCTGCTTGTTTGCGCGAATCACTTCAGACCAGAGTGCTTTTTCAACCTGGGACAGCACAAGCAGGATTAGCTTCAAAGTTGTTCCTCAAGAGGGATAGAGACCGATTTAAAGAGATAAAACTGCCGATGTGATTAATATTTATTAACAGTCTGAATTGACGTAAATCTACCGTATATATAGGATGATAACGTATGCATTATCGTAGCATATGATAGCGTAGGTAGCTAAGTCAGTCACGGGCTAAATAGAACATTCAAAGCCAAGTGTTAAACTTACTGTATATAAGTGCAGATGGACACTTGGAGTTTAACTGTATGAATGTTAATACATTATGTGCGTTAATATGTTTAGCTGCGGCAAGCTGTTTGTTTTGCTAAAGAACCGGGGAGAACACTGCAGGTTAGTTTCGTTTTAAACTTCTCTAATCATTCGTGCTTAGGCTGAAAAATCATTCACAGTTTACTAGTTATGCTTTCACGTTGTGTGTAACAGTTAACGTTATAACTTGTTATTCCGCTGAGATCTCAGGTGCGCAATCCATGAATTTTAGGCAAGCGTACGGGCACAACGTGAGTGCTGTTTGCTGTGACAGATTTTTTTGTCTCCGGATGAATGATTGTTGTCAATCATTGAGAGTTTTTAGGCAAAATATGTTCCAGACATTTCAAGGAAGACCCTAATAAATCAGACCAACTTGTTGAAAATGGTCGTATGAGGCGACCTTTAACTTCCTGTTTATGCAGAAAATAAAACAACACAGACAAATCGCATGCTTGTAATTTGAAGGACAGGCTTCAGCGAAACCCACTTTCTTCTTCATTGCTTTTGTTTAGTTGTTTGTTTAATTCTATTCACAAATACAGTTCATTCTCGAGAATATGAATGTTGTCAATTTCTCCCATAATGCATGTGTGTATATGGTTCTTTTGACATCCCTGTGTTCGTGAACAGCATTCATTATTAAATGCGGTTAAAAGGTTGAATGCTTCGATTGAGGAATGGGATTATTGGCTCAGACTGATTGTCTGTCATGACTACTGTTCAGCTAAATCCTGGGCTGTTGAAATATTAATGCAGTTCAATTATGTGATTAATCTCTTAACCGCAGATGATTGCCGATTCTGCCGAGACTCATGCGTGTCTGTATTTGATCAGATTCATCTTCAGTGATTGGAGCTGGCACTTACCATGAGACCACTGTAAAAAAAAACTGGCTTTTAAAAAGACCCTTATGAAAGTTAAACAAGGTTTTATTGTAGTAAAAGTGTAGTAACTGTGTTTTGGATAGATAAATTACCCCTTTATAGAGATTAAGTTAGGGCTTTTCAACAATTATTCACGATTAATCGCATCCAGAATACATTTTTGTGTCTAAGTATACAGTATGTATGTGCACTGTGCATATTAATTTGTATTTATAAACATATGCATATATTTAAGAAAATATAAAAACATATAAATGTTTATAATTTAAATCGTATATAAATAATAATATGCAAATATAAATATAAATATTTATGTGAGTGTGTTTATAAATATAAAATTATTATGCACAGTACACAGACATATATTATGTTAAAACAAACTTTTATTCTGGATGCGATTATTCGTGAATAATCGTTGAACATTGTTAATTTTTATTTATTTATGTTTATTAATTTGATTAATTTATTTTGTAATTATTATTGTTTATTATTGATTTAATCATATTTGATTTATATTATGATTATAAACCGCTTCACATGTCAGTATTTTATTTTACCATTTCATCATCTTAACGGACCCTTTTTGTCATTACATTTCCAAATTTGTTCAAAATTAAACAGATCTGTTTACTCATTGTTTAACATATTTACTGAAACCACCCTTATGGAACCAAAACATTGCATTATTCATAAATAAGGCCATTGTGGTGAACTTCATGCTTTATTGGTCTTTATTTTTTAATAGTTCCATCCCTGATTTCTTCCTTCTCTTTCCTCTTTTGTCCTGCAGTAGGGTGGGAGTCCAGGGGTATTTGACGGCTGCTGTATGCGCCGCAGGCCACTGTAGGTCATGAAGATCCGCTGGTCAAGAAAGGTGGCTCTGCTGGCCAAGGTCTGCTTCCTTTTCTCTCTGCTGTGGCTCTTTTACATCCTCATAGCCCCTACCCCCACCTCATCTCTGACCGACAGTGACGGAGGACGTGACATCTTCGTCCGAAACCTTCCGTCCCTCAAGGTAGATGATTACAGCAGCCTGATGCGACCCATAAAGGAAAAGCCAGCCCCAGACCCCAACGCTCCTGGAGAATACGGAAGAGCCACAAGATTGACCCTCAGCGCTGATGAGAAGAAAGAGGAGGAGGCGGGCATTGAGCGCTATGCCATCAACATATTCATCAGCGACAAGATCTCCCTCAGTCGCCACATACAGGACAACAGGATGCACGAGTATGTCTGTCACATTGTTATGAATCACATAGTTCAACCCAACATACAAATTCAGTCATCATCTACTTGGATGGTTAGGCTCATATGATTTATGATTTTTGAGTTCAAAGGTTTTGTGATGAAATGTAAATCAATCGATTTTGGAAGATGAGGAGTAATCAATGTCAGAATTTAGATTTGCGGGTGAACACTTCCTTTAACTCAGACTGACAGGGTTCAGTATAGGTCCTTTGAGACCCTTAAACCTCTGAGGGCCCAGCTTCTGTTGTAAATAATTGATCTGATTAGATGAAGTTAGATTGAACTTTAATAGTGGTACAATACTTGCTAAGCCAAGCATCAGTACTTTTTTTGCTTATGCTTAGGGTTTGGAATAACCCCTTAAGTATTCAGTTACAGCTATGGAGCTGTAATACATGAATGATACTTTATCTAGCGGCTTGTTAAGGAGAGGTGTACTATTTCTGTTTAAAGCGGTTTGTCTTTAGGCTTGTAAACTTGTGTTGAAAGATGGCCCTGAGCTACATGTAGGAACCAGAATTTAGGTCAGTAAGCGAACGGCCAGACCACCCTAGCAACCACATAGCAGGCTAAAATCATGTTTAAGACCTATATATCCATGGTCAATGGCTCCCAGCATTTTCTTGGAGCTTCCACGTACATTAAATACATTTACACTTATCCCTTTCATGCACAAATTAATACAACCTTATTCAAGATTTTTCCTATGAGTTTGTATTGCGCTCAAGGTATAAAAAAAACATGATTTGAACTATTTTTATTACACATATAGTGGACATCTGGTTTTGTGATAAGTTTTTTTTTGTAACATCAGCAAGCACAATATAAGATCAAGCGAGTAAGATTGTTAATACCGTATTTTGACTGCCATTATATTGCATTATTGCATTGTTGACATTATTTTTGAAACTTGAAACATATATACAGCCGCAGAAAAAATTATGAAAAAACTTTTAAGAATTATTTTCAGTTTTTATGAATTTGCTATTTATAGGTATGTGTTTAGGTAGAATAAACATCTTTGTTTCATTTTGTGAACATTATTTCAATTTGCATGTATTTGCAGAAAATGAAAACTGGAGAAAGAGGTCAAAATAACTGAAAAGATGCTCTAATTTTTTCAGACCTCAAATACTGCAAAGAAAAGTTAATATTCACTTTTAAGCAATACAACAGTTATATTTGTACATTTATTTGGGAATAGGTTAAAACATTTTTTAGGTGATATCTTGTCATGCTATCAGTCTTTCACATTGCTGTTGGATTACTTTATGTAAGGTTTAATTTAGTTTAATTTAATTTAGTTTAAACTGAACTGGAATGGCCACAAAAGATCTAGAAATGCTGATTAAATGAACATTTTGAATGTTCTCTTAATTTCCCCCGGCTGTGAATGTCTATTGTGACACTAACTTTTTCAAGTCTGTAAAACTCATTCACATGTCATTACATACTGCTGCTTATATAGTGTATAAAAACACGTATTTGCTCTCTAAGGAATTTTAAACATGACCCACATCTGTTTCTCAGGTGATGGATATACTTTGTTCACCTCACCTATTCCATGCTTTCCTCTGGGGAAATGAACCCACGCCTGCAGCCAAGCAACATGATCGAAAACAAAAACATAATAGAAAGTAGAGCGGCGAGGTTTTCCCTACAAAAGCAGCACCTTTCTGTGAGAGTAATTGTTGCTTGTTCCCTGTCACACAATAATGCAGTTCATGCTGCTTTTTTGAAAGGACCCACAATGCTGAAATGTCCCACCGGAAGATGAGAAGTGAGACTAAATGGATCTGTTTTCCCCCACCCGCTGTGTTTAACCAGCGTTCCTCTCGCCACATCTTCTCTCGTCTCATCCACAGCAGCAGGAGATTCCTTGGCATCAACAGGGATTTTTATCTGTTGATGTGAAGTTCTCTCGCTCACTTTCTGAAATAACTCTCAGACAAGTTAGGTCTTGTCAAAGAGTTAAGCATTACTGCTGGCAGTGTTATACCCTGGCAGGTTTTATAGTGCAGTTAGATTTTACATCTGCCTAAAAAATCAGGTCAAATCGGGTTGTGTTTATAGGTTAGCAGGTTGTACAAGAATGTGTGATTTGTTTGGGAAGCATTTATAAGGATATTGAGAAACATTATTACTCTCAATTTATAAGTCCTGCTGCTTCTTGTAGCCTATTCATTCCACCATTTTCCACCCATATTGGTTGTATCACTCAGTTATTAAACAGTTTTTTTTTATTCAATTTTTTTGGTTGTATTTAGTGTAATTTTACCTGTACAAATACAATTTAATGTTGTCACACTAGATAAAAAATCAGGGCCGTCAAACGATTAATTGCGATTAATCGCATCCAGAATAAAATTTTATGTTTACATAATATATGTCTGTGTAATGTGCATATGGATTTCTGTATTTAAAAGAACAAACACATACATGCGTGTATTTAAAAAATATATAAACATTTAAATATAATTTAAATTATCGATAAATATAAATAAATACATGTAATTATTTCCTAAATATTTATTCATGTATATGTATGTGTTTATAAATACAAAATCAATACGAACAGTACACAGACATATATTATGTTAACACAAACTTTTATTCTGGATGCGATTAATCGTGATTAATCGTTTTACATCCCTTATTTAAAAAACCTTACTGATTGTTAAGTTCACGGGCAAGTCTTGACTCCACATGTTCATTTTTTTTGTCGAATTCCTTCTTCACATTATAATTGAGGGATGGCATGACAGCATGTAAAACAAATTAAGTTGGTATTCAGAATATTTAAACTTCCTATTACTATTCGTACACCAATTTATAGCTCCCTCACTTACAGGCAAACTACTTCTTAACCACAGCAACTTGCCTAATTACCTTTTTATTTCTTTTTTGCAATGGCAGATGCAAAGAAAAGAAGTACAACATCCACAGTCTGCCAACTACATCTGTGGTCATTGCGTTTTACAATGAAGCCTGGTCTACTTTACTCAGAACCATCCATAGTGTGCTGGAGACCACGCCAGCCATCCTGCTAAAGGACATCATACTCGTGGATGACTTCAGCGATAGAGGTGACATGTTATGGCTTTAAGACAATTTTTTGGTTGCAATTATGGGCCTGAATTTATTAAAGCTGTGTTTAAAGCAAATCAAACAGGCATTCAGATTTACTTTGAATGAACCGCAGGCTATCTGAAGTCACAACTCGCACAGTATGTCAGTAATCTGGACCGAGTTCGTCTCATCCGCACCAAGAAGAGAGAAGGACTGGTACGAGCGAGACTCATTGGCGCCACCTATGCCACAGGACACGTGCTCACGTTCCTTGACTGTCATTGTGAGTGTGTGCCCGGCTGGATTGAGCCACTTCTGGAGAGGTGTGTAAACATCATGTCTCACATAATTCTCTGATTCATAAGTTTAAATCCACATATACACTGTCATAACAGTGTGTATTTTATCATTTTTGTTTCCATTTAGAATTGCAGAGAATGAGACCACCATCATATGTCCAGTGATAGACACCATAGACTGGAATACATTTGAGTTTTACATGCAGACAGATGAGCCCATGGTGGGGGGCTTTGACTGGAGACTGACGTTTCAATGGCACTCCGTTCCCGAGATCGATCGCAAGAGACGAAAAAACAGAGTCGACCCCATCAGGTTGGTTTCTGCTTCATGGCAATGGATCTCAGTGTTTTTGAGACTTCAATATTTAATGACCCCCCCATGCAAAACCGCCAGCTACCTACAGTAGTAATGTATGCTAGAGATTGGTATTCTGATACAGTGAGATACAGTGCTTAACACATTTTTAAGACCACCATCACCACCCAATGTACACTGCCACAGACGCCCTCAAATAAATATTTGGAGATTACCAAAATATTTTTTTTGTTTTTTTAAATGGTTAATCCATCAGTATGTGCAAACTCTATAGTTGCTTAATTATTTCTAATGCTAAATATAATTAATGTTTTCCATGAATTTTAAATTGTACTATTTTACCAGGAAGGGAAAAATAGTAAAGCAGTTTATTATGTATTTTTATTCAGATGCCCAATTGCAGCTATTTTCTTGCAGTCCTTTAAAGAAAAATATGTTTGAATAGTTTTTAATATAACACTTGATTATTTACTGACTTTAGAGAGGAGTTGAATGTGCCGGTTTAAATTCAGGTAATAAAACGTGGATAAAGACTGTTTAGTTGTTTCAATTTGTGATTTGCTTAATAATTAATTATTTTTTTAGGTTTTCAAACAAGTTCTCCTAAAATAATTCCTAAAAATAAATCGTTAAATATTTGTGTTTTCTATTTATTTTGACAGGCTGTATTCGGTGAATTCTTTATTCATAAAAATATCTTAATCACAGGAAATATATCTTTTGTTTTAGCTTATGTTTTTTGTGTTATTTTATGTGTGCTTTATGGTTCTGATGGCAAATTATTCTATTTTAAGATTCAATTAGAAATGCTGCAAGGGACAGTTCATTAAAAAAATACAATTCTTTCATGACTACAGGTTTCCTGTAGCTCAGTGGTAAGAGCATTGCGTTAACAATGCAAGGTTGTGGGTTCGATGCAGGGGATTGCAAATACCTAGGTTAAATGTATAGGTATGTATAGGTCCTATAAAATGTATAGGATAAAGCAATGTACGTCGCTTTGGATAAAAGCGTCTGCCAAATGCCTAAATGTAAATGTTAATGACTAAACTTACCCTCATGTAGCTTACAAAAAACACTTAAAATTGTTATATTATTAATTTTTGTTAATTATAACTGTTAAATATGTATTATTAATATAAATATTATAATTGTTTTTATTATATTTACTGATTAAATATTATTTGATGATACTTATTTTATATATATATATTTTTGTCATAACACTCACTGTAAATGTTTATTAAAGAGCTGTGTTTATAAAAGCGCAGCATAAGTATTTATCAAAGAACAACAACATTTGAGTGACGTGAGGGTGATATCATTTTCATATTTTGTTAAATTATTTTATGGGTCATTAAAGTGCCTGTTGCAATGTGAGTCTAGGAAAATTCGGACTGAAACAGAACTGAACTGGTATTGTGTTGCTAAAACTCTGAAAGTATAGTAAAATGGTTTTAGTCACTGCCCAAACACACTGTTTCATTATTCAGGATCAGTCCATTTCTATCCTCTGAGGTCATTGTTTCCAGGGAATATCTCTGTTGGATTTCCAAAGCTTTGCTTCTTTTTCACAGGTCTCCTACTATGGCTGGCGGCCTGTTTGCCGTCAGCAAGGCCTACTTTGAGTATCTGGGCACTTATGACATGGGCATGGAGGTCTGGGGAGGAGAGAATCTGGAACTTTCTTTCCGGGTGAGACACTAGCAGGTGTTCTGTATTCATGTTACCTATTGTAGCGGCGATTTGCAAAGACTTCCCATCGGAGCGTGTCGGGGGCTCTTGATAGCATAAGAGACATGCTGGACTGTTTATAATTAGGCGCATCTCTCATATTAAATTTCTTTTTTTTAAGACTTTGACTGGTAATGAAGATTGATAGTGTATACTGTGGAGTAATATTTTATGCATATGGAAACATAATACAATGCCACGTCTTCTAGGGTCTTACAACTTTCATATATAATTAATACGATATGAATTGGTTTACAAAAGCGTGTGGGAAAAGGGTATATGCACACGGGACGATGACGTACTTCTGCTAAAATCTCTGCCAGCTAGGTCACTTCCGCTCTCATAGCACAAGGGGATTTTATCACCAAGTGATAACGATATGTTTAGTAATAAAACATTCAAATTTCGGTGATCATGCCTCTAGTTAGTGCAGAAGTTCACTTAGCTTTTTTCATATTTGTTGATGTACATTGATATGGATAGCTTGGGGTGCTTCTCCTCTTTGGTTGTCGACGTTTCGCGAAGTGTTTGAATAATTAGACTCATGCTTTAGAGGGTAATCCTATGTGCATCCAGAAGCGAAACGCCATTGTTCCCTATGGCGCAGAATGTAAGAGAGTGGAAGGACGTCATCGCTCCGTGTGCATATACCCCATTAAATATGATAAATCAACACATTGTTGGCATTGACCTGAAGATCTGATGCCAAAATACATCTGGGCTCATTATTGAAACACTCACCTTTTTATGTAATGTAACACGGTTCAATTAAAATGTTATGGTAAAGATCTTTGTTGATGTCATCGGTGCGTAAATTACACATTTCAGCTTGAAGTATTTTGACTGAGAACAAAAATACGCAGAAAGAAATTATTTAAGGATTTGATTGGCTATTCAGTCATGAATTAAACAAATTTGCTTAATAAATATATCTCGCAGTGAAATTTAAAACATGTTCTGTTATCCGCAGGTGTGGCAATGTGGGGGGTCTTTAGAAATTCACCCGTGCTCACATGTGGGTCACGTCTTTCCCAAGAAAGCCCCGTACGCCCGTTCCAACTTTCTTCAGAACACGGTCCGTGCTGCAGAGGTTTGGATGGACTCTTACAAGAAACACTTCTACAATCGAAACCCCCCGGCGCGCAAGGTACCCTCACATTCACTGTGATGCTAGGTGGGAAAAATCAACCACTTTTATTGTCAAAATCATCTTTTTTTGATGTGTCGGTTGTCTACAGCAGTTGCGTGTCATTTCTGAAAAAAAATTGCAGTTCTTAAAATCTCTCACTCACTTCTAAATTAGTTTCACTTGAATTCCTCAATTCTTTTGTGTTCGTTCTTTGGAAAGCTAAATAGCTGACAGAGATAGACTAGGGCAAACATAATATACACTTGGCTATCTACGTGGCATGTAACTCCATATTACAAGGAGATTGTATTATTAATGATCAGGATCAGTGATCAAACAAATCACTTTCTTGTTGCCACGTAGACTAGATGCAAGACTATTCACTTTCCCATTGGCTATCTGGAATGACCCATTTACATCAGGGTTGAATGAGACCACATGACACAGAATGAATTATGTGTACCTTGGGTTTGTCTTGTTGACATGCGTCATGGCTATCTTTGTGTCAACATTACATTAAAGAATGAGGTAAGGTGGCACTCTTTAATCTAAAAATATTCTAATGCAATTAAGGTTAGTAATAATATAGTATGTAAAGTTGTTAAAAAAACAAAAATAATTTGCTGTGAGAAATAAGAAGTGATATAAATGCTACAATTTCATAAAGGAATTTATTAAAGGGACAGTTCACCCCAAAATGAATCAAATGACAAGAGGATGAGTAAATGATGACAGATTTTTTTTGTGGGGTGAACTAACACCCAAATGAATGGCAACTGTCAGTAATTCAGGCAGTACATAATAATTTCATAAATCTGTCAGCAAAATCCATATTGGTTAAGTCACGCATTGTCCCCAGCAAACAATTTAAAGCAATTTATTTATAACAATAGAAATATAAAATATTTAAAAAAACATTTCAATAACAAAATGTAAATTATAACACTATTATTCTACACATATACTTAAACTACACATACTACAAGAAATGCTCCTTTAAACTATAACATTTAAAGTATGATGTCCAGTTTATGAAATTTAGCAGCATCTAGGGGTGAAGTTGCGAATTGCAACCAACGGGTCACCCTCTTAACTCATGAACAAAAAAGCTCCTACTCGAGAATACAAATTTTAAATTAGATACATCCTACTGTGGATGTTTTTGTTTGTCATCTTTGCCAATGTTTATTTCCTCCCGTAGGAATCATACGGGGATATATCTGAGAGAATATTACTGCGGGAGCGGCTGAGGTGTGAGAGCTTTGAATGGTACCTGCAGAACATCTATCCTGGTCTTCATGTGCCAGAGGACAGACCAGGCTGGCACGGGGCGGTAATGAATTACTTTTGCTCACATTACGAGATAATCCTAATGGATGTTATGTTGCTAATTGACTTGGTTTTAATTTCTCTCTTTTTTCCACATGATTTTTTATCCTGGTTCCCGACGTAGGTTCGTAGTGCCGGAATCCTCTCTGAATGTTTGGACTACAACGCCCCGGATCACAACCCGACGGGAGCTCACCTGTCCCTGTTCGGATGCCATGGTCAGGGCGGTAATCAGGTAACAAACAGCACTATTTTTTTGTTACTTCCTCTCCCTCATGCTTGATATCTCCTAAAGGGATTCTAAGATGTCTTCTCATAATGCCAGAAGTATCGAGTAACTTAAAAAATGTGCATTAGGTGCATTACGCTTCCAGATATGTAACGGTAGCGGATGCGTAAGATCTGTTGGATACTATTTGTTGCATTTGCTGCAAAATAAAGCCAGCTTTATTTGAGTCGACACAGGATTCCGTGCCAAGATGTGCTGTCCCTTAGGTTTTAGATTGTAGAGTTTAGGCACTGAATGAGATGATCAGATGTATATTTAATGGAAAGGGAAGCCTGCGTGTGTCCGGTGGCTTATGTCACCACCATCATCAAGGGAAGTGGCACCATGTGTGAGTGAAAATCAATGTTTCCACAGTCCGGCTTGAAAGGGAAACTCTAGCCAGTTCTCCTCAAAGATAGAGCTTTGGATAAAATATACAGTACATGAGGCTCCTGAGTGCATGAATTAATAGTGAGTTAGTAAATGAGATTAAGACTCAGAAATACAGCCTTTTCTTAATATCTAATGTAAATATACATAGCGTTATACAGCTCAAATATAGTCCGTTTGGATAACTTAACTGTTCGATATGATTTTCACCTGTTGGCCGATAAAGTGGGCGAAAAAAATCCCAGAGAGGGTATGGCGGATATTTCAGACACAGTCCAGAGTATCATAAAAATTGGAGGTGTGTGCTTTTGAATTGATGCAATAAGCAAGCATTATGTTGATGTTTCCAAGCCCAACCCCCTTTTTCTTTATGAGATAAAGTTAAAACCCAGCTGTGTTGTATCACTGTATGCCACAACTGAAATTGTGACCCAGTCTGTCTCAAAATCTAATTATGAGATAATAAGCATCAAAGTTTATCAAAGATATCATTCACAGACTGTTGTTTACATGATGTAGAATGATCTTATTTAGAAAACAGTCAATCACAATAAAATGCTTTTAACTGGATTTTCACAGACTCGGTCACAATTTGTGAAAATTTCCTTTCGACAAAATTACTTGAAAAATAAATATTTACTCTGCAATAATGTTTTCAGCAGAACAAACTACAGCTTTAAATTCTTTGTTGCTTTACCCTTTTGCCGTTCACCTTCAAACAATCTGATCTTCTGCCAAGAAACATTATTTGCTTATGAATTATTAACCTGACCTTAATTTAAATGTGCAAACATCCTTATTTGCTGCTTTAATTACATTGCGTGGAGAATACGGGCTTTTCATTTCGGTATTGCTTTATTTTAAAGTCCTGTTCTACATGTATATACTATGTACAAGCTAAATATGTGAAGTACATGTAGTAAATGTTACAGACAGTATATTTGTTGATGCACTGTTAGAACAATATGTGGCGGTTTCCCGGACAGGGCTTAAGCCTAGTCCCAAACTAATTTATAAGTTAAGAGGTGTCTTGATCAAAAACAACTTGTACTTGCATATCTCAAAATATATCTGTGCAATGGTTTTGTCTCAAGAAGCACACCAGTAAAGTTTTTTTTTTAAACAACTTAAAGGAATAGTGAAAATTAATTGACTACCATAGTATAGAATATTTTTTTTTTATCATTTTGTTGTCCTGTTGAACACAAAATGAGGTCATCTGAAGAATTTAGAAAAGCAAACAGTTCTGGAGCACCTTTGACTAGGTCTACCATTTGTTTCCTTCTACTATGGTGGTCAATGGTGTCCAAGAAATCTCATTCGCTAATATTTTCCAAATATCTTTCTTTGTGTTAAACAGAACAAATAAATGTATACAGATTTGAAATAACTATAATAACTTCTTCTTCTATTTTGGGTAGACTATCCCTTAAATTTTGAATACCTAAAAAATATTTCAAATGAGTATTTTGTATCAAAATAACTACTATTGGAATTTCTTCCGAACTGCTTTTAATCAAACAAACATAACATTCTGTGTAGGTTCCAAATGTTTAAGGCAAGAGATAATATGCAATAAAACATTTTAATGTTTTACCCTCAGGTCAAAAGAACCCACCCCTATGGCTCCATATAAAACTATCCGTATGTTGAGATAAAGAGATAAATCTGCCGTTTGTTGCTCAACAGTTGCCAGGCTACTGTTGGCTATGTGCTAAGGCGTGGCGAGGAAATATCTAAACTAGATATGACTCTCAGATATGATCCTTTTCATCTTTATATGTCGATTTGTCATCTGCTGCGCAGAAAAAAGTCAAAACACCCCTGTCCTCGATACTCTTCAGCAATTGAGGTATCATTCCTATCCTTAACATATGCAATTTCTGTCTCTCTTAGTACTTTGAATACACGTCGCAGAAGGAGATCCGTTTTAACTCTGTGACTGAGCTCTGTGCCGAGGTTCAAGATGGAGTGACACACATAGGAATGAAGCATTGTCAGCAAGATGGTGTTCCCAGAGCTCCCAGCATCATATGGGAGTTCAGAGACGTGAGTCGGCTCAGATTATTTTAAAAGTGCAGTAAACAGGATGCTCATATATAGATGAGGTTATTTTTGATTCCCAAAATGATAATTATCTGGTTATTGTGTTCTCTCAGGATGGGAGTATATATCACGCTCATTCAAACATGTGTATCACATCATACCGCACATCAGACGGCCGTACAGATATCCAGATGAGAAACTGCTCCCCAGGAGACAAAGACCAGCGTTGGAAATTTGAGTGAATCCATGTGAACTCGGATTTAGGTGCAGTTCTGTTTTTTCAGACATAAGACAGAGACATGTAATAGTGCCTTTGCAAACCAAAGTGGATGTCTACTTGTAGTGCCAATGTTTTTTTTTTTTATTAGAGATGTTTAAAGTGCTATTACAAAGATGTCGAAGTGCAGATCACAACTATTAATAGGACTTTGTAGCAAACTCAACGATCCAGCATTTTTGTTTACATTCATATACTACATGCTATTAGTAAATCATGTTTCGACTCCGCAATAGCAACATGTTGGCTGTGCTGTGTTATTTAATTGGTCGCTGATATCTTGATTTTTTTGAGCGGGTTTGTCTGAAATGTTATCTTCGGTTGACTTGTGTATTTTTATATTAATAGGATGTTTTCCCCTTTATTTGTGAATGAAACATGGATTAGGATGCCTCACTGGTATTGATGAGACTGTACCAGCATTTTCAGTCTTTCTGGCTGCCTTAACTCAAGGGAACAGTCGAAATAACATCAGTGCTCAAATGGTTTGCTTATAAGTATACTTCAGTTTGAAGTAGATGATGAAAAGCTATGTTAAATAATGTGCTAAAACGTATGTGTACTTCTCTGGGGTTGTGGTAAGTTTTTTTTTTATGTTTTATACCCACTTCGCATTTTAAAATGGTTGAACTTGAATTGTTGTCTTGTAATATTGGCTTTCAAATAATTTAGCAACTCACGAGAAAGTGCCTCTTCCTTCAACTCAAGTGCCCGGTTTCATGTGTTCCATCTGTACACATCAGAGAACCACATTTGGTTTGGTAACGCCTTCTGCATCTAAGTGCCTTTGTCTCAAAGTTCTTCCAGTTTCACAAATTCAAAACAATTGTCTGTTATGTAATAGTTCGATTAAAAAAAATATAAGGATGGTTCACCCAAAAAGAAAAAAATCTGTTAAAAATATTAGAAGATATAAAAGGAGATATTTGGTGAAATGACTCAAGGCAATGGGGGCCAGTTTTGCTTGGTTACAAGCGTTCTTCAAAATACCTTCATAAGTGTTCTGCAGAAGAAAGAAAGTCATATAGGTTTCAAAAAGAGATGGTAGTGAATAAATAATGCAAAAGCACAAGTAGGTCACTGAAAATGGATTTTGTATTTTAATTGACTCTGTACTTGACCCTTTATGGATTTTATTTTTGCACTAAAATGCATTTTAAAATGATTTTTTCATCCTTTGAAATTGTGAGCAATAAAAGGGATTATGGGAATGGTGATATGAAATTTTAAATACTACTGATAAAGCACAGATCTTAGTGATCATCTCTTTTGTTGAGTGTAATGAAGTATTTTGAAAATAAAAGTATTTTGTCTCAAATTAAAATAAATGGAAATCATTGGGTTTCGTTTTCTTCTATAAGTGCTTGTTTTTCTCTGCTGACGCCATCTAGTGGTGCAGAGGGAAATGGCATTAGGTTATAAAGTTGCCATGTGTATTAACTTTTCTTATTTTATACCCCATTTTATTTAAGGTGTGCACCACATGGAGTACTATTATTTCCTTTTGTCAACTCCCCTACAGGATGTAAACCCGATCACAATAAACCACATAGACAGTCAGGCTGTAAGTTTAATGGCAAACTCTTCAGGTTACCATACGACTTAAGGCTTGAAATGACTGTTAACAATTTTCCACATTACACTTCTATCTGCAGCAAGTGTAATTCAAGCTGTACGTTCCCCTCTGATTTGTATTTGAGGATGATTGGAGGCAATGTGCGTGATGAGTTCTCTTAAACCGATGCCGATTAGGTTAGTTTTATTAGGACTATAAAGAACAGCCCACGTAGAGTATTGCATCAAGCTGGCAATTAAAGGAAACTTAAGGCCAAGAACAATTCCTCTAAGGTTAGAGAAAGTCCAGAGAAAGTTGTGCTCAGCTCAAAGTTTTATTTTGAATTTGAATAAATAGTTCCTGAAATAGAAATCTGCAGCCTCTGAACTCACACATTTACATTTACATTTAGTCATTTAGCAAACCTTTTATCCAAAGCGACTCACAAAGAGTTAGGGAGCAACAAGCGATATGTCATACAGGAGCCATAATACATTAGGTGCCAATACAAAGTTACTGGTTTCAACAAAATCTAGACCACTACCTGTTGTGACAAAGGGTTAGTTTTTTTTTATTTGTCTGTATTCACAGAAGACAACAAATTCTCACAACCCAAAATAAAATAAAACCCCACTCTTCAATAATCCTTAATAGAACCCATAGCCTGTGTATAGCAACATTCAATTTTTCACGGCACTCCATGAACGTATTAATAATAAACATGTTGATATGCATAAAAATACATTTAGCTTGTTTTCATCTATTTGATTGTAAGGTTTTACTTGATAGGACATCCATGTTTAAAGCGGGCGTAACACACGGGGTTTCTGCCAATCTCACAATAATCTTGAGTACCTACAGAGTAGTATTGCATACTTCGTATCTTCGGAGAGTATTTAGTTTGATCACATTTATAAAAGATAGATACAGCTTTACGATTGTTTCCGAAAACATACGGCGCGTGCGGGGGAGAGGGGTAGGCTGAACCATGATGTAAGCACCCATTGTCAACAATACACAGACATCAGTTTCACTCACCGCATGTCCGGCATCTTTTAGGGCTGGGACGGCTCCATATATCAGTTTCAAACGATCTCCAAATCCAGCGTTATATCCACAGTTTACATAACATTCATCACCCAAATGCAGTAAACAAACAACCACATGTACTTCATGAACGTATGCTCTCTCTCTCTCTCTCCTGCTCACAAGTGAAAGTGACGTCTGCGCATTCTTCTTCTCCTGCGCTTGCGTCGCTGTGCCGCGTGCTTTTCCGGGAAAATTGTCCAAAAAGGGACTAAGACAAGTTGTTACAAAACAGTTTTATACCTTCGCTTTTAGGGTGGAGGACATGTTCTTTGCAAAATGTTGTTGTGTTCCATAACTATAAAAGATAATTATGCCTTGCCCTAGATGGCTTTCTTTCATGTCTTGACTTTTCTGAATGTCAAAATGTTTTGGCACATGTTACTCATACTTAGGAAAACCAGGCCAAGTCTCAGAATCTAATTGAGCATCAAAGTTTGATTTTAATCATTCATTTTACTATGATTTCAATTGTTGAAATGGCCTTACTCAGTCAATTTTATCAAGGTTGAATTTTCACAGAATGTTTTTATGTTATGTGGTTAACTTTATGTAAAAATATCAGTAAGTCACAAACAATGACTTTAGCTCAGTTTTCGCATGCTAAGTCATACTTGAATTGATTAATTAACCTAATTAAAACCTTTTAAAAATAATATTTAATTGTTTTTGTTCATTTTGCAATGCGATCTCTGTTACAAGAATATTACATTCAAAACTACTACAAAAGTTGTGTGATGTTGACTGCATTTATTGTTCTCAACCATTTACCCAAGTTTTTATAAGAAACAAATTAATATTAAATGGAAGATATATCAGAATCAGAGCTTTATTGCCAAGTATGTTTGCACATACAAGGAATTTGTTTTGGTGACAGGAGCATCCAGTACACAGAATCAGCAACAATAGTACACAGAGACCATCAAACCATAAAAGATAAGAATAGACTATTGAAGTAAAAGGTATGTGTTATATACAGCAGAATGAAATATAATTTACATAAAAAGTTGTATAAAAATAAATAGTTTATTATCTGCAGGATATATTTAATATTGCAGTTTATTATTATTAATCGCACGTACATTATTTGCACGTAAGTTTCTCAATTGCATGTAAAAAACATTTAACTGTTCAAGAGGTAGATGGACTGAGGGAAGAAGGTTTTTTGTGTCTGGTTGTTTTGGTGCTCAGTGCTCTGTAGTGCCGACCAGACGGTAGCATTGTGAAGAGATGATGGCTTGGATGTGAGAGGTCCAGTGTGATTTTCTGAGCCCTTTTCCTCACTCTGGATGTATAGAGTTATTCTAGGGTGGGCAGGGGAGCACCAATGATCTTTCCATCCGAACTGTCCTCTGTAGTCATCTAATGTCTGACTTTGTGGCTGAGCCAAACCAGACAGTGATGGATATGCAGAGGACAGACTCTTTGACTGCTGAGCAAAACTGTTTTAATACAGTTTGTGGTAGGTTGAACTTCTTCAGCTGATGTAAGAAGTACAACCTCTGCTGGGCTTTTTTAGCAATAGAGCCAATGTGATTGTCCCACTTCAGGTCCTGAGAGATGGGGGTGCCCAGGAACATGAATAATTCCACTTCTGCCACAGTGCTGTTCATGATGGTGAGAGGGGGGAGTGCAGGGGGGTTTCTCTTGAAGTCCACAATCGTCTCCACTGTTTTAAGCGTGTTCGGCTCCAAGTTGTTATGAGTATGTATGTCAATACGTGCAAACCATATTGCAAACGATGGTTTAAGGTTACAACTGAGAACTGTTGCATATTCAGATGTGCTGAGACAAAATAAAATAGTTCATCTCATATTTATTATGACTTTCTAAACAATAGTTCTTTAGCTTGTTTGAATCTTTTTCATCTATTTGATTCATCAATTACTTGATAATACATTCATGTTTAAAATTTTATTTTGAGGGTGGAGGACATGTTTTTTGGTACTGAAACCAGTCTGTGCAGTTCAATGAAATCTATCTTCAGAGTTAATTATGCCTTCAGTGTTTAATTGAGCTTTTCTTTGCACATATGTCGTTGTGTTTCATAAAGGGGATTATAGCCTTGATGACATTCTATCAAGTCTTGACTTTCCGGATTTGTCAAAATGTTTTGACACGTGTGACTCGAGTCTCAAAATCGAATTGAGCATCAAAGTTTGATTTTAATCATTCATTTTACCATGATTTCAATTGTTGACATGGCCTTACTCAGTCAATATTATCAAGGTTGTATTTTCACAGAATGTTTTTATATTATGTGGTTAATGATATGTAAGAAAACAGCTCAGTTTTCGCATGCTAAGTCAGACTTTAATTGATTAATTAACCTAATTAAAACCTTTTAAAAAGAATATTAAAATACTTAAAAGTTGTTTTATTCATTTTGCGTGCGATCTCTGTTACAACAAAAATATTACATTCCTTAAAATTGTGATAGAAGTTGTGTGATGTTGATTTTATTGTTCTCAACCATTTACCCAAGTTTTTATAAGAAACAATTTAATTTAAAATGGAAGATATATGTTTGTCAATAGGTGCAAACGAGTTTGTCCTAGTCTACATTAGCTAGCAAGCTAGAACGATGATTTAGTCTAAAACTGTGAACCAGTTTCATATTCAGATGTGCTGAGACAAAATAAAATAGTTCATCTTATATTTATTATGACTTCCTGAGAGTGTCAAACCACCACTGATCATTTTTAAAATGTTATTTTTATAACAAAATGTTTTTATAACTCAGTATTAGTTTGTTCGTCGTTTTGTCACAGTATTAAAGAGAAAACACGATTAAATGTTATTGATGTAGTTTACGAAAGACAAAATCATGTGACAAAGAACATTCCATTGAGAATAATGCAGCAAGATGGCAGTTAAAGAAAACGTAAGGCCAAGAACAATTCCTCTGAGGTTTGAGAAAGTCCATACAAAATGATTTTAAATTCTGCTCAAAGCTTTACTTTGAATTTGAATAAATCATTCCTGAATTAAAAATCAGCAACCTCTGGACACACACAACACAAAATATAATATAAAAATTAACATGTTGATATGCATTAAAATGTAGCTTGATGGAATCTTTTTCATCTATTTGATTGTAATGTAGGATGGAGGGTGGAGGACATGTTTTTTGGTACTGAAACCAGTCTGTGCAGTTCAACGAAATCTATCTTCAGAGTTAATTATGCCTTCAGTGTTTAATTGAGCTTTTCTTTGCACAAATGTCGTTGTGTTTCATAAAGGGGATTATAGCCTTGATGACATTCTATCAAGTCTTGACTTTCCGGATTTGTCAAAATGTTTTGACACGTGTGACTCGAGTCTCAAAATCGAATTGAGCATCAAGGTTTGATTTTAATCATTCATTTTACCATGATTTCAATTGTTTACATGGCCTTACTCAGTCAATATTATCAAGGTTATATTTTCACAGAATGTTTTTATATTATGTGATTAATGATATGTAAAAAAACAGTAAACCACAAAAAATTGCTCAGTTTTCGCATGCTAAGTCAGACTTTAATTGATTAATTAACCTAATTAAAACCTTTTAAAAAGAATATTAAAATACTTAAAAGTTGTTTTATTCATTTCGTATGCGATCTCTGTTACAAAAATATTACATTCCTTAAAATTGTGATAGAAGTTGTGTGAAGTTGATTTTATTGTTCTCAACCATTTACCCAAGTTTTTATAAGAAACAAATTAATCTTAAATGGAAGATATATGTTTGTCAATAGGTTCAAATGAGTTTGTCCTATACATTAGCTAGCAAGCTAGAACGATGATTTAGGCTAAAACTGTGAACCAGTTTCATATTCAGATGTGCTGAGACAAAATAAAATAGTTCATCTTATATTTATTATGACTTTCTGAGGGTGTCAAACCACCACTGAACATTTTTAAAATGTTATTTTTACAACAAAATGTTTTTATAACTCAGTATTAGTTTGTTCGTCGTTTTGTCACAGTATTAAAGAGAAAACACGATTAAATGTTATTGATGTAGTTTAGGAAAGACCAAATCACGTGACAATAAACGTTAACCGTGTGTTCCCACCCGGAAGCATAGGCTATCAGACCAAACCGTGGCCAATTTTATGGAAGATAGTATGGGATTTGGAGAACAACAGACCCACATTTTCCAGTTCTAATTGGAAGCGTTAAACTGTCATACATTTATAATTAAACGAGTTTAAACTCGTGAACAACCGGGTAACGGTCTTAACTTCCTGCAAGTTTTTCACAAACGTGCTGGTGCTCTAAAAACAAGTGGGACTTGTTCCTTTCATTCTCTTTGCGTACAAATGCTTTCATTTATACACTGTAGCGGACGTGCGTTAAATGGATTTGGATTAGAGCTGCTGTCACAGTCTGTAGCTCATAATAAGAAGTCTCTGTGATTTGACCTGAATTTCTTTCTGCATGTCTCCTCCAGTTCTTATCCAACAGACCAGCCAGGCTGCTAATCTCTGAGAAATCCCCCTACATCGATCTGCAGACATGTGGGATGTGCCACTGCACGGTTGTGTCGCAAAACTAGTAAGTTTGCCTGGACAACATTGTGACAAGAAGCGGTTCGAGTCAAGTAAGCTAAGTATTCGTGTGCGTCAAAGATGCGTATTTCATGCGCATATTGGGAACACTTATAAACGCTGACTCGCAACGCCTTAAAATGCGCACAAAATACGCTCCTATGATCATCAAAGTCACGGTTGCTAAATTTTGAGACGCAGCCAACATTTCAACAGTTGGTTTAAGTCAGACTAAATAAGTATCCCGGTCAACTTTTCGCTTAGCTTAGATCGCAGACTTACATACAATCTTTAGTAAACTTACCACCACTGTGTTTGAGTTTAAAATCTGGCACTTTATAAACAAGCGATCTGCGTTTATATGCTTATGAGAATGCACTTGAACTTCTAATGAGATTTGGATGACAAACTGCCGAAAGGAACCGAGACGGGCACATTATGGCAATATATGGCAGAAGGAATCGGTCCAAGTTAATTATTTGCGTGCTTGGGGCTTTTATAGCGGGGTATTTAATATTTCCTAAAGATACTCAAAGTGATAGCGGTCCTGCCAGTCTACGGGAAGTACCAGCAGAGGATCACAGAAATGCGGACGATGCGTTTTATAAGAGACCTGTTTATGAGAAACCTCCTTTGGATGTAAATGCTTTGGGAGAGATGGGCAGAGCTGTAAAATTCACTGATCTTAGTGATGAAGAGAAGAGAAAGGAAGAGGAGAGCATTAAAAAGCATCAGATAAACACATATGTCAGCGAGAAAATATCCCTACACCGGAGGATGCCTGAAATATGGAATCCCTTGTAAGTATCTATCTATTTGACATGTTTTATTGTCACGTGTTTTATTCGGTTACGTTTGTTAAACATTATTAAATGGATATCCTTCTCTATTCTATATATGAGCAGCTCATCCAAGAATTAAACGACCTGTCATCACTTATTTGACTATGAGTCTTATGTGGAACACGTAAGAAGATATCATTGAGAGAAATGTTTCAGTGGTTTTGTGTCCATACAATGGACGAGGTCCAATGTTTTTTGCTGTCCAACGTTCTTCACTATGATAGAAACTAAGTCATGCAGGTTTGGAATAAAATGAGGATGAATGAATGATTAAAGATTTTTTTTGGGGCGAACTATCCCTTTAAGGGAGTCATCATTTACTCACCCTCCTCTCATATAAAACTTGTTTGACTTTTTTTTAAAATTAATGTTATAATGCATTTCATGGGCATGCATCTCAATGTACAAGGAACACGACTTGTATTGTTGCAATTGCACTGTGAAACCTTTAAAATTGGAAAAAAAAAGTTGTCTTTTTAAATCTTGCAGACTTTTAAAGGGGCAATATGACACGGCTAAAATAACTATTATCGTTTGTTTTAGATACAATGTGTATTTAACGCCGTATTATTCTAGCAGATTGTTTACAAAGCTCATCGCTCTCAAAAGCGAGGTGTGCTATGATTGGCCAGTAAACCAGTGTGTAATGATTGGTCAAATACTGCAAGCGTATGACAGAAATGTAACGCCTCTTTCCATATTTGGAACATCAGGTTCCAAAGCAATTGTACTGACAAGTAAGCCCACCTTACTTGCGTATTCATTTGGGCGGTCTTAGTCAAATCATACCACACACTGACATTTTTATGGAGGTGTGGTTACACAAGACGTTTCAGGCAGGTCTGGGTGAGCCTTCGCTTTTAGATAGAATCCATCTTGAATGCAATGACACTTTAATTTGTGCAATTTTACTTGTTTAATACTTGCCTGGGCAACTTATAACACACCTAAGACACAGAAAAACACGTATTTGCGCCATATGACTCCTTTAAAGGGTAATCATGGTTAAAATTGCACCACCACACAGTTTCTAAAATACGTATTCATGCATTAACTACAAAATCTTTCCATTCAGGTGTAGAACCCTCAAGTATGACTACATGAATTTGCCCACAACGTCGGTAGTGATAGCTTTCTACAATGAAGCCTGGTCCACACTTTTAAGGACAGTGCACAGTGTCCTGGAGACCACACCTGACCTGCTGCTTACAGAAGTCATACTGGTGGATGACTACAGCGACCGAGGTATCAGTCCCTATAAAACATCAGTCTGTCGCTGAATATTTAAATCTCAAAGTAGATAAAATTACTTAGGTTTTTAATGATAAAATAGACGTCTTTTCCATTAAAGTTAGCTTTTCTCTGAAAGTAACGGCATTGAACATTTGAAAAAAATACTTTTGAATGAACTGAATAGGTTCCCTTTTCTATATTACAAGTTCCTTTTTCTAAAAGCATTGTGCTTATTTTTAACCAAATAATATCAGATGTGTTAATGCTGCTAATAAATTCTTATCTATGAATCATTTAGCGTCTGAGCACCACCCTTTGGTCAAACAACTTCTTCTTTAAGTAAAACAGGCAATAAACATATTTTTAATGCAGATTTTTTTCCCAGTAACTCTTTCCACAAATGCATTCCACAGATCATTTAAAAGAGCCTCTGGAGAACCACATTGCCAATCTGAAAAAGGTGCGTTTGATTCGAGCGAGGAAGAGAGAGGGTTTGGTGAGAGCTCGGCTCCTGGGGGCGTCCATCGCTACAGGAGAAGTCCTGACCTTCCTGGATTGCCACTGCGAGTGTCATCAGGGCTGGTTAGAGCCTTTGCTCCAGAGGTGAGGCTGTTGAACTCTTCCTAAATCTCAAACATGCACGATGGTCACCAGACACATTTAACTTGAGCTCACCTGTCGTTTAAATTTGAATAACCAAATTTGCATGCTTTGCTCCTACAGTTGGTCATGGTTGAACTAAATGTCACAGTTAGTTTTATTGTAATCAATATTGATCTTTAGCTCTGCTTCTTCTTTGGTTTCTTAAGAATAAAGGAGGAGCCCTCTGCTGTGGTATGCCCGGTTATAGATGTCATTGACTGGAACACATTTCAGTACCTGGGAAATCCGGGCGAACCTCAGATCGGAGGATTTGATTGGCGACTGGTGTTTACGTGGCACACTGTCCCAGAACACGAGCAGAAACGCAGAAGTTCCTCCACTGATGTCATCAGGTTTGTGATTCAGAGCCCGTGTGTGGCTTACACATTTATAAATCTTAATCATCCGTAGATTAAAAGCAAGTGAAAGGATGTTTCCTTTGGCAAATCTTGTAAATATTCCTGCGGGGTGCAATAACTGAACCAGGCAAAGAAATGTTTCTTAATCCAAATAATCAAAAGACAGCCGAACTATTCTTTTAGTATAACCAGCTCCAAAAAATAAGCAGTTTTTTAAATGTGAAAAACTACTTGTAACGGTAATGATAATCAGTATTGTCATGTTAACAGTACAACAAAAGAATATTCTACTTTTAAGCAGAGAAATATACAGAAATCTGTTAAACTGGTACCCATTTGAAAGGTTCAGAGTTCGAAATTAAAAACTTGTTTCATTTGATAAAATCTAGTAGAACAAATTTTTTATCAGAATATTTTAATTTTACTCAAATTTCAACAAATCATGCGCTCACACATAGCTGGATGCGTTACGGTAATGAGATTTTCAGCAGAAAAAGTACTTTACCCACCTGACAACCCATATGACTAAATGTAAATGTAAATATGACATTCTTTACTCTGTGGAAGACAAAAGAGACAAATAGACCGAGAATTTAGCATATCAAAACATGCAAATTGCTAGATTTTTGTGGCAGGAGTATTTATGCTTTTACCTTTAGTCAACTAAATTAATGCAGACATCATGCGCAGATAAACAGTGCTACATTATTTTCTTAGCATGCAACATGTCTTTTTCTGATACAGGTCTCCTACCATGGCCGGTGGTTTATTTTCGGTCAATAAGAATTACTTCCATTACCTGGGCACATATGACACTGGAATGGAGGTGTGGGGCGGAGAGAACCTGGAGTTTTCGTTTAGGGTAAATTTTGGGGATTTCCCCACATTTCTGTTTCGAGAAAGTTAGCTAACATGTTATCACAGTTTGAAAAATGTGTGTGTCACGCAAGGTCATTAGGTCAGCCGCCACCCTTACTAAGTGTCTTGCCGACCAGCACAATGACTAAACCGTCCTTCACTCTGTGTATATGCAGTGTTTACTTACTCATAGTCCTCTTATTAGTCAGCTCACATCCCCTCAAGGATGCCAACACTGTTACTTAGACACCAGTTTAAGTTGTTTTAACCTGGGGAAAGAGCACCAAGAATGTCAACAAGACAGACAGGTTTATTTATTTTTTTAATTGTAATGTAATTATTATGTCTGATCAGATCTGGCAGTGTGGGGGAACTCTGGAGATCCACCCTTGCTCGCACGTGGGTCACGTCTTCCCGAAGAGGGCACCATACTCGAGGAGCAAGGCCCTGGCCAACAGCGTGCGGGCGGCAGAAGTCTGGATGGATGAATACAAAGACGTGTACTACCATCGCAACCCCCATGCCCGTCTGGTACGCCTACTTGTACATTCTGTTGTACATCTTGGCTTTTGTTTGCTTGTCTGCTCATTTTCCAAGACAACGTTTATCACAAGTCAATCTATGTGACAGCTGTGCTGCAGTGTAAATAGACTGTGACCATTCATGTAGCCTTTGTGAAAGAGGATATGCACAATTTCTACACTGTTTACCAGGGCCGGGCGGTACAGCTAGATACATTTGATATCGTTCACAGTTTTGATGAATATATTGTCAATACATTGTGAAATGTATGTATTGAGGGGGAATGTGTTTGGTTTTTAGGTCATTTTATGAAATCAGATATTTTTGTAGATTCAGAATACGTAATGCAAAAAATTAAAGGCCGTCAAATAGTTTAGACAAAATAGTGATGAAATGCTAACCACGTGTCAGTACAATTTTCATATTGCGATAGTTGTTGGGCCTTTTATGGCGGTAACCGGTATATAGTATTATCACAGTTTTTGTGTTTTTAATGAGGCTTTAGTCAGTTTTTATTACCAACTGACATTTATAAATAGTGAAAGAAACAAATAGTTTTTAAGAAACAAAAACATTTTAAATATTTTACAAAAATAGAATGATTTATGTTATATAACAATAATAATTTATAGACTGCTGAATATGCAAGTATTCTATTTATTACTGTGTAATCTTCAGAGATATGTAATATTATATACTTTAACTAGAATAATCACATTGTGGTAAAAATATTCTCCAACTTAATTATATCAGTAAATGGTATTAGTGAAAACCCAGACTATGGACAGATTAGATTTAAAAATAAAATGTAAAAAAATATTACAGAGAAAAATAAGTAGTTGTTTATACTGTATGTACTATTTTATCAATACAGTGTATTAAAGAGAAGTGTAACATGACATTACAAAGATTATAAAAATGTCATGTATAGACATTATGAACGCTTCTGAGTGATGATCTGAATGAACTGAAGCACAGCTTTAAAGTCACCAGAAAATCAAACAGGAAAATTAAGTTTTATCAAAAAGGAAAACTGTGTTTTACACAGTGTTGCAGTGATTATTATAAATGATATATATGTGCACACCATTATTATTATTTTTTTATCCATTTGCTCCTCTCCCCCTCTCAAAAACAAGTTACTCTTCACTACATGTCGTAAGCAACAAAAAAGAGGTAGGACTATACTGACTGTCCAATGGCCAGGCATTTTTAGCCCACCCCTCCAGGCTCAACTTACAACAAACAAATCAAGAAGGGAAGGTGAATATAAAGCCCCGCCCTACAATTTTTTTCTAATTTCAGAAGCGTTTCACTTGGATATATGTCAATCAGAAAAGAAGTCAATCACAACTTCCGCTTCATGGTGACTTTAACCCATTAAAGCAATGAACCAAATTAACCAACTTCACTTTCTACCACCAGTTTATATAAAAGATGCTGTTTAAAAACCTGTCTTGACTTGCCTCGCAAGTTACAAGAAAAGAGGAATCACAGAACCGATGACATGCTTTTAGAAAACATCACGTGTATGTATTCTAATGTAATGTATGTGCATTTTTTATCGTGAACGTGTGTTTAACATGTAGCCCGGGGGTGTACCAACACAATCCACAAAAATGGAACTCCTAAGGTGACATTCTCTGCTTGATTTGAAATTACTACAGTACTTAGGAGGCACCTCTCTCAACCCGTGTGTTTGTCATCCAAACGCCCTTGTGGTTGCACCCTGCCAAGCCCTGTATTTAAAGAGAGAGGTGCTCTTATTGACAGATCGGGTAACCCTTCTATATCTCAACCTTGGAGATGTTGCCAGGTTGGCACCAGCCTCTCTGAATCTATCTGATGTGATAACAGCAGATAAGGCTCTTTTTCTCTCTCTCTCCTCGGGTATAAACCACAGGCAAACACCAGGCTTGCCAGCATGGTTCGGGTTTGATAGCCTTCATACTCTTCTTCCACGCTCATTCGTAAGAAGATAGCTCTCTTTTTCACCCTCCGTGTCTCACCGCATTTTTTATTTAGTGGCAAAATCTGTTGTTTGTGCAACTGTGTCCTTAAGATCAACAACATGCCGTTCTGTGATGGATCTCAAATGGTCTCAATGGCTTAATTTAATTCAAACTGTACATTTCCATCTCAGGGACAACAACACATTTTTTTCATTAAGTGTTCCCTTTTTGACTTGGGAAAGGAAAAAAACTGGAATGTTTCTGAGAAAAATCAATATCGGAATAGAAAGCAATTCATCATCCCAGCTGTTTTATTAGGGATGTTACGGAAGAAATGCTACGGAGAATCTGCTGTGAAGAACACAATCTATGTCATACCTTTGGCTGCTTTCGTGACTTTTTCTATTGTATAACAAAATTGCTTGCTTAAAAAAAAACTTTCAAATTTAAATTCTATAATTTTCTACTTTAATGTTGCAAGAAAACTTTGAGAATTTACTCAAACTTCTTAAGTGTCTTATTGTGGGGTTAACACTCACCAGTCATCTGCTTGTACGATCATATGAGGGGATATCCTCAAAAACTACAGGCATTTGGCCTTTTTCAGTGTTGATTCATATTGCATTGCTTTTACAGTGGAGAGGATGTTTCACACTATAACATTTTGTGGTTCACCACTGCTTGTTTTTGCATCCAAATGGTTTTGTCAACAGGAGGGTATAACAGGATGTTTATACTTCAAGCTTTTTGTGAAAATCTATGTGGTGTAAAGGAAGTTTATTATGAATGGCACTTGTTATTACAAGGATTACTTGCGTTTTGCTTTTTACTTTTGAAAACTATTGGGACCATTGGAAAATGTGGTTATACTCAAAGTTATGAAACCAACTAGTTAATGAATTGGTTTACTACTTTCACGACAGGTTGTTCATGCATGGGACTTCAAGATAAAATCAAAATATGAGAAAGGCCCCTGGGTCTTTGGACCTGGGCCGCCTAACAATGCTTAAGAAGCTATTCAGAACACAAACAGCTTCATAGCAGGGGGATAAAACAACGTTCAGCCTGATTCTCCTAACAAACACACACATTCCAAGTTTTCATTCAGATCGATCAAACAAACTTCAACAAATGTTTGTTGTATTCGTGTTAATGAGCCTTTACAGCTGCATAGCAACACCCTGGCAACGATCCACAACACCCCAGATTAGGCATGGCAACTTTTGTGCAGACAAACATTCCCAAAATTGTCTTCATAATGTTTCTTTATAAGTCTTGTTCTTGTAATCTAGCACATTGTTATCTAAATTCTTATTACAGACACACTAAAAAATGATTAAGTAAATTGATGTCCCAAGAAGAAAATGCACTCACTAAACACCAACTCTGTTATTTCAGGAGGCGTATGGTGATGTGACTGAGAGACGGAAACTTCGAATGCGTCTTGGATGTAAGAACTTTAAGTGGTTCTTGGATAACATCTACCCTGACATCCAAGTTCCAGAAGACAGGCCTGGGATGTTTGGGATGGTGAGAAAAGACAAGCTTTTTATTTATACTTGCATGCACAGGTATTGAATATAAAGTTAAACGGCTATTCCAAGTAGCACATTTTATTTTCGCAATGACATGAATAAAGACAGACTGGTTGCTCCACGATGGTAAATACTTCTATAGAAGTCACAAGTTCCCATTCAGTGAGATGTTTTCATAGCATTAGGAAATGAGCCAATATCTATGACACAGGCTTAGATAATGTTTGCGATGTTCATCTATCTCTTGTGATTCTAGCTGAAGAATACAGGAATGGCCAACTACTGCTTTGACTACAACCCACCAGATGATAATAATATGGTGGGTCACCGTGTCATCCTTTACCAATGTCACGGCATGGGACAAAACCAGGTAAATATTTGATGTAGCCACACTGCATCATTAGTGTTTGATAGTTACCAAAAACCAAAATAAAGCTATCTACTCGCTGTTATGTAGTTCCAACGCATGATTTCCCCCCCCCCCGAAACCAGTTAAAGGGATAGTTCAGCCAAGAACTCCAATTTGCAGTTTATTTACTCACCCTCAGGCTATTTGAGATGTAGGTGAAATTTTTTCTTGAGAAGAACCATAAAGAAGATTGTTTGGTAAATCCGCAGCCCTCTATGCTTCATATAATGGGAGTATATGCTGTCTGCCATTCTAAGAGTTCCTAAAGCACATAATTCCCAAAAGTGGCTCCTGGCGACATGTTGACGTTTCATGAAGTGATTCGCTCGATATTTTCATAAATTTGAACGTTATTTTTAATAATGTTAGCCAAACTGTACAGCCACAACACTCCCTTTCCGCAGGTGGCGCTTAACGTACAAGATGCTGGTATGCCATCCTCCCCTAAAAAATACTACAATAAGAAGATTGCGATTGTGTGCAGAGGCTGCACATTATGGCTAACATTATTAAAAATGACGTTCAGTTTCTGAAAAAATATCAAATGATTCACTTCACGAAATGTCAACATGTTGCCAGGAGCCGCTTTTTGGAATTATGTGCTTCAGGAACTCTTAGACAGGTGGACCCCATAGACTCCCATTATATGTCTTCTATTAAGAGGGCATTCCCCTAAAGCCACAGAGCCTACAATACTTACAAACTGTGGATATCAAAATATATATAAATGGCCTGATAAAAAAAACATATATTTTATACAGTTTATCCAACTGGACTAAATTGATAAAAGAAATATTTTCAAACACATAATGTCCGGACCTCCGTTTGGAAGGAAATATGAAGACCGGACCTCGTGGAACTTTAATTGAATACCCCTGCTCTATACAATTCGCCGTCCAATGCCTCCTCCAAACACATCAATGTATTTTGCAAATCAAAGTAATTACAAACTAAATCCAATCAATATTTCTCGAAGCATGTACATACCAGTCCAAAAGAAAGAGAGCAACCATGGTATCGTCTTTCAGACCCTTTGCCTGCCGGAGTTGTCTCCATCGTGTAAAAACTGAACCGATGGTTATTCGAGTTTTTCCTCTTTCATGATCCAGACGTTTTTTCGTCAATTCTTTTTCAAAAACTGACTTTCGTTTTGTAGTTTACTTGTTGTCGGTTCCGCAGAAAAGTTTGATTGTAGTTGATTTTCGGTCGTTCTCCCTACACAGCGGACGTGAGCGCTCCGATAACATATGATGTCTGCGTGAACAGGGTTTGCAGTGGTATGCAAAATTCATTGGCTGAAAATGTACACATGAGCAGTCACGGCGTTCGGCCAGAACGTTTTGATTGGGCGAATGGTTTTTCATCCTACGCCTTTCACAGACGATATATAAGTTTAAAAATATTATCTGACCACTTTATTCTTTGATTGCTATCAGGATGTAAAGAGATTTCCGACCAACACAACAATTTTCTTTTCTGGACAGGATCACCCATCCTGCCTTTAAGAAGTAGGATGACTTACTTGTACTTTTACAGAACTGGTGATCTCCCAGGTATTATTTTGGCACATATCGTTAATGCAAGGCGAGTCAAACCTGGCACACAAGTGGCCAATCAGCGCTACAATGTAGCTGACCAATGAAATCGAGGTAGAGACATTGCAGGGTTTGGTTTTGGCTCAAGGGGCGGGGTTTGCTATTAACTAGTATGGGGTAAAAAATCACGCCGTTCCAATCTGTTTGTTGTTATCTTGCAGAAACACAAATGGAGATGTTTTAAAAGTATCACTATAAAGAGAGTTAGTAAATAAATACTGACTTGTTCCTTTCCCAGGCACACTTTAGCTTACACATTCTTTACCAGGACTATACATCAAAAGGTGTCTTATTGCTTATTAAAACCTCATAATAAACTGCAGTAAATAGTGTCTTGTGTACTGCACGCTTGTTTTGGACTCCGGTACAGCAGTGCAACTTCATATATCTCGTCCTGCTCTGCGGGGAGACAGGCGAGCCCTGGAGACTTATCAGTGCACGATACGAGCCATATGTACAGCACAACAACACTCCTCTAATGCATTCTCTCTATGAATGCAGGAAGAAATTCTCCTTTCTGTAGCCTTGATGTTGTACATATGTCCCTCTCAATCTGATCGGGCATCAGAAGACTGTTTTGATTAAGATTTAAAGCAGTGATGTGATTAACCAAAGGCTGTGATGAGTCTGTCAGTGGATGAAACTCTCTTTCTTGCTGTTTCTCTTTTTGTATGATAGTTCTTTGAATACTCCACGCTTCAAGAGATCCGTTATAACACAAGGAAGCCCGCCGGCTGTGTCGTTGCTGATCCTGTTTCCACCTTTCTTACGATGCATCACTGCAGTAAGCCTCGGGAATCTGTGCCTGAAGACCAGAAGTTCCTCTTCAGAGAGGTGAGATCACTGAACACGTCATTGCGAGCGGATTGTGTTCCCTTAGGTCCCTCAATGCCAAGGTTCCCTGTACGATCCCTTGAAAGCATCGTAGTTCGCTTTCTATAAAAACATCTGTCAAATAAATGGGAATAATTAAAAAACAGGGGACCTGGAACACTTAACATTCCATTTTGGGTTCACTAGCTCCTTAATAAAGTAAACTGGTTTTCACAAGAAATAGTTCATATGAGAACTTGCAAAGTTACCCACACAGATGGAACAAATGGATGCATGCATCATTTGGCAATTTCCCTATACTAGAACTGTGCAAGCTAACAAGGGCCCTTTGCAGACTCGAAGCAAAGAAAGCTCATGATACATGTCACATTGAGGTGTTACTTGAGAAAGTCACGGGCAGCGTGTCAAAAGGTTTCCGTGTGGCTTTCAGTGAAATTTCAGTAGGAAACCTTAGTGTGAACTCTGCAGGTACGTTGACTTCATAAGACCAATGTGACGACAGACAGGGATTCTGGGGTTGGCTGAGCTTGCTGTTCTAGAAGGCCAAAGGCGTTAAAGTATTCAGAGGGAATGAGAGAGCACAAAGCGCTCTCGTGTAGCCCGTGGCCCAGGTGTGCTATTACTTTTCTAAGAAATCAGATGTTTTTACAACCTCTAGCAATTCCCTAGCAACCGGGAACACTACAGAGCGATACTTTAACAACCAGGAAATTCCTATGTGTTTGCAAGGGCATTGCAATGCAACTGATAAGACGTTCCTTATAACCTATGCCAATTTCCTTGAAACCACACAGAACATCCCAGCGACTGCAAAGCAGTGCTTTAGCAACAACATAGTTATGGTCTGCGACCACCCAGAACATCCTAGCGCCTGCATTGTAGTGCCCTAGCAACCAGTCAGAACATTGTAGAGATCACAAACAGTGCCATAGCAACCACATAGTGATGCCTTGGCGCCCACCCCGAAGATCCTAGCGACCGCATAGGGCCCTAGCAACCAGCCAGAAAATCCTAGCAGCTACATAACAGTGCTCTAGCAAGCAATCAGAACATCCTAGAGACAACAAAGCAGTGCCTTAGCAACCACATAGTGATGCCCTGGCGACCACCCAGAACATCCGAACAGCTGCATTAAAGTGGGCTAGGAACCACCCAGAACATACTAGAGACCACAAAGCAGTGCCCTAGCAACCACATAGTGACGCCCCCGCAACCACCCAGAACATCCAAAAAGCAGCATTACAGTGGGCTAGCAACCACCCAGAACGTACTAGAGAGCACAAAGCAGTGCACTAGTAACCACATAGTGATGCCCTGGCAACCACCCAGAACATCCAAACAGCTGCATTACAGTGGGATAGCAACCACCCAGAACATACTAGAGACCACAAAGCAGTGCCCTAGCAACCACATAGTGATTCCCTGGCGACCACCCAGAACATCCAAACAGCTGTATTACAGTGGGCTAGCAACCGCCCAGAAAATCCTTGAGACCACCAAGCAGTGCCCTGGCAACCCCTCAGAATATCCTAGTGACTGTATTGCATTGGCCTAGCAACCGCCCAGACAACCTAGCAACTGCACTACAATAAAATCATGTTATTTGGTAAAATCTAAACACTTTTCTTCTCGGCTCCTTTGATAACCGCTCATAACCTTTGCATTGGCAGGACGGCACTCTGTACCACGTTCAAACTCAGCTGTGTGTTGAGGCAGTGGACCGGACGGACACCGGGAGCCCAGGCCCTGCTCTCCGACCATGCTCGGACTCCGCTTCACAGAAGTGGTTCTTTGAAGAAAGAACATAGCACAGAGGTTTTCCTCAGACCTTTAACCTGCTCTAGAGATAGATAGGGCATTTTTATCGGCAGCTCTGACTTCACACAAGTTTATTGACCATTGGTGCAAAGGTTCTTTCTGCTACGGCTTGATAGTGCCTTTCAGGTGACTCAAAGAGCTCAGGCTATTTGGATTAAAGGGAAGATGATTTAATTCGTTTTAGAAAGTTCATATTCAATTTTTTTACTTTTTTGGACAGGGCATTAAGAATTCCTTTCGTTTTTGTATATTTTAGCAATTTTTAACGGGGTGTGGATCTCTGTTGAACTGAATGTTTTACAAGCTGGTACTTGGAGTTATTTTAAGCTGTTTCACCAGAGTTGCTTTTATTTATTTAACATTTTATATGACCTTCACGTCTACTATATCTTGTTTTCACAGAATTTAAAAAACTTTACTGTGGTCTGGATTCTGATCTAAATCAGATCCTGCTGGCACTTAGAGCCTCTTGTGAGTATTTTTGGCGGATTATGAGGTTAGGCTCTGATAAACACAAATTATACAGGGTTCATCATGAACACTAGATGGTGCCAAATCCTCCATTTTCATCCCCGTCCTTTGGCGTCCTCCATCTTCTCTCATTCCTTCCTGTTTGTGTCTGTAATTTCAATAGATGGGTATGCTGTTATTGAGATGCTGGTTTTGTGATATATGAGAGCGTGCGCTGGTGTACTCTTGTAGTCATTCACCTGCTGTTCAAAAGCGTGTGTTAATAAAACAGATGAAGGAATGCCACAGCAGACACTAGATTGTATTCAGAATGATTTGATTTAGGTTTATTTTTATGTAATTTCTGATGTGTGTTTAAGGACCGAATGTAGATCTGTTTATTAATTTTACTCAAGTGCCTTATGGGTGAGGGAGACTGCTTGTTGACTTTTTAATGAAGTTTATGTAATTGTCAGGTTTGATCAAATCTTTAATGATTAGATATATAGTTTACATTAACCCATAGGATGAAGGAGATGCTGAACATAGTCTTTGGGTAAATTTGTTTACCTTTATATACACAAACGTGTGATTCTTGGAGAGCATGTGGGATTCAATACTGGACAGATGTTTCCAGGTTCTGCGACGATAAGAATGAGATTAAGGATTTTATCTATGGATTTTAATGGGAGAGCTATGTGCTTGCTTTTTCCTTGTGTGTGTCAGTTTGTGTTTGAATCCTAAACATTGTGTTGCTCATTCGTTAAAATCCATAAAATTGTTACTTTTTTGTCCCGTTTATGAATAGAAGTATGAAAAACAATCAAACATACATTGTGTTTACAAATGAGGTTTAAAATATTTATTAATTGTGGCCATTTTATATAAACATTATTGATATTCAAAAATCCCCAGAACTAACTATAGACAACTATAGTTGTCCAGAAGCAATTTTTATGTATTTTTCTCAAAAATCATGTATTTTTGTTATTGTCCATTCCAATTAATATAAATCAAACTGCATTTGGGTTGTTTTGATTAAGTAATAAAAAAAATACACTTAACTAACACAACAAGAACATGATCACATAATGAAAACCAATATCTTTGATTTTTTTTAAAAAACATAACATGGTTTTGCGAATAAACTCTTCATTTACAATTGAATCTCACACAGTTTCTACACCGGACGCTTAACGACACAACACAAGACTTTTTCTAGTGGGACTGTCGCTCGGCGCCACATCCGGTGTGGACAAAATTTTCAATTATAATGGGTTCTAATGCGTTTTGTCTTTTGTCGTGTAGACATGGGGTTAAAGAAATTAAAATCCGAAACAGGAAGTTCTCCTGGACCAGCGTTGTTTACGTTTTCCAAAGTGGTCTATAGTAGAGCCCCGACAAAATAAATGGCTAAAATGTTTTTTCACACTGACAATAAATTTGCACTCTATTGTAATGAATGCATTATTAATGATTTAATTTTGTTTAGCAATGCCTGTTATTTAAAAATATTATATCAATGCTGCAAGGAATCTTCAGGTAACTTTATGCTTTATTTAAGTGGCCTTAACATATCAGAAAAGATGGCATATCTTCTCTTTTTTTTGTTTTTGTTATTAACTGTATAATAAAATACCTGTGTTCTAAATTAATTTGCATTTAAATTGTAAATATTTTGATAATCTCAATTCAGATGTTGCTTTAACATAAAATGATTTTACGATTGAGTTTATACACATACAAATAAAGCCATTGAATAACATCTCTGATGTGTGAAGTGAATTAATTCAGGCTGAACATGTTTTCCATGCCATTCCTTTACAGCATGTTCAGCATATGTTTACATAAAACTGAAAAATCATCCTCTCCTCCTTCACCGACAAGTGATCCCAGCCTTGGCATCTTTTCTACGCATTATTGCACGCTGCAACAAATGATTTGTATTCTGCCACATCACCCAGATTACAAAAGAAAATAAAACAGCTAAAACTTTTCCTTTATACACCACTAATCTCATTCCTCTCCGAATCCATCTTTCCATTTCTGTTGGAATAGCAGGGAGAATATGGCGCTGTCATTGGCAGCTCCATCTGATTGGCTTAAAGATACGCAGCTGAAGATGAGGAAGCGTTGGCGCCAAGACGCTCCTCAGCGTGCGCTCTGCCCCGCAGTCATTCTCAATTACTCATTCATGATGTGCGTCTGTTTGATATTTCATACTGTTGGTGGGTCTCTTTTGTGTAGTGTCATCTGCCTCTCGCTCCGGTGTCAGGATGGAATTAGTGCGAAACACTTCAGCAGGAAAACAGGATCACGGAATGAACATTAGATGTTTCTTCTCCATGAAACACTGTGGAGGACCATATTTCATCTCTTTTGCATCCACGCTGTGTAGTCACCGCCAAATGGGATTACGACCGCGTCACATCTTAACTTTAGAAAAGGGCATTAAATATTGAAATGATCTCTATGTAGAAAACGGCTCTCACCTCCTTGTGATGCATTTGGGATCTTAGATATGAAGGCAGCTTGCTCGCCCACGTTCCATGTGTCGCTTAACAAGGTCTCTCTGTAAACTCGAGCTTCTTTTCAGAGATAGAAATAAGCTGGAGTTGGCGAAGAAAGATGAGAACGACACTTAACAGATATGCTCAATCCATTTCGCCACTTTTGAAGAACTGCCTCGTATTCTTGAACCAGTGACTGGGCAACTTGAAATTCACCTCATCCTTAAAGTTTTCAGGTTAAGTGATGACATAAACATACGAAGGAATATATACATACAATTTTGTAGGCCTATATAAATGTTGTAGGCCCAATTTGCTATAGTAAACTATTCTACTCTGTACTTCAATATTTTCTTAACTACATTAATTGTATTCATTGTAGCAAATACTGTAGTATACTTTAATATTTACCATGGTAAAAAAAACACTAGTAACTATGAATTTGAAGCTTTCTGTAGTTAATACTAAAGTACACTAGAACATTTTTCATATGGGAACTAATTCAAATGTGCTACAAATTTCGTTAATACAGCAATGTTTATAATGGGAAATGTTAGGGTGGCTTTAGAGCAGATGTAACACACAGTTTTCTCATATTAATCTCGAGTACGTATCTTCGAAGAGTCGTTAGTTTTGATCACATTTATAAAAGACTGATACAGCTAAACGATTATTTCCGAAAACAGACGAAGGCGTACAGGGGCGTGGAAGTAAAGCACGATCACACAATACATTGTTGCAATGTCCCTGCATTACTGTTGATTCACTATAGGTTTGTGTTGTTTAATTTATGGATGAGCCCCTGGAGTCCCCAATTGTCAACAAAACACAGACATTTGATTTAGGTTCACTTGCGTTGTACGGTTCATGATTAGCATCTTTTACCGCCAGTCCATCTATCAGTTTCAAACGATCTCCAAATCCAGGGTTATATCCACCGTTTATTTAACATTCATCACTGAAATGCAGTGAACAAACCGAAACCGCTGAACTTCCAAAACGAAAGAAGACATTGATTGCTGTGCTCTTTCTCCTGGTTGACACGTAGGCGTGCTTTTCATGGAGAGTTTTCCAATAAGGGACTAAGAAAAGTTGTTACGTAAGGGAATTGAATGTTCGAAAAAAGTTCCAGAGAGTTCAGGGAGCGATATGCGATAGATCATACAGTGTAATGAACGTTCAGGGCGAGTCGGATCCATTTGCAATTCTCTCTTTGATGGTAAAATACCGAGATATCACAAGCAGTAGCGGGTAAACATGAAACAGGCAAAGGGTCGAGGGAGGCAACAAACAATCGTAAACATGATAACAGGCGTAGGTCAGGGGCGGTAGCAATAATCCAATTCGGTTAGACAATCCAAAGTAATACACGGAATCTCAAGAGTACACAGAATAACGTTTAGAAATGTGGCCGTAGCATAACAAGACTTGAGTTACTGAATATATAGTCCCGGTAATGGTGATCAGGTGCAGCAGTAATCATGGTGCAAAGGGTTCTGGGAGATGAAGTCCAATGTCAAAACTTAGGTGAAAGTGCTCTTTGGTGACCAAAGAGTGATATTGTGACATACAGAAGCAATAATACAATATGTGCTAATACAAAGTTACTAGTTTCAACAAAAGCCAGGCCAATACCTGTTGAGAGAAAGAGAGCGGGTAATTTTTTTTTTAACTCATTTGTCTGTCACATCTATTCACAGAAGAGATGGGTTTTAAGTAATTTTTTTAATGTTGTGAGAGATGTGGTTGACCGGACTGAGTTAGGAAGAATGTTCCAACAGGAAGGAGTTATGAAGGAGAATGTAGGGGAAGGCAATACATGGCGCCACCGGTTTGCTGAACGCAGGGATCTTGATGGGGTGTAGAGTGTAGGAGGGTGTGAAAGTATGCCCGTGCAGATCCAGTGAAAGTCCTGCAGGCAAGCATAAGTGATTTGAATCTGATACGGGCTTCAACCGGTAGCCAGTGGAGAGAGAGGAAAAGGGGTGTCACATTAGCCCTTTTGGGCTGTTGGAAGACGAGGCGTGCTGCTGCGTTCTGAACCAGCTGGAGTGGTTTGAAAGCCTTCGCAAGGAAGACCAGCAAGGAGAGCATTGCAGTAGTCCAACCTTGAGATAACCAGGGCCTGTACAAGGAGTTGTGCCGCATGCTCAGTGAGATAAGGTCTAAACTTTCTAAAGTTGAATAAGTCTTTGCAATGTAATCATTGAAGCACAGCTGTTTATCAAATATGACTCCTAGGTTCCTGGCTGTTCTGGAAGAAGTGATTTAAATTTGAAACTAAAACGCCCAATAGATGGCGGCAAGTCAGTGAATCATTCAACTGATTCTTTCTAAACGACTGATTTATTGAAGAACAAAGCAAGCGTCTTGATGAATGACTCACTGAATCATTATCTCATCCAAGTCATTCAAAACATTAATCTCCAATTCATTTAGAAGAGAAACACACCGCGTGAAGGCAGATGTAAGTATTCAAACGAATGTTAATGCTCAACATTGTGCTACTACAAAAAAAAGAGCGACATCTTTTGAAAGAAGCAACCTGACTGTGATGGAAGGACACTGCTTTGCAAGAGCAAAGATCGAGAACTTGCGTCCCCAATACTTGAATGATGAGAAGGATGTTCATTGGAGTGACCATGTCAAAGAGGTGATGAGGACCTTATCAGCTGATGCCAGAAATACCGGTGAGTTTACTCTTTTTATTCATAAGCTCTCTGATCACTTGGAAGGCTCGTTTTCCAGACGATGAATTAAAGTTGTGGTCTGCATTTGACATTGAAGCATTGAGCTCACACATCAGTTTTGAGTATGGATCAACAGACATTGCTACACTGGCAAATAAGTATGAGGCCATTCTCCACCAACCACATTCTTTGGAGGGCATAAAAAGTGAATAGGCTGAATTCAAGTAGTGAAGCAAAAATTGAAACAAGGGTCAATCAGCACATTCTCAGATATGGTGGCTGCAGAATTTAGATGAGAGGAGCTAAGGGAGATCTCACAGCTTGTGGATATTTCTGCTACATTTCAAGCATCCAGTGCAGATTGTGAAAGACGCCTTAGTTTTTATGAATCATATCAAAACAACGTCCAGAAATCGTGGTGAAATGTAAGTCCCCAATCAGATTTTTGCTTATTCTAGTGTCATTTGTTAAGAATTTTCATTTGTGGATATTAATTAATATCAATATTAAAGTACAAGATTACAAGTAACTTGTAATGATCTGCAGGTTTTTGTGTGTTAATTTTATCCCTCCTTGTCTTTGTCTGTCCTGTCTGCTGGTGGGTTTTCTGCTCTAGCTGGAGTCCCAGTGTGCAGACATGGACCCAGAAGTGGCAGCAGTTCTCTCTGTGCACCTGGACCCTCACAGCCTCAGCCTAGAGATGGACTTCCTTCTCAACAGATGCAGACTAAAATTCAGGCAGAGAAGCTGTCTAAAGTGGACCTACTTTACTGCAGAATTTTTGAGGTGTATCTTTAACTATACAGCTGGTCACTTTTTCTGATGTACATACACAGCTCATGAAAAACAAGATTTTTGTTTTTTTCAAGTGGGCCAAATCTCTTATATTAAAAGTAATCGGATATTACTGCAGTAATTTGACTCTTTTATTAAGCCATGTAACTTGTTATGATCTTAGGTTTTGGACAGGTGTGATACTGGTGTCGTCACAGTGTGCAAGTCTGATGTTGCTCACAGTGGTCCAAGGAATTCTCAGTGAATTTGTGTGTATGCTCAGACACATGAAAAATTAGGGGGAACATTGATCGCAGGTATTTAGAAGCTAAGCGTTGTGATGCTACTGTAGCACACCGTGCAACCTTGCATTGACCAGCTAGACCAGAAAACGTCCTTGGCCTCTTACGTTTGTCACTTAAACTTGTCCACAGTTTCTTTAACCACATGTTTTTACTTCCCTTTTTGTTCACTTTGATTTATTTATGGACAATTGGCTTTACTTGCCTCCGACGTTTGTTTCTCCTCTCAGCCTTAAGCTCAAAGGGTCCTTGTAAAAGGCTCTGTCAAGGAAACACAGCCATTATGGACTCTGTTGGCAGACACCCTACAGAGGAAGGTAACAGCAGAACTCTGTCAGCTTCGTCTGCTCCTCTGTGATTTGAGGTGACAGGAAAAGTTGCCCATACTGACAACTAAAAGACTCTAACAGTGAAATAATTGGAATGTTGTTATTGTGTGCATTGGAAATTGATGTCTGGGGTACATCTGTTGCTCTTCTTGCCTCTTTACTGAGGCTGGACGGCCATGTTTCAGACAGGCGTAGTGGATGTGCAAACGTGGGCGGTTGGGCAATAATAAATTTGCGATTCTGACATTAGAAATGGAAGGAATAGCATATTAGCATCAATTATCTTTTTGTGTTTATAGTACCATAAACATCACAAAAAATATTCATTTTGATACAGTATGCTTTTCACAGACTTTTTGTTCTTAAGTAATATCGGGCCTTTGTTATCTTTATGGTGTAATTTAATACAAGGTGTTCAAAGAAAGAACAGATAGTTGTTGTTTTTATTGGTATTTCATAAAGATTTATTGATTTACAGTGAAGCACATATCCCCTATAATCATTTGAACATCATGTTTGAAGGAATTTTTTTTGGCATGTATTCAGTGACTGAAGGTTATTGGTTTTGGAAAACTCATGTGTCTTACAGTAGATGTATTAACAGAGGGCTTGCATACTTGTTAAGGTTAAAGGAAAATCAATTTTTTCACAATTTTTGTGCGCTATCAAATAGTTGACCTTTTCAGTCAAGGTGCTGATTTTTTCATTAAATTGAATGTGCCTAAAACCGTATTTAGTGTAGTTCACACCATCTGAACAAATGCTTTCCAAAAGCTGCTGGTGTGTTTTGGGTTAGTGTGTGATCGAACAGCTATCAAACAGTTACAGTTAATCGAACAGCTAACATGCAGCATTAGAATTCTCTGTTAAGGTTGTGAAGTAAAGAATTTGCTTGAGCTGAGCTCAAGTCGTCCAATGGAATCAGATCATCATCTCAGATTTTTGACTATGGATAGTCTTGTCTGCTTGTCTGAAACTATTTTGTCTGCATGTGTTGCAGCTTTAAGTTTTAAGTTTGGATTTTCCAGATGCAGAATGCAATTTGTGATGCTAAAAATCTGATTCAGAGACAAAACAAGGTCCATTTTCTTTTGCAGTGCAGCTGCAATGACTTTTGGGACTTCAAGCGTGTTCGGTACCTGCAAGTCTGCATTCAATGCACCCTTGATATCAAAAACATATCCAGTAATTTCAAGGATTCTCTGTTCATGTGTTCTTATAGTATTGGAACCTGACTAAGAAGGATGATGACGTAGAGCGAGCAAACGAGGACACAAGACCAATGAAGAAGGCTTATTGAGAAAGACAGATTGGAAAATATGTTTAATTGTAGCAAATTAGATTCTTTATACCAGTGGTTCTGTTTTGGTCACGCCCCCCTTAAACTCATACAAAAACTTCCATGTAAATAAATACATAGAATCGGCATGCCCATGCGGTATTTGCAAGTGAACACGTCCATTCGATTGTAATGCCCTGCAATCTCACTTCAAGGGCTCAGCCCTTAGAAGGGAGTAGGGCACCTGTATGCTCAATTCCGTTTGAAAAATGGGCAATAAATATTTTTATCTGCAATCCATCTGAGCAGTAGATGAATTCTTCTATGATGGCAGGATGATGAGCACAGTCAGAACACATCTTACTCTTGCACGGCAAAGTTAGGAATCTGCCCGTCTTTTCAACCCAAAACTAATGTTCCTGGCATTCCCTGTCAAAACAAGAGTGTTTCATTCCATGAATGGAAAACCCTCTTGACGCATGTGAAACAGCACTGCATTGTGGCTGATGTCCGTTCATTCGAGGCTTCCGATTTCTCTCTGTACAACATATAATTATGCTATTTTTACTCATGTAGATTTTTACACTTTATAGTCAGTCTGATTCGTAACTTTCACTCTTGTTGATTTACCCTTTTCTCTCTCTAATCTATCCGTCTACACAAAGCATCCAGGGTTATAAATAATGTGGGAATGGACAGATGTCCAGCCGTCCATTCCCACATTATTAATAACACGGCATGGTTTATTTAGCTTCATTGACATACTTCACGTCTTTTGGATGTGTTTTGTTAGAGAGACAGTTTGCAACATGCAAGATATTCGAGATGAAAGATGTTTGTAATGTGTCAGACAAGAAAGAGGAGTGTCCTCTGACAGTTTTTATTTTCTGGCGGGAGACTGAAGCTCAAGTGCTTTGAAAGCTGTTTTACAAAGAATTTATGTGTCACTCACAGCTCGCACATGACAGCCAACCGAAATGACTTGAAGACATCCACTGCTGACAGGCTTGGTGGCGTCGACTCATCATTTTTTCTGTCAGCAGTACAATCGCTTTGTTGTCGGATCCCACAGATTACATATATTCTTTGTTTTGAGAATGGCAAAGTTTTAGCAAATTCCTGGGGAGAGAATGCTGAGACATTTGCATGTGGACAGGTGTCCTGTTGCTTTCTAAGTGGACAGCGGGCGTTTCCTGATGCAATCGATCGGTCCGCCATCTCCGCCATGGGTGAATAGGCTGTGATTGGTTTGTACGGGGGGTGCTGGTGTCGTGCCAAGATACCGACCTTTTCAAAGAGGCAATCGATGAGGCCCAGCACCGGGACTCCGGAACATTCACGTCTGTCAGCCGAGCGGGGGGAAGTTCATATAAACAGTGGTTGTATGCTAATTGCTCGGGGTTGCTGGATCCCCAACTGTTTTTTTGCAGGTGGTGAGGGTCCTTGTTCCTGTGGTGCCCATTGTGAGTCGCACCAGCTTTGGGGGGGGTTTCAATTTCACAGTGAAGACTTTCCAAAGCAAGCTTCTCTCCGTATGGGACCACACCATATGCTTGACAAAGTATTTTTTAAAATCTTTCCATGTTGTTCGGGATCAGAGGCGTAAACTGTAGATTAAACTTCAGCTTTTGCCAGGACATTGCTGTGAGGTTAGCAGGGTGTCCCGGGTGATTGCTAGGTGGAAGGGCATGCTAGGTGATTATTGCTTACCAGCAAGGATCTCTTTTGTAATCTGGTCAGTAGATACAGCTGGGGTCTTTGGATTGAAGCAGAGGGTCTTGTATCACACTGAAGGGGTGAAAAAATGTTTTAAAAATGATGAATGTAATGAATTGATGTTCCTGCCTATATGGCCAATGGTCGACTGTACAGTTGTTCCTGCATGGGTAAAAATCCACTATTGTAATTTTTTAATGCAGCCTTCTCAATTTAGACCCTATATTGCTAATTGACACACATGAAATGAAAGAAAAATATTCTTGTGAGTTTGTATTTTTAATACGTTTCATTTAACTAAACCTTAATGCAAATATTTGAAATACTTATGAAGCAGCTGTAAAATAATTCTATACTGAAAATTCCTTTACATTAATATGCTACATTGTGACCTATTTTACATATTTTTTTAAAGCGTGAGTCTTTATTTGAGGCTTGTCGTACCATGCAAACCAGCCTTTTTATTTATTCTATCATACGCACAAAATGTATCCATTGTATTTTCATTATATTCTAAATAAATTATATTATACCACAAGCTTCCCTAGGACCAAAACATTCTTAAAAGAGTTTTAAATGCAATATCCTTTCCTTAAAAAAGCTGGATAAATCATCCTTCTGAATAAACTCAGAGTGCCAAGCAGCACATTCTTTAATTCGCAGATCTAAGCCCTGTGAATACTAGACCCCATCTGTCAACTTTTTCCCTATCACTGTAGGCTTCTGAGCTCGTGCATCAGAAATCAATGTCTGTGTTACTGCGCCTGAGATGAGGTGAGAAGGATTGTGGCAGGTTGGCTAGCGGTTGGGTACCTTCTGCTAATAAGAGAAGCCTGCATCATTATCGATTGCCCCGGTCACATGATGCGTGTCTTGGACTCTTAATGGGATGATGGGGCGGCTTGCTGGGAGATGGAAGGATTTGCTCGAAACAGGCTTGCGTTTGTGTGTGTGTGTGTGTGTGCCTGACAGGAGAATGAATGTAGATGAGCACATTTGCATAGATGGGTCTGTGTATTATTAGTATATTTGACATGTTGTTTTTTTCTGTATAAATCTTGGCTCAGGTGAAAGACAAGCTAATTACTCCCTCACAATCTCCCTGTGGGTTGTTTGCCTTTGACCAATAATGCTTTTTGTTGCCGGATCGTTAAATATTAATGAATGACCAATTTCTTTCATATTCTGCATGATTTAGTCTTGTTTATTTAGTATTATAAAAAGGAAATGTCTTAACATGGCAACCTTTACAAAAACTGACCTTCAAAACCCTTTGAATTCTGAAAATAAATCAGCAGTATAATTATAAACAACTACTTCACAAACCAAATGTTGTTCAAATAAAACAACAACAACAATTATAATAAATGTATGCATACTGATAATAATATTGTATTCTACTACTACTACTACTACTACTACTACTACTACTACTACTACTTCTACTTATATTTATAATTACTAATAAATGTTAATTAATAGTAATAAAAAATGAAGTCTGCATACTACTACTTACAGCAACAAAATCAACAATAATAATACTAATAATCTATTGTTGTTAATAACAATAATAATATTTGTTACAGTATTACTAACTACTGCTTGTGACAAAATATTTTAGTATTTTTGGGTCCTGATCTCAATGATCTTACCACTAGGGTGCAGGAGTTGGTTGACTACAAGGTTTTCGTGGCATTAGTACTTCTAGTGTTTCTAGAAATGGAGATCCTAATGCACTGTCTGGCTGGGTCTGCCCTGGCTTCCTCAGATAGACGAGAAGACAGCAAACACATCAGGACTCCATCACCAATCCATACCGTCTAACAGAGCTAAGTGTTTCACATTGTCTCACATACTTCTCCTTTGTCTGTGCAATATCATTCCTTAAATCATAGTTGCCCTTTTAGGCTTCACTTCTTACATAATTAATGTCGGTTTGACGTCCTGAAGCAAAGTTCCACTGTAAGGAAACCAAGAGTGCATGTGCACGACTGGGCCCCGAGCAGCAAGTCATGGAAACAAGCTCCAGGAGAGAGCAGAAGACACAAATGCAAAGATCTAAATATAGGAAATATAGAGCTGCAGCCAAATCCACCCACCCGATGCTGCTGGCTGAATAAGGTAAACCCAATATAGTGGAACTAGGGAATTTATGTGAACCCACAATCAGATATAGTAGACCGTGCTTTCAAAGGGACCAGACGACGGGACGTAATATCTGCTCTTATCTGCAGAATGAAGGTAATGCTCGCCAAGGGCCGGCTTCTGATGTTGATTGTGCTGTTCTGAACAAGCAGCGATTTACCAAAAGCTTACGAGTTATTTACCTGCCTCACTGCACTGTGACTCCATCCAGTATCATGTCCTTTGTTGATTCCACACTTAGCTTGTTTCAACAGAGCCATGTTTGCAGAAGATGCAAGAAGCTAAATCTGCCTGTGATGTAAACACACAAATGTATTTGGCTGTAGCATGAAGGTCACATATGTTATTTAAAGTTGAAGGGTGTCGATTCTGTGCCACTAGCATCACCAAATTGATTTACAGAAAATCCGAAATATTAATGTTTCAATCAAAATAGTTAATTTCACTTAAAAAGACATTTCTTAACCCATTGAAGTTATTTGAATTACTTTAGTGATAGATGTATTCGCTGTTTGGGAGCTTCATCATTTTGAGTACCATAGACAGTATATGATGGCATTTTAATGTATTTTTATTTACCAAAATGTCAATTTCATTGGTGTGTGTTTAAGAGAGGACATCTATTATACCGGGCATCAGAGCAAAATTATTAAGGTTTGGTTTTAGTATTGCAATTTTACTAATACTTTAAAAAAGCTTGTATTTTACACTTATATTTAGCAATTTTGTTATTGACTTTCATCATTATATTGTTTTTCTGATACTATATAAGTTTATTTACTATTATTTCAAGTTTAGTTAAATTTCTATTTATTTTCAGTTAATCAATTGTATGCTGCCCTCAACTTAAACTTATTTCACTTTATAACTAAGGCAACATTTCTTATTTTTGTTTGTTTTTAATATTTTGTGAGTTTTTTAATAACATTTAGGCAGTTACTCTATTTTAAATCTTATAAGTTAGTGTTTAGTGTTAGTAACCGTAATAGTTTGCTATTAATAGTAAACTATAACCGGTGGTTTCTAGGGAATAGGACTAGTTTTAGACAAAAATAAATGTTAGAGCTGTCTAAACTGAAAACAGCTTGTGTTGACATATCTTAAAATAGATATTTGTCTCAAAATGCAAGTAATATATTTTTTTGTAAGGCATGTTTGTAAAAACTACTTAAATGTCCTATATTTAACTAAGGCCTAGCCTTGAATTCCAATCTCTGTCTGGGAAACCACTCCTAATAGTTTAGTAAATCATAATAGCCTGCATCAAGATGAGAATTTTTTTATCTTGTGGTAAACTATTCCTTTAATATTTTCTAAACCTGCCCTCCTCTTTCATCAGTCTCTTAACAAACAGCGTGTGTAGCAAAGGGCTATGTATTTTGCTAGTGAAGCATTGTTTTTCCACTGACGTGGCTTGTGTGTCTATGTGACCTAGGTGATGTGATGCAATAAGTAAGATAAATTCAGTTGGGAAGCAGATTGTTCCATTTGACAGACTGACAGATCACAAAGGAAAACATTTTTCTTCAGTCGAACTATGTGCTGCACATACATAAAAAGGCCGCCCATGTTTTAAGAACCAATTTAGATTTTATGTTGACTTTAAGCAACCCTAAAAATGAGGAATACTTCTAGCAGACATGGCCAGAGCTTTATGCTCACAATGAAAGCAACAGAACCGCAAATCACGCTATTATAATTTCATACTCATGCAATATGAATTCAGTGTCTCTTCTGGTGTGGTCACGGCCCTCCAGGGATTTCGGCTCCTTTTGTTTCAAGCTGTTGTAGATGTTTTCCCTCCGAGTTAGCTATGATCTGATTCTGGATGCAGGGAAGGCAGATGTGAAGATGGCGATGGTTTGAGCAGGCAGAGAAAGAAGAACACTTAAGGGGATGACCTGATGCTTGCAGAGCTGACACATAGCTGTTTGGTTGGGACCGGTTGAAAGCAAGGTTAATTGTCCAGAACCGACTGTCACCCTGAGCGACTGAAAACCACAGGGTTTACTCTGACATGTCATGTGAAGAGATCTGGGATGTCGGTAAAGCATTTCAGGACACTTCCGGTCAGTCACATCAGTCCTGACAAACAAACTCGGATGTAATTCTGAGTGTTGAAACCAAAGCGTAAAATGCGCGCTTCCTTTTTTATTCTAGAAGGGAGAAAGAGAGACAATATCTGTAATAGTCGCAGGGTTAGCAAAGAGATAATCAGGTGCTGTTGCCATCTATTTTAAGCCTTACGAAACAGGGCAAGCCCTCAGCACATTCACTAATGAACAGAGCATCTGTTTGCTCAAACACACACAGGTCGAAAGCCCAGTATGCTGAAACAGCACCCAGACCCATTTAAAACCTCTCGCTTGGTCCCTCTGCGCACGAGCTGCTGGGAAAATTAGTCGTCTGTGAATCCTTCTTGAAGTGTTAAATTTGGGCAGGATTGTGCTCACGGTGAGGACAGCCGAGCGTCTGTCTGAGCCCAGTGGAGTGGTGTAAGTCTCGTAGTGATGTTGAACCTTGCAGGTGATGGATGTGACAGGTAGTTGGACTCTACTGGCACTCGCCACAGACACTTAACCATATTGATCATGTTGTTTGTTGGGGGCTATTACTGTACAGTCAGTGGGGAAGCAGGCCTCAGGAGGCAGTCCATCTCACTTCGACGAGCAAAAGAGACTGTAGAGGAGGAAAGTAAATGCGGGAGGGGGTGGGGGGGTATTTCATGTTTGATAAAAGAGCCAAAATGATGATTTATTTAGGGACTGTACTGCAATCACATTGTCAATGGTTGTTAAATATGACAGACGTTGTGGATTGTTCTGCTCTGCAGTACCAGTCCTGGTAGTTGACAGCAGTGTTGTGCAGTGTGTTAATATGTTAAGAAAATCCTGTGTGGGGAGAGTTAATTATCAATGAAACAAAATCATTCATTCAGGAAATTGTTACCCTGAAATTGTAGAAATAAATGAGGTATGTTCCTACTTCCATACTATATCGTATATAGTAGGCGAAAATGAGTCATGAATAGTATGTCCGAAACCTTAGTATGCAAAAAACAGTAGACGAGAAATACCCGGATGGTCTACTACTTCCGCCGAGATTCGTGAGTCCGGATTGGACGGACACTTATCTATCCCATGATGCCAAGGGAGCTGAGCAACGGTCAAATTTCTAAAGTAAATCAAATAAATATGGCGGAAAAACTTTAAGGCGGACGTCGGTTTTTAATGTAAGTGCTGATAAATGAATTTCTTGTGTTTAAATTATGTTTTTATCAAGGCTCACGTGCATGCGTGTCACATGACCAAAAAAAAGTCGTGGACACAGTATGTCCGAAATGTATTCATACTACTCCCACTCAAATTATATAGAACGTACTGTTTTAACGGCCGATGGGAAGGTACTTATTCAAAATTAGTACGTACTGTCACAGTATGCGATTTTGGACGCAGCCTGTGTTAGTGATTTTTCTTTTGCGTTTATACAATTGGGGCCAGTTTTGTTTGGTTGCCAAAACTCTTCAAAATTCTTTTGTTTCTGCAGAAGATAGAAAATCACACATGTTTGAAATGACAAGAGGGTGAGTAAATGATGAAAGAACTTTCAATCCGGCGCAAACTATCCTTTTAAGGCCAGAAATAAGGAAAAGAGGATGAAACTTTATTATCAAATCTAGTTACAGTAAATGCATAAATTAGATTATTAAACACATATAGTTAAAAAAAAATGCTTTACAAATCACATCTAGGCAGCAAATATTGCCTCTTAATTAAAAAGTTAAATGTATGTGATAAATTTTGTTATACTGTCAATAGTTTAGCTACATACGCATACAATTTCCTGGCAAACTGCTGTTGTATATTGAGATAATATGGGTTAATTTATGATTTTATAATTTGTTAAAGGCTTCACATTGATCAAAGGTTTAATTCAGACTTCAGACACATAAACTGCTTGTCTCAGACTTTTTCAGATATTTAAAATAAAGAACATACTGTGATTGTGCATTAAACTGCACATTTGTACATTCCCATCACGGGTAGTTTTCCCTGCGTTAAATCTGTGGACGTCAATTGATGTGTCTTATGGAATTTGAAACTCTGCTTTTATTTTACATCCTTGCTAAATGTGTATTTTATGCATACTGCAGTTAATGGGCTGAGAATCACTCAATTCCTTTTGGGGCATGGGATTTGCAAACTGTGACTTCTAGCTGAAATAAACAAAGTACATTTATTGACGCTTTTCCTACTATATACACAACCAGAAACGAATAAAACCAATTTCACCTGGTTGCTTTTGGAAATGCACAATTCCTCTACCCTCAACCTATTTCATCAGACCAATACAAAAACACACATTATTATGTCAAGAAATCGACTTGCACTGGTAGTTTGATTTCATAAGCTCTTTATTATTCAACTTCAGCATTTTTCATATTCTGCTATAGAAATAGGAAGCTTTTCCAAACGTGTTTACAATCATTTATTTCTTGAAAATATGGAAACACATTCTCTGTTGCACATCTGCCTACTCAAAGCTGTACTGTCTAAAAGCTACAAGATCAAATAAGTTAATCTTTGAAATTTGAGTTAAAATGAATTGAGCACTAGAACAGTCCATCAACCTAAATTTCAATTAAAGAATAACATTTTGAAACACAACTGTGAAATCCCCAAATGTATTAATTTGATACAATATATCAACTTTGTGTTCATAATGTCAATGTTAACAGGTACGTAACGTTTCCATTTGTGGTGCTCCTGTGTGGAAGAAAAAATCATCTGAATACATTCTGAATACCTCCTACACATTCTTGTAAAATAGTCAAGAAAAAATATGATTGAAAACTTTAAATTTTCCTGATCCTAGCTCTTCAGGAGTCTGTGTTGTCCTGCAGACGTGACGTGCCATAAATTGCATGCTTTAATGAACATTCGTCTCACGGGAATCAATAATGATTATCACTCATGCAAACTTGGAACGGCTACTTTATAAGGCTTCATTTTTCATTTATGCTGTTTTGAATATCTGACATTCAAAATTCAGGATGCATCCAGCAGGAATGCATTGTCAGTGCTGCATTGAAGAATGTCCTCAGGCTGTCCCATTAATCTCTATTAAGTAGAGACATGTCAGCCAGGACTTCGTGTGTGTGTGTGCGTTTGTGGTGCAAGCAGGCCGATAGCTATGGGTTCACCTGAACCAAGTGTGGCCTTCACAGGTTCTTCAGGGCATAAATGAACCCGGGATCATTAAAACATGTCACCACAGAGTTATCATCAAAAAAATACTTTTGTTAATTTAGAGAATAACAAAGGACAATTGTTAATGTATATTACTATCCTGTTATATACTAAATACTGTGTTATTAAATGTATGTTTAACAGAATTGTAATTTACACAATACAGAGAACAAAAACCATTACATGTGTGCACTTTTCATTAGTACATATATGGGCCCCTAGAATATTCAATCAAGTGTGAATGGACTACTTGCACGTAGACTTCTGCGTTCTCCTCGATGCGGCTCAGTCATAACAGTGTTCAGCAATTTTACATGTGGAGATCATGCATTTGGCAGACGCTTTTATCCAAAGCTACTTACATTGCATAATACTATACATTGCATTATACTTTTCATAATAAAAAAAACATAAATCCTTTTTGTGATGTAAAAATGCTTTTTTAATGCATATTTTGTTTAATTATTTTATAAACTTATACTCAACTCCTGAATAATAAAGTCTCTGTATGCCCCCTGCAGCAGTCCATCGCTTTCCTAAACAGTGTCAGTGTCTTTAATAGATTATATTTCATGCATTTTGACGACAATAAAATTAAACCATACAATGATTGTTTAATGTTCTTTGTGGATTTTAAATAGTAAATAATTTGTCATTTTAAAGGTCCTACTTTGGTTTGTGTAGACTCCAACACCGAGTTCACGTACATACACGGTAAAACACTTTTATTTTCGAATAATAGGCAGTTATTATTACTTTTTGTAAAAAAATTGAGAGTCAGTCATTTTGACTGACTCTCAAATGGTTCGTTTGAGAGTATTTCTGTCAGCCCACTCTGATCTGATTGGTCAGATGGTCTAGTCTGCTGTGATTGGTCTGCCGCATGCAGTGTCGCAAATGGAATGTAGGCGGGCATTAAACTATACTTTTTACCTAAGCCTATGATAATAGAAAGAAATAGCATTTACTTACATTGATAACATTACATTTGTAAATAAAAAACGACACAACATTGTGATCAAAACATTTAATAAAAATGTGTTAGTCAGGTCTGTGCTCTCTCACGCATTAAACACGGTAGTATTTGAAGTCTGTAGTTGTTTAATCCAAACAGTGCTGCTATGACTCCCTGTTAGTCTCCTTCAGCCTTCTGTGATATGCGTTTGGTGGTTAAATGTCTGCAACAGAAGTGTGTGAGGAGAGAAGGTGAAACGCTATCAGTTACCAGCCCTAGCTTTCTCAGATCTTTTTAAGATTATATACCTAGTGATGTTTAAAATGTTTATTCTTATGTCGCTGATAATGTATGTGCGTAAAAATCTTAAAATTTTAACCGTTTAGGTTTCACACAGAACAACGCCCTATTGTAAATACATATAACCAGAACTAAGTGAGCTGAGTATGTCACAAGTCTACGTGTAAGTACTCCATTGGATAACTATGTGTCTGGAATAAAAACAGTAAGGGAGACATGTTACATAATAAATGAGAACCAGCATATAAAAACAAATCTCAGTTCCATTTGATGTGTATCAATAATCTGTACTCTGTGGATAAAATGTGGACAATCTGGTCTTTGTCTTATAAATGGCTAATGCAATGACATTTATAAAATATGTCAACTTTCTACAACAGATGGGCTTGTCCTGAAGACTTTATGTTCCCTGAGTCCCTGTTCAGTATTTTAATCCATTGCACACATTCGTACTATGGCTGATTTTCGTATCTTGCTCTCTAGAAGAAAAGAGGGCGGTGTCTTGAATAAAGCAAGCAGATGGGAACTTGACCTATTTCTTCATCTGGAAAAACTCACATCCAAGCAATAAAAAGACAATCGTGAGTGAAGTCAAGAAAGCTTGTGCAGTGGGTCTATAGACAGTGCCTAAACAAAAACCAATATGATAAACTATGTCTTAACAGTTTTCCAATAGTGCACCCATGGTCCTGTGCTGTATATTGTATTGGGACTGTAATGCAATCTGATTTGCAGTACTTCTTACTAAAGGTAAAGTCCCTGGGTATTTAACAGGGTTTCTGTATTTGGGGTCTGCTGCTTGCATTACTTTCCTGTAGCTCAGTGGTAAGAGCAAGGTTGTGTGTTCGATCCCAGGGGATTGCAAATACCTATGTAAAATGTATAAGATAAAGCAATGTGAGTCGCTTTGGTAAAAAGCGTCTGCCAAATGCCTAAATGTAAATGTAATGTTGAGAGGACCTTGAATCTTCTAGAGGCCTTTATTTTAGTACTAAACTTCACATATTTCATTGTTTTAGCTTTCTTGCATTGTGTTCCATGTGTTTCAACAATACTTGGAGTATTTGAATTTAAGCAATAATAATCAGTGAAAATATTGTACATCGTAAATCACAAAGTTTGGTTTACCAGCATTATACTCTCTTCACATATGCACCAAAGCTGTAGTTTTTTACACCGCCAATTAAATGTTTAACAACAGGGATAAATACAGCCACACAAAACAAAAGAGATCGTTCCAAATTGTCATTTAATCAGCATTTCTAGATGTATTGTCCATTCCAGTCCAGTGTTTGTTAAATTTCAACAAAATTAAACCTCAGGAGGGAAAAAAGTTGTCCAACAGAAATGTGAAAGACACATGAAAAGAGTTGATAAAAATCGAGGCTATCACCAAAAAAATTTATTACGAATACAACAAGTTGTTGTATGGTGAATATAAACTGTTTTCTTATCAGTATTTAAGGTCTGAATAATACAGAGCATCTTTTCTTTGACCTATTCCTCCATTTTTTTTAGAGATTTGGGCGAATATTTTTTTAGTAGTCCAAAGAATGAAACAAAAATAATCATTTTACCAAAACACATACAGTAAATTCAGAAAAAACTGAAAATAACTTTGAGTGGTCTTTTAATCTTTTCAGAGACTGTATGTTTTCATGACGTCATTCAAAAAGGTTTTAGAATGGTATAATAGTTTTATTTTTCTTATTTTTCGCATTTTAAACTTAACATGATGCTATAAATACTGCATGCAAAATAATTATACAAGAATGCTCCAAATATGACCTGCTCAGATAATAGCCATGTTATTCTCTCGCTTTTATATTTATTTTTTATTTCTAATCGCCAGGTTTATGGATAAAAATAACATATCAGCATTATCGAAGTGAATAATATTAATAATACTTTATGCTTATTCAGGTCTAGCTTAGCCAAAATATCAATAAAGGTATGGACTGTAGGCAAAACCCACTCAGTTTAATTTCAGCACCCTGGACAGCAGCGCGGAATCTCGCGTCTCTTCACACACACAATGAATGAATGGCTGTCAAATCTTTCGCCACTGATTATTTTCATATCAGAACACACATAAACAAATGTTGTACAACATCGAGCGAGTCCAATTAAAAGACCTACAAATAACTAAGCATCCGTGAACTTAATTCACATGCGACACTAGTAAAGCTAGGTGGCAGTGTTTAATGCATTGTAACGCTGTGTTTCAATGACTAGATGCTCTTGTAGAAGAATATGCCCACTATTCAATATATTACGACATAAATGCGAGGTGTTATCACCTGTGCACTTCGGATATAAAGCCGTGTGTCCTAAAACTATATGTATAGTATATTTATATATATCTTTACATGTTTTAAACCTATAGGGCTCAGGTGGGCAATTTACCTGACGTATAACCTCACAGGAGGCGTATTTTGTAGGTTATTCAACACGTTACGAGTCAGCAGCTCCATTGCCTGTCAGTCGGTAGTTTTTTGCGCCAACATCTTTGTAGATGTTTTCTCTATGTGTCACGCGCGCTTGCACACACGCGCGCATCTACATGCACTGCGCGGCAAGCGCGCTAAAGAAGTGAAGCGCTCGAGCAGCCGCGTCCTCCAGAGCAGCAGCATCACTGAGCTCAGTCGTTCGGGGTTGTCAACGAAACGTCGCACGGATATCCTCACTCGGATTGCTCGCCCTCTACGACCTCACCTATACCGATATCTACACGGACACAGTTTGCGGATATAGATGCTACTCTGTCAACTGCCTGGAATGTATTTGTGTGTTAAATTTGCGTTCGCAACTGCGGCTGATTCGTAAGAGCGCTCCACACCTTTTCGTAACGGAAGAGACGCAGAGACGGCGGATTGTGTTTTGCGCATTTGGTTGCTTATTAGTAAAAGAGGGATTGAATCGGACAGAATTTGATAAGGACCGGTGTGGAACACTAAAGAACAACCAGCATAGTATATAACCTCATCTGCGCCTGGGCATCCGCTGGTTTTACGCATCTCAACTGGGTCCGCAGGAATTACTGCACTGAACCATCATCGACTGTCAAGATCGAGCGCACGCCACAGCGCAAACCCATTGCATTGCATACACTGCAGCTTAAACCATCAAATGCCTTTTTTCCAAGACGAATCTTAAGATTGCGATGCTCGGACAGTGAGAAGGTAGATAGTTGTTCTTCCTGAACGGTAGCATGGCTCCGTCCTGGAGGGACTGCAGATGTGAGATGATCTTTGTGTCGGGATGCCTACTCCTGTCCGTCTTGGGATTTCAACCCGTGTTGGCGAAGGTTTGCCACGATTACTCAAGGCATGGCCTGGATAACAACTGGTACACGAGGGACGGTGAGAAGTTGCCCATCATGGTGCTGATGCCGATGAACGAGTCGGCGATGATGAGCGGCATCAGTCAAGGTATCGAGCCTGCCGTTCAGCTGGCCATCCAACACATACGCGAGTCCAGAGAGTACTCCTTCTCACTCATCACTAAAATCTACGACACGGAGGTAAATCCTTTTGCGTTTACTTGTCGTGCAGAGTGGGGTCTGTGTCAGTTTCGTGGTAATGTAACAGTATGTGTAGTGTGCTTATTACGCACTCGTGTGGATACAGGAGTTTATTCTAGATATATTTGTGGCATGGACAGGTTGATTTCATGTAACTAAAAATAAGTTTTGTTAGCATTTTAAATCCTCACATCCAGTAACTCGACCACCGCCCCCTTGAATGGAGAATGGGGTGAACACAGGTGTTGCACGGTCTTTAAGAGCTGCGCAGGTGCCAAAGGCTCGTGCCTCAAGTGCAGCCCTCTATGTTTTTGTCTGATTTCAAAGAAAATGTATTCTTTATCTGTCCTAAAATAAAAGATGTTAACAGGTAGGCCTAATTAAATACGACATATTATGCAAATTCACCTCTTTCAAAATCATTTCTTTCCTTTAATAAAGTATTTTTTCACAGGCCATGTTAAATGTAAAATTTTGAATCTATGTGACCCCAATGTCTTCCAGGAAGAGCACGATTACTTGTCCTTGGTCCAAATTGTGTATATCAAACAGATACACAGTAGGCTAATCCCAACATTCGGAATACACAATGATGCATTGATTAGTCAATTGATTTAACCTTTTGTAATACGTCGACCTTTCTCCCTTCATATTGTTCATTGTAAACCAGCGCGCGCACCTGCAAAACAAATCGTTTAATATGAGTGCTGCAAACAAAGTATATTATTATTTCGGTCTGGTAAATAAATAGTTCAATAATCTAGTAAGTGACTTGCGCACAACGGATAAACCCACAGGTAATTATTTTATGGAAGTATATATTGAATTTCGTCTTCAAATTGTTTTCCCTCCTTCTTCCGTGACGATAACGCCTCAGGAAATGTGAGAATTACTCTGTGAAAGAGTTGCTTTTAGGCATCGGGTTTTTACTATTTCTGGGGGTGCGATAACCCGGGGAGACGCGAAGTTAATCAATCGCTGTTTATCGCTGTGCTTTCATACGTGTGACAACAGCGAAATGAGAGAAAGCGCGGGAAAACGTGTAGCTGAATGTTGGTGAAGTGATCAACGTGATGTGTAAATTACCACGGTGTTAACATTTTGCTAAAAGTTGGCTCATTACAAAGTTACAAACAGATTGTCGCTGAATGTCATGGACTTTGTTTAAGAGAACTATACCTGACTCGATGTCATGTGATGCCTAATCAACTAGATTGTCTATTGATTGTTGTATTGATATGCAGACCTTTTGTTAAACACAATTATTTCTTATTACAGACCTTCTTTCTGTCTTCCACTTTGCCTTGATTTGGGCATTATCCTCATGCTTTATGAGGTTTTAAGGAACCTTTCTTTACTCCCTTTGACGCAAATCATCAAATGATGAATATCAACATTTCGCGCTGTTTTTACAGTAGCGGAGTTTTTTTTACAGCATAGACTTTTAATTCAGCACCACGCATAGGTCAATGTTTTAACCAAAATCTGGTATTTTGGAAAAGGTCTGCAAATTTCATAACGGTGTTTTCAATGGTTGCAGATGATACATAATGACAAAGTGCCCTATGTGCTGCTTTGGTCACATATCAACATTTATGGAACGCCTCTCATCCAATCAGATTTAAGGACAATAGATAGCCCTGTGCAGTGACGTGCACAGGAATTTTGAGGGGCAGTTGCTCTGACCTGATAAAAGGGCACCCCCCCCAAAAAACTGAAAATAAACTCCCGGGCTATATGAAGGACTGAGAAAAACTCTGATTAATTAATCAATTCGCCTACACCGTGTCATGTCATCTTTATCACAGTGCAAAGTCTCTTTCTCCCCTGCTGGTTGGCTTTTTCGCAGCCAACCCTGCAGTGATGTGCCACGACGGCGTTTTAGTGCCACGTAAAAAAAAAAAAAAAAGATTTCGAGAATAAAGTCGAAATGTTACAAAAATAAAGTCGAAATGTTACGAGATTAAAGTCCAAATGTTACTAGAATAAACTCGTCGTAAAATATATTTTGTTTACGTGAATGTTGTATTTTTAGAGTTTAAATTGTGTTTAGCACGTCTTCTGAACCAGTGAGTTAGTTCGGAAGGCCTTGCAAACACCAGCAGTCATTTTTAAAACCTCTTTAGTTCACATTTGTAAATTTTTTATAAATCCTTAAGGATTGTGGCTTTTATAAACTTGATGCAACCAGATCTCGTAACATTTCGACTTTAATCTCGTAACATTTCGACTTTATGCTCGTAACATTTCGACTTTATTTTCGTAACATTTCGACTTTATGCTCGTAACATTTCGACTTTATTTTCGTAACATTTCGACTTTATGCTCGTAACATTTCAACTTTATTGTCGTAACATTTCGACTTTATGCTCGTAACATTTCGACTTTATTTTCGTAACATTTCGACTTTATTTTCGTAACATTTCGACTTTATGCTCGTAACATTTCGACTTTATGCTCGTAACATTGCGACTTTAATCTCGTAACATTTCGACTTTATTCTCGAAATCCTTTTTTTTTTTACGTGGTACTAAAACGCTGTCGTATAGATGTGCTGCTTTTTGCTGCCTCCCTGAATTTTCTCTCCCTCTCCTGAATCTGCCTCTTTTCAGTGGGCATCTTGGCTTCAAACAATACCCAAAATAGTGATAGCATTTAGGCATTTAACCTTTTTGGATAAAATAATTAATGTGATACATTACTTCCATCATTCATTCTTCTTGCTAAAACGAAATGTGAGAAACTAACTATCAGCAAAAAAATATTAGCCTATAACTGTCTTATTATTTAGGCTAAATGTGGCAAACTCAGCGTGGATTTATGAAGATTTTATTTTATTTCATAAACAACTTGATGATGATGATCGTTCGTTTGTTATACATCACAAACTCACCTTTTCTGACAACGTTGAGTCGTCTCACCCGACAACCGCGACAATCTCCTTCTAGGACCGCTCATGTAGGCTCAGCTCAGGTGCCGGTCGCGTGCAGCGCTGCAGCCATGTAAACAGAGTTTTCCCTTCCCCTACTGACTTTCATTTTCGGTGACCGAATATGGAAGTGAATGAGGCTTTGCGTTGTTTTTTATCTAGGCCTACGTGAAATTCTGCATCCATTGTACGATTTATTTTTTTCCACCTCGGAAGGGCAACGTGAGTCGAGTAGAGCATATGGGCAGTTGCCCGGGCAACCTGAGTAACCCCCCTGTGCACGTCCCTGGCCCTGTGTATATTTGGTGAATAGTATACAGCTCCATGCATGCAGATGTCCTTGATAATCTAGATATGTTATTGAGATTTTACAGTATTTCTCACCACGTTTTTCTTTAATACACTCACATCGCTGAAATATTGTAAACAAAGCAAACACTAGGAGCGGCGCGTACGCATGCAGGGATTTAACAGGGCATATGTAAGTAATCGGTCCCAGAGCAGTGGCTCTTTATCCTTTTATCCCCTCTCAACACATCCCCAGGCAGGCAGAACCCATCCGCTCGCCCGGGCCTGGGTGCTGCCGGCCGTGCCCACAGCGCTTAGCCTTTCACAGATCCACTTGAAAGATCTGGAGAGAAATTAAAGAGTGAACCCCCCATAACATTTGCCCTGGTAAAGGACCCCCTCTGTAACTTCAGTGAACTCAAGATCATTAGCTGGGCTAAAGGTCCCCGGTTTGGTCTTGGATCATTTAGACAGCAGGGATGCCCATCGTTTACTTTCAGTGTACAGATGGACTTTGATGTGTGATAATTGCCATTGTTGGCGTGGAATAGATTTCATCTCATTAAATAGGGGATAAAATAACCACTATTTTCAAAAAAGCGTAATTTGTGCGTTTGTTGTGCAATGATTGTTAAAGGTATTCAATGCTTGTCATTCGTGTTTCCTTGTTGGACAGAAGTCTTATTTTTGTAGTAGATGAATTTACTTTAAATGAGTGCTGGGTGATAAATTGAATTGTCACGTTATATGTGAGATGATATTGCTGGAATTATAATATTTGCATAGGCCATTAGGTTTCCTAAAGAGCATTTCATTTGATTAACGTACCAAATTGCAAATACGAGAGTTTAGAACAGAGATGATTTAAACTTAGTTAAAGGGATAGTTCACCCGAGAAAAAATGAACAATTCTGTCATTTATTCACCCTCTTGTCTTGTTTCCGCTGGATAACAAAAAAGAAGATATTTTGAAAAATGTTGTTAACTGAACGGTGCAGTAATTGGAAGTCAATGGATACCTGCGTTGTTCGGTTACCAAACAATCTTCTGGATATCTAGATGACTAAATGATGTTTTTCATTTTGGGTGAACTATCCCTATAATAGCAGAGTTAGTAAGCAAAGTTCAAACCTTTATCATTTTTAAACTCTAATGAAATGTTTGCTCTAAACAAACAGGTGTGTGACAGTGATATGAAACAGATTATGACTTATTCGTATGAACATAAAATACTTAAAAATACCCACCATCAAGTTACAAGTTATTTTTAGTTTCTTTCTACCTGTTAAGTTTCCAATTCAGTGATGTATCTTGGCGTGCCGAAATACATATTTTGGGTTGACAAGTGGACTTGTCTGTGTTGAAGTGATACTGTTGACCTCCTTGAGCCCTGCCCATGCAATAACCCTGGTGTCATGCGCACAGATATCTCTGGAGTTTATGCCTTACAGAGGAGCAAATGCATCTTGTCAGATTTGCACACAGAGTGCAGGAACCCTTGCAGAGCTCTAAGCCCCTGCCATACATTTTTGTTATTTTCAAAAGACCCAGAGCCCCAAGTTATGTAAAGCATCTTGTCGTGTTGTCGCAATCAGTTAGGGATTTTCAAAAAAAGCATTGCCATTTTAGTTCACGTTCAATTAAAATGTAATGCAACATGATAGAGCACAGGGGGTATGTTTAAAGATCTAAGCCTCATATATTCATTCAGTTACTATCAAATGTGTGTCACTCTGTTGATGAGTTTCTGTATGGTCCAGTTTACTGTAGTGGTGCTGAAACTATTTCATCTCTTATTAAGCATCCATTTTTGCTTTATAACAGCTTGTTAAGTGATTGTTGTTGGATTGTGAAACGGGGCTCTAATTGCTGCCCTTCTAATCGTGAGTCATACTAATACAGCCAGAAGTTATTCTAGTCTTATTCTTGGCTGCTGCTCCCTGACCTAGACGCTCACATCCCCGAGGACCCAGGGCATCGTGCAGTATGATGCTGAACAGGTTTTTAAACACAACAACATGTTACTCGCTGTCAGATTCGGGCGACAGGCTCATTCAGAGTCCACACTTCTGTGTTCACGAGAGCAGAGATTCATTCAGTGTCTGCTTGGATTTTGTTTAAACATTTCACGCTTTTTTAATGGAGATATAGTGGATAGTGGATGAGTCTTTTACAATGTTCTGCTTGAACAAGCGTGCTGATGACCTCCTTGTCTAAATACAGCCGCGGGAAAAATTAAGAGACCATTTCAGAGACCATCTTCAGTTTTCTGAATTGACTATTTCTAGGTATGTGTTTATGTTTCGTTCTGTGAAAGATTTCTCCCAAATTTGAATTAAAAATATAATTTCAATTTGCATTTATTTGGAAAAAATGAAGAGAAACAGGTCAACATAACACAAAAGACGCTCTGTATTTTTTCAGGCTTTAAATAAAACAGCGAAAATAAATTCATATTCACTTTTAAGCAATACAACAATCATATTTTTACATGTATTTATTAAAAGTAAAAAAAAAAATTTTTTATGTGATAACCTTGATTTTTATCACAGTTTTCATGTGTCTTTCACATTGCTGATGGATTATTCAATCCTGAGGTTTGATTTTGTTGAAATTCAACAGACTCTGGACTGGAATGGTTACAATACAACTAGAAATGCTGATTAAATGAAATTTGATTGGTCTCTTAATTTTTTCCACAGCTTTATGAATTGTATTTGGGTTGCCAAGTATATTTGACTGTTTTTCTAACTAGGTGTTTCTGTAAAAATTTTTTTTTTAGTCTTTGTTTGATAAATGCAGTATTTTTGTTGTATTGATCTATTTGAATAATGCTATACAGTCAGGACATGCTCATCTGACACATTCCACAGCTGTTTTCAGAGCTGGCATCCATCTCTTTGATAATCCAGCAAACGCGATTTGTAAGTGCTGTTGCCGGCTCTACCGTAAATGTAAAACAAACACTTGCCCAGTGATTGTTCCTCCTGCTGAGGGCAATGGGAAGAATGACTGATTGGATTCCAGAAGGGGGAAATGGGGGTGGGGATGTTTCCAAGCTGATTTCTCACACTGCCCTCCAAAACGCTGTGGGAATAATGGACACAGCTTGAGCGTGGACTCTGTTTGAAACTGAACTGCTAAACGTCAGAGCTCAACTCTCCCACACAGTTAATGGAAGAGTACGTCTGAACATGAGAGATTCATCTTATAAAACGTGGCTCTAATTAAAGTGATAAGTGTGCGTTCTGCATTCTGCTATTTATAGACTGCAGTGTGTGTACATCCCTACATTTAGAGTTGTGCATGCAACTCTTGTGTATGTTTTGTCCGGGTCTTTCTTACTATTGCTAAGGGGACAGAAAGAATGTATATTCTACAACCGCAGAGAAGTCAACTCTAAAACTGTTTTCACTTTAAATTAATGTACTATTTATAGCTATGTGTTTAGTTCAAATGATTTTTGTTTTCATCCGTGAAATAGTGAAAATAGTGACATCCTTTCTTCCAAATTCCAGATAAAACAAGTTTTCAACTGCAAAATTTGCAGAAATTTAGAAACAGCACAAAGGGGTCAAAATGAACAAAATATGTAGTATTTTAGGATCAGATCAAAAATGAATATATATAATAGAATAAACCTGAGTTTTTTCAGAACTTTGATACTTCACCCAGAAATGAAAATTCTGTCATCTTTTACTCATCTTCGAGTTGTTCCAAATGTGTATAATTTCTTTGTTCTGATGAACACAGAGAAAGATATTTGGAAGAATGCTTATAACCAGACAGATCTCAATACCCATTGACTACCATACTAGGAAAAAAAACAATGGTAGTCAAAAATGCCCCAGAAATGTTTGCTGTACCAAAAGAAAGATAAAGTCATTTTTCCTACCATGGAAGTCAATGAGTGTTGAGATCTGTTTGCATTACATTTACATTTACATTTATTCATTTAGCAGACGCTTTTATCCAAAGCGACTTACAGATGGGGTAAACAATGGAAGCAATTGGGACAGCATAAGGACAACATAAAGCATAAGTGATATCAAAAAGACTGGTCTCATATGGCCTACAATAGAATACAGAGCTAAGTTGGAAGGATTAGTTTTTTTGAAAGAGAAGGAAAGAAATAGAAGTCAGAACTGGTCGGTCAGGTGTTGACGGAAGAGATGCGTTTTCAGACGATTCTTAAAGATGGTTCCAGAATCTGCAGATCTTGTAGCAGCGGGCAGATCATTCCACATAAGTGGAACCGATCCAGAGAAGGTACGTGAGAGAGATTTTTTACCTTTATGAGACGGAACCAAAAGACGCCGTTCGTTTGCAGAGCGCAGGGATCTGGCGGGTACATACTTCTTGGTTATAAGCATTACTCCAAATATCTTTCTCTGTATTCATCAGAACTAAGAAATTTTTACCAATTTGAACAACTCGAAGGTGAGTTAATGATGACAGAATTTTTGGATGTAGTATCACTTTAATGACATATAATTATTAACTATGCACTTATATGTGTGCGTATGTAATTATTAGGAAAATGTATCCAAATGGTTATACAATATATTACGCACTTACTGTATATTTTAATGTAATGCTCAATTTATGAACGTCTAAATGTAAACAAAGTTTAACGCAATGAGAGGATTTAGGTTTTCTCTGTAGAGATTGGCCAAACGCCATGTGAATGCTGTCTTTCTCTGGGGCGAGCGCTGAGTAATAAGCGTAAAGTTTGCCCTTGTCAGTCCTTTAATTACATTAAATCCGGTGTAATTCCTGGACAGCAAAGAAGGAGCCGCTGATGCACAGCCGAAATGCGTGTGTGTTTTTGTGTGCTTGTGTAAATGGGTGTAAGCAAGCCCGTGAGATGTGCCTCTCTGGGGACGCAGACATGATCTGGTCACAGCTGTGCAGTGTGGTGGTCCACAGGCAGATGCGGGCAAATATCACACTGCATATCCACCAGCACACAGACATTGAATTACTAATACACACACATTTGGTTTCCATGACTTTTCATAGACGTAATGATTTTTATACTGTGGAGACGGTATATTGTGTCCCCTAACCTTAAAGGTCCAGTAGTGTAGTTTTTGGAGGATCTATTGACAGAAATATAATTTAATAGACGTAACTATGTGCATAAAGACTTTACATAATGAAGCATTATGTTTTATTACCTTAGAATGAGCTATTTATCTCTATATCGCCTTACATGGAATTCACCATGGTGTTTCTACAGTAGCCCTTAAGGGGATACTTCACCCCCAAAAAATTCTGTCATCATTTACTCGTCTTCGAGTTGTTCAAAATCTTTATAAATGTCTTGTTCTGATGAACACAGAGAAAAATATTTGAAAGAATGCTTATAACCAGACAGATTTTGCCCCCCATTGACTACTATAGTAGGAAAAAATACAAAAGAGTGAGCTGTTGCTTGCAATTCACAACCTCACCACTAGATATCACTAAATTTGGACCTTTTTGAATATATATTTTTGCAAACAAACACACATTTTTACTTGACCACAGTACAAAAACACCCAGTGACTTTGAGACTGACCACCCTCTGCCATATTTTAATTTATCCTTTATGGTGGTCTAAGCTTGTCCTTTCAGCAGGTTTTGCACACATCTCCATTGTATTACTTTCCATAACATGTCTTTAATTGTCACACATGGTGTGGTCTTTTGTTTTCTGTTCAATCATTTGATTTTTGCATAGAAACGCTGGTGTAAGTCACTGCAGTCTCGTTTAACTGATGTTGTAATACGTCTTTAGATGTTCATCCTTAAATGGACAATCTCATAGGCCATTGAGCACAGGGTGGTATGTTGTGCCTGATGGATGGGGTGGCTTGTAGAGAGAATGAAAGCAAGTTTCTATCTAATGAAGTATTACCAGGAAGGCTGCTATCTACAGGCACCAGATTGCCAAGCGATGGTGGTGCAGTTTGCTCGGTTATTAAACCAAAAACTCCTTCCCAGAATTCCTCTGGAGATTTCTTTGCAGCTGTACCTCACCCAGGTACAGTTGCAGAGGGTAGCTGGGATGAAAGCTCCACGGGGCATCTTTATTTAGTAAGTTGTACAGCAAGGCAAAGAGCACTATTAAGGTTAGGTCCTACAGGAACGTTCACTCAACCTTTCCTCAATTTCTAAGAGAAGAGGTATAAAATATTGTGATTTAATCCTGCCTGTGGGCGATTCACGTATTTCCACTCGAAAGCCCACTGAGATCCACCTTCAGGTCCCCCCCACAGTTTTCACCAACAGCAAAAAATAAGCTCAGTTTACATTCATTTTCCACTTTTAGACCATACGCCTCGCATCAGAATTTGAGGCAGTCGTGCTGAATTTTGATGTTTGTCTTAACGTTTCCTCCCGATCTTCCTTAAGATAGGTTCTGCCATTCAAATACATCCTCTGCATATATTGATTCAGTGACTAAAGATAAAATGATGGCAGATTGCCTGCAGTTTTTTGGGCTTTGGCCAAGGACAAAGGATACCACCAGTTTCTTAGACAAGCTCACCGTCACAAAGCTCTCGGCACAACTAGGAGAGGGGAGTTCATTGCAAAAGCACTGAACCATAAGCTAAACATATCGGCTGTCTCGCAGTCTATAATTACACAAAATGGTAGGATGAATAATTGCAGAGACGCGTTATAGATGGAATTCTGACAACCTTTAACAAAGTCCTGAGAATGCTGGTTGGATGTAGTCCTTATGTGAACAGAGTGCTAAATGGAGGAGTAAAGTCTTGAGTCTTAAAGGAAATGTTACACTTTTTTTGGTGCTGCTGACATTGATGAATTCAAAGTTTTCACACATAATACACCCCAAATGAATCTCATATTTACCCATGAATAGGCGAGACTCTTGATAAAACTATTGCGATGAACTCACGCCGGAGATCATTGAAAACTCACTTATAGATGTCTGCTTTTGGTTCTGCAGGAGACAACAAAGTGTGTCTGTTTGTCTGTAATCCAATAGAATTGTGTTAGTAAATTGTTGTTATTTCATTATTCCATGTGTTCTGGATCATTTCATACTGTAAACTAAATGAAACGAAGAGTTGGGTTTATTCTTCACGTTAATTCTGGGCATGCATCGCTGGCATGCAGTTGTTATAATGGATTTCCATGTTTTCTTTATCACTCCTTCCACTTTAGATTAGATTGAATATAATGGTTATATCCTGGAGCTATTGTTGAACGGGACATTATGATGCATCCGAGCCATTGCGGAGATAGCGGTAATGTTTTGCTCTATATACTCATTGTAGTCAAGGTAACAGTAGGATCTAAAGAAATTTGTAATGCGGAGTTCTTATTTTACCAGAAAAACAAATATTACTTTGATAGTCGAGAATTACATGAAGCCTCCATCAAAGCGCTCAGACTTTAGTGTTCTGGATTCAATGCAGCATCCATCACAGTATTTGTGGCACGCTGTGCCACAGAAAATCATTTTCATTTGCTGCTCAGGGTGTTAGAAATGATGGAAAACTTTTCTTTGAAGTGGACTAGAGTTATGGGGCTACGATTAAGACGTCAATTTTTACTTTGTTTTACAAACTGGGGTCAAAAGCTTAAAGTGGGAAATATTTTCGGTTGTGGTTGAACTGCATGCCGTAGAGATGTATTCACGCAGACTACCAGTCATAAGTTTAGGATCACAAAAATGTTTCTTAAGATCTTGAACTTTTAAACACACTTAATTTTTTTAATGAAATAACATTTCTAGACAAAAAAAAAATTGTAATCATGTTTTTATTATATTATCATGGTTTTTGCTGTGTTTTTGTAACGTTCGTATAAAGTAATCAAAACAACGGAGCTGCGGTTGGATTGATATCAATTGGAATGTACAATAAAAACGTTTTTTTTTTTTTTTATAATAATTTCTTTGGATTACTTAGACCAATTATTGAATATAAAGCGGCCAATAAGAGTCCAGCATAGATGGATATTCCCACAATACCATTTCAAAAGCTTTCCGGGTTGAGAACTCAAGAAGCTGGATGATAAAAATACCAATTGTACGATTTAGATTCTAGTCAAAGCGTGACTTCTTTAAAGATGCTAAAATAGAAGTTCATTTATATTGGATGCCTTTAGTCACAACATACATTTGTAATTTGTCATGGTTATAATCTGTTAATTTTTATTCTAAAATGTATAATATATATAAAAAGAATAAGTAAGTGATCCATTTATGCATTTGACTCTTATCTAAAGCAACCTTACAGTGCATTCAAGGTATACAGATTATCAGTATGTGGGTTCCCTAAGGATGAATTCGGACCACTACACTGCTAACATAACGCTTTACCAATTGAGCTACAGGAACTAAGTTTGTTCACCATAATATCATATAAAAATTTCCATACACTTACTGTCCTCAGTGGTGACGTATCCTTTTGTATAATTTAGAAAAGACATGCGGTTTTGGGCTCTGTAGCTCCCCTCACTGCTTCAGTCAGGTAGATTGAAAACAGTTGCTGAGAGAACACCTATTAGTCAGTAAGCTTAACATCATTCTGTCTTACAAACAGAGCTCACTTTCACCCCGTGAATGCATTATTCACTTTTCACCCTCAAAATGGGTTGCGTTCAGTCAGTGCCCCAAACTGTTTTCTCACACATACCGACAAAACTTGTGCCATTGACTGTGGGTATCACACAATCCTGCTTAACAATCAGCTCCGTTGACCTGTTGCCTCAGAGCCTCTTCATGTAAAATAAATGAGAGAGTTTCACATTTACCAGATCATTGCTCCACAGATGTATGAATCAGAATTATACATGCTCCCCTGTGGTTGTTGGCACTGGCGTCTACATAAATATTATTTATTCGCTCGGGCACCGGACTCTTCTGCTCTGTTGACTTTGCCTCAGACTGGGGAGCTCTATTGATTTCTCCCTGTCCTTTATGCTTGCATATTGAACTGTATGAATTAGCATTTCTTCCCGTTCTCTGTTTTATCTACACACACTCGGCTTTGTAGTGGAAATGCCCCAAGGAGGAGAACCTCTAAAAACGCAACATCAATAAACGGCCACGTTCCTTATTATTCCATTAAGGTGCGCAAAGAAAACAATTACTTGATGACAAAGAACCAAGGGAAGGCTGTGATAAACGTAATACGAGTTTATTCAGACAAGGAGATGTCGTTCATTTATTTAGACCGGACAGTCGGGCTGTTATAACAGTGACAAACTTGGAAAATAGAGTTTCTTTCTCTCCTCTTGCGGAGTTCGCCATGATTAATAGTACTTGATAAGATTGCTGTGAGGATGCTCATTTCTTTGCTGCCCTTTCGAGTGAGAATGTTATGAGAGCGGAGGGATCTAAACCCTTGTTTCTCTTTCTTTGATAGAGGGCAAATGTAAATGTCAGTTATGTCAGGCAACGGAAAGGTCTAGAAGCTTGGGAGAAAGTGCTAAATGAGTTCTGACAGCAGAAGAGGCCTCAAATTTAGCTGAGGCAACTAGAAATGCAAACGGACGAGGATCATATGGACCCCAATATTTATTTTTATTTTTTATCTTTTATTTTTCATTCTTGTGCTTGGTTGTAGGCTTGTATACATAGTCACTCTAAATAATGCTGGGTTATTTTCGAAAAGGAAAAACCCAACGGTTCGGTTGAAACTAACCCGTGCTGGTTGTTGTTGCAGGAGCAATGTGGAGATTTTAGCGGCATCTAGAGGTGAGGTTGCGAATTGCAACCAATGGCTCACTCCACCCCTCCATTTCGATGCACTACGGTGGCTGACACAGCACTAAGATGTCATCTCCTTTTTCGCTTCTTTCCCGAAGGAGATAACGTATTTACGAAATGCACTCTGTAGAACAGGGGCTACTGTAGAAACAACATGGCAAATTCCGTGTTAGGGGACCTGCTGTGTTTGCAGATAGAAATAGCTCATTCTGATATAATAAAAGCATTACACTTCATTATGTAAGGTCTTTATACACCTCTGAACAAGAAGTTTGTTTATTATACACTTAATGTCCTTGGTGAAAGTAAATAAAAGCCCAAACTTTCCGACTTAGAGCTGCCATTACAACAAGCAAAGAAAATTGCAGAATTAAAAAACTAAAGCTTTTTAATGCTTCATTTTTATTAGTATCACGTAGTAATGAACTCACACAGACAAAATCACCAGTTGTGATGAAAACTAATCAGACTCAATTAAATTGATTGAATGGCTCAAGTAATCTTGGAGGGATCTTCAGCCCCTCATCATAAAGTTGATCACACACTTTAATAACATCCTGACGTCTATGTATTTATCTGATTTGTAAACGGCCGAACACCTTTTGTTATTCCTGAGAATATGTAAAGCTCAGCTTCTCGTCATCAGCCGTGGCTGCGTGCAATTTTTTGCCTGCATGGAACGAAAAGATTGCACCTGAGAGAAAAATGCTTAACGTTGCAGCTATTTAATGGCAAAAGATACTGCGTTGCAGAACTCCGATGCTACGCTATTGCTGCCGCCAGACTTAGCTAGCACAATGCAGTAATTCCTGCAGAAAATGAACAGTGATAATGTTAGGACCTATTTAATTCATTTATTCATGAGTGTAATTGAAATATTAACACCGGGAGCAGACGGCAAAGGCTTGGCGCTGGGACCCGAGTCATGTTCGCGCGGTGCGGTGCTCTGAATATTTTATTTGGATGCTCCACTTGTGGCGCAGGTTAATCTATTCACCGTTCCGACCCGCACGGGACCCTTGTAGTTTCGTCTTTTAAGTCCCACACAAGATGTCTGATAATTATCCTTATTAGCGAAATACTGGAAAAGACATTCATTTTTTCCCCCATAATTTACATTTTGGGTCTAATTGCGAAGAGAACTGTTTTCCCTCACTAATAAAAACAGAAAAAATCTTGTCGAAGTGATGTGTTTAGTCTTGTGAATTCAGAGTAGGAGGGCATTTGGTTGGGAGGGATTTTTTTGGTGATGTATTATGAGCAAGCTTGTTGCGCGGGCCCACACGTTCAGCTAATTTTACCCAAGTGTGCGAGGCTTTCGGTAAAAACAGACTCAGTAGCCAATCTTTTAATTCATGCTTAAATGGCTGTCTTGGGTCTTTCGAGAACATGGATGTGTAGATGTCGAAAACGTAGCTGGGCATGTGAAGAAAGGGGTGGCCGGAGATGCATCGGGGGAGTGTTACCAAGATGCTCTCTTGCCTTGTGCTCCTGCTGTCACATGTCGTTGCCATGCCAGCAGCGAGGAAGACACCACCCACTGGGACGCAAGGCCCGCGCTGTGGCGTCGGGCTGGCACTCTTTCTCTCTCCCCGGGCTCTATCAAAGAGAAAGAGTAAAACACGGGGAGAAGGAGCTGCCACTAACCATCAGAATCGCAGCCGTGCCACATTAAAAAAAGTAGAATGCGTAAATGTCTGCAGGAAAGCCGTTGGGGGGATGGGCCTGTTAGACACTTTGCTGTACTGTATGTATATTTGTGTGCATGAGGAAGTGAGTGGGGGCTGGGTGTGTTATACATCACATTGGCTCTTATGACTCCTCGGGTCTGGTAGAATCCATAGGGCCTGTGGACATGTTCCTGCAGGAGTCACAGTTCACACTCCTCCTACACAGAGATCCACTCCACAGCACACACATCCGTAACCATGTGTGTTTGACATGGCATGTGCTCTTCAGGACTTTAGCTCACATGTGTGGATTGGCTGTGAGATGGATTTGGTTTATATTAGTTGAAAGCATAAAAGGCCCATTAACTGTGAAGATAAAGTTGTCATTCTGAATTTAAGAGAATAATCCACACTATAACTATAATGACTATGATAGAGAGAAATGTATCGATGGTGTTATTTACAGTTTTTTTTTCTGTTGATAAATAATAAAACATTGAGAGTAAAAAAACTGATAACTGTGTTTCTTTGTGTCAGTGGGCCTTCATTTTTTATACTTCCTTTAAGTAGGAAGGAGATTTGAAATCTTATCTCATTAGCGCGTGGTGATTCTCTTGAAATCTTTTTAAAATACTTGCATCAATCCATTTTCTTTTTAGGCATTAAAATCAAGGTCTGACATGATTAGAAGCATTATTTTTATATATCACATTTTCAAGGATTTCTTTTTCAAAAAAATACATAAAAAATACTATAGCATGTTTTACTATAAAAGAGAAACCATGGACATTTTAATTCGTCATACATAATTAGACATGACTGTTTATAAAAAAATTAAATATAGCATTTATTTAAATGTGGAAAACTACCTGTTATGAAAATCTATTTGTTGTGCACTCAGTACTACAAAAGAATATTAAACTACAGAAATTTAAAGTCATCTGTGATAGTTAGATGTGTTATTTAAAAAAAATCAAGCTTGAAAGATCTGTGTTGGGTAGTTGACAAATAAACCGTGTGTCCTATATGGTGTGACTGCAAACATTTTGGAAAAATCCTATGATGAAAAAATATCTCTATTATGCTAGTTTATAGAATCAATCTATATATACACAACATAAAATAATATTATAATAATAATATTAACAGTTTTCCTAAATTTCTATGTCACACCATAGAACACGTGGATTGTTTATTTCTCAAATCCTTAAAAAATGAACATCAGTTCATGGACACTTATTTTTTATTGTTATTATACATCCTTTTTATTAATAAAGAATCTAGTACATCCAAAAGTCCAAAACTTAGCTTAAGCCAGGACTATGCCTTGGTTAAATTAGGATATTTAAGTCGCTTTTATTAAAATGCCTCTCGAGTAAAAAGAATTGCAATGACATTTTTAAAGATAGGTCAGGACAATTTATTTTCAGTAAAGACATCTCAAACTTCTTTTTAGTCTGGGACTAGTCTTAAACTTTGATTGTGAAACCGGGCATATATGTTTTAAATTTATAATCATTACTGCAAAGATGCTTCAATGGTTTCGTGAGAATGATTCTCTCAGTTCCGGATGCTTTTTTTTGTTCAGCCAATCACTTCTAGAGCAATTACCATGTGACTAATTACTCTGAAACGGTAGGAAAATTACATCATGACAACAATGATTGACTGATGGAACAAAACAAGCACACACAGTAGCAACCCATTCATTAGTAACTGTCCTGACCTGTGGTGTGTAGGGCAGCCGACAGGAGAAAACAAACACATTTCATGCTTTTGAAAAACCCTTCAAAAAATCTGTGACCGGTACATGTACTTTTCTATGATGAAATTATGGCAAACTTGCTTGGGAGAAACTTTCTACAGCAGCATGCATGTTTTAAGCAGGTTCTGTTTAATGGCACAGACAACTGAAGGTCTATCACCTCCTTTCATAGTAAAGTTTGTTATGAACACAGTGGTGCAAAATCACTTCTCAAGTGTACAGTAGACAGAAAAGTGCACTTGCTTTAGCTAAGCATTCGCAGCTGTATTTGGGCCCATGCATAGAGTATGTCTGGCCTCATTGCATAGAGTATGTCTGGCACAAAATATATAGCATAGTGTGTGTCAAGGGCCCGTGGCACATACAGTAAAGGCCGAGATCTTCACTGTTGCTCAGAGCATCTCTGGTAAAGGTTAGAGAGAATTACAGACACCACAGGAGCCTGCAAAGACCTGGCAATTAGTCAGCATGCCCTTTTCACATCAGCAATAAAAGGAGAATTTACACCTAGTACAGCAGATTTGTATTGTTCTATAAGACTTTAGGCAGGAATTCTCTTTGCTTCAAGCTGGAAGTCATTTGAAACCATGGTACAGTATTAATGTTAGAACACAATGATAGCAACACCAAGGTCACAGGTTTAGTTCTGAGAAATTGTGAGTATTGGTGAAAATGTGTACAAAAGTGTTGTATTTTAAGAATATTATTTCAGGAATATCTTTAAAATGACTCATCAATGAATTGAGTAATATTTTTTTCTTACATTAACATTTTATCCAAAGCCACTTTCATTACATTATCCTATACATTTTGTTTCTTAGTACATGTTATCCCCTGGGACCGAAGCCACGACCTTGGCGTTGTTAGCACCATACTCTTACCACATACAATGATTTATATCTGACTTTAGCATAGGATGATTTATATCTGTTTTAGATTATTTTAAATGCAGTTTTTACTGGTTCGCATGATCAATTACACTCAAATGTGTGTTAAAAACAACACAAATTGTCTCTACCTAAAAACACCTCTGCATTTAGTTAAGGGCAATTCATTTTGTCCCTTTTATTTTATTTTTTACCACAAAATCAACACAAAATGACTCATTATGTGTTAAAACATGAACACGTAATGTTTGATATGATGTGTTCAAATTCTATAACACAATTTTTTTATTTTAAGCATTCTTTTTTAGACAGCTAGATGCATTTTTGTTTAAGTAAATCAATCAAAAATCAATAAGCTTTGTCAGTTAAATTATCATTGATTAATCGGTCATTGATTAAATTATAATATTCCTAGAATACAATGAATGTAGAGACTAAATTAACTATAAATGGCTTTGGACAATAGAATCAAAATACCAAATGCAAATGTAAATCATCTTTAGTAAAGTGAATGAACATTCTCATCTTATTGGGCAGAGTCAACCACACTTAAGATTCATTATATCATTGTGATTCAAGCTACTATGGATTTGATTTATTTTTATTCTTATTAACTATCTTTCTTATGCTAATTGTTTTTTGATCGGATCATCAAAATGACATAGACACAACATTTTAAGTAAATTTTAGCAAAACAAACTTTGGCTGAGAAATGTTTAGGATGACATTCTGAAGGTCCTACGCTCTTAAAAAAGTGCTCCAAAAGGTTCTTTGATGCCACAGAAGAACCTTTTGGTTCCACAAAAAAGGTTCTTCAGATTATAAAAAAGAAAGAATGAGATGGTTCTTTAAAGATGGGGTTACATGCGATACCATGCATTCTGACTTCTTTGCATTGTTAAACGTGCTTGGTTTCTCATGCTTAACAGGGTCAGGCTAGTTGTTAAAAAACTAGTTGTCCGTATGACATAGTTTTTCTGTGCTTGATACATAAAGTTTTTGCAGAATGTAAAAAACACGAAGGGATTAATGCGATGATGTGTTGTGTGCTCGTGCTGTAGTTCCGTCCTACTGTCTGCCTCCAGTTTTCTAGAAATAATCGTACAGCTGTATCTCTCTTTTATACATTTGATCAAAATAAATACACTAAGATACAACGTATGCAACACTACTGTGTAGGTACTCAAGATTACTCTTTTTTTTTTTTGATTAAGATTAAGATTAATGTAAAATTGGCAGAAGCTGCGCGTTACCTGATCTTTAAAGAACCTTTGACTGAATGGTTATTTGTGGAACCAAAAATCTTCTATGGCATTGCTGTAAAGAACCTTTTAAGCACCTTAATAAGAGCCATGGTAACGCCTGTTTGAACTCCTTCAATATGTTCTTTTAGTCTCAACGGCACAAACCTTATAGACGGTTTCAGCGATAACAACATAAACATTATGTGGCCCAAAATTGATTTCTGGAAACCTCTGCAAAGAATCAATCATATAGTTTTAAATTTAATGCAAATAATATACAATTAAATTTTTTATATATAATAATATTTGTATAAATTAAATACAATATAAATTGTTATAATATACCCAAACACAGACTGAAAGTTAACTTTGGGCCAGGCGTCGAATGAAACCGTCTATAGGAATTATCTACTGGCTGCTTTATGAGGGATGTGAACTGATGATTCTTCAGAATAAGCATTGTACAATCTGTTTATGTGCATATATACACATTTATAGTCCATGCTAGCTGCTATATCTCCCCCAAACCGGAACTACAAGTAGTGACCTTGAATAAGCACCTCATTCAGACACGCTTATAAAGCTTTATGGCCTCCATCTAGCTCAGCATGTTTCCTAAGAAACTAAGCATCGATCCCGAACTCATCTGCATATGGCGACTCACTCACAGACACAAATCCTGTTCCCATTCCCAAAAACCAACAACACGTTTGCACAAGATGCCGAAAATATGAAATATCTTCTGTGATTTAATTCACTCAGATGTGGTGAAGGCTGTTTCTTCATGATCCCGATCTTCCCAAAGGTCGAGTGATTAATGATGCAGAAGAATGGGGAATGGGAGGTGGGTGATGGGGGAATATCACAGGTCGTTATCTCCCGGCTAACTCAAAGTCTTGATCGGAAACCTCCATTCATTTGAAGCATTATTTCGTTCCTGATACTGTACATTTATTTTTAGTTCTTGTTCTGTGTAATAGAAGAACAGCAACCTCCTCGTGCCTGAAGCAGTTTTCTTTCTCAGGAAAGCCCTCTTCTTAGAATAACCGCACCTTCAGTTCCGGTTTCATGTTAGCTAATGCTATCTTCCAGTTCAGTGCTCAGCGACAGATTCAAAATGATTTAAACGTGAATCTTCATGAGACGGGAAAAGAGAGGAATGTGCGTACCGAGTCACTTTCCTGTAGGATGTTAAGATCTCATAGTAAGCTGTTAACGCTGCGGTCCATGTGTATTTCACAATTATTTTTTTATAATGCCTAGCCAACACAGGCACTGGGGAGATTTCATAACAGGTGACTTTTACATGGTTCATATGAGTTTTTTAACATTTTGGATTTTGCACACAAAGGGCTTTGGAATCAAACTCACAACCTAACGCAATTGTGCTGCCATTATTCAATTGTGTTAGTCTCTGAGTGCAGAATGCTGGAGTTGCATGCTGGGAATTGTTCTCAGTTTGCAGACATTTAAGAATGGGTGTGACACTCACACAGATGTCCATTAGAGGAACAGCAGGCCTTCCATAGACCTATATAGGCTGCAAAGCTCCACATCAGATAACTTTTAAGTGATCATGAAAGATAAGAGTCAAACCACTAATGTGTCTTAATGATAAACACTCTCTCAGCTCATTACGAATAGATCTTCACATTTCTGCTGCTTTCCTGTATTGACGTCAATGACTGCTAGGGTTTTGAATGTGGTTGCCAGGGTGTTGCTATGGGTGCTTACAGTAGGTGTTCTGAATGTGCTTAGCAAATTGTTGTGGCGTTGCTAATATGACTCAGGTGGTTTATTGTTACTATATTGGTTTATTTTTTGTGTTATTGTGTTCCTCACTGTTGTGTTGCTTTAGATGCAAGCATATGATAAACGCTTAAATGTCAATGTGGTTGTACACCAACATTGCGTGCCTCTTAAATGACAATTATTTTTCTAAATTGTAATCGTTTACACAATTTTTTACTTTCGATGCTCCAAAATAAAGCTATAATGATAACAAACTGCTCTTTTGTAAACCGTTTTAAATAGGGTATATGCACATAGGGCGATCACATACTTCTGCTAAAATCTCAGCGTCTATTGGAACAAGGGCGTTTTCGACCTCGGATGCTTCAAGATGCGTCTAGGATTGCGGTCAAATTAATTATCAAAACACTACGTCATACATGGACAACCAACTATTTTCAAGATACATTGTATGTTTTAAGCTACATCCACAAATATAAGAATAAACTAAATGTACTTGGGCTACTTGAGGCTTGATCAAAAAAGCACTCAACAATGCTCAGCTGTAGTGCTATCGGTTCGTTGAAATCTGTTTTTTAGATAAATATTTTGTTATCGCTTTGTAAAATATCACCTCAGTGCTATGAGAGCTACAATGGCTTAGGTGACTGAGATTTAAGTGAAAATAAGTTATCGCCGCGTGTGCATATGGTCCATTTTGAAAGTTTACAGTTAAGGTTATATTTTAGCAATGATCTCCCGTTGGTTTCTGTTCTAATTAAGCCTATTTTCATTATATAAGTAACAATACTTAACAAAAATTCAATGTGTTTACACATTCATGCGCTTTCATGCATTTTTTCAGCAAGAACAAGCCACACTAAACCGAAGCCATAGTCCTAAATATGAGAAGCGTTAATAATGAACCTTGACTGTATAGAAGTTACCACTAATGAGTAAAAATTAAATTCAAAGTCAAACTGCTTTTGTCATCTCTGGCATGACTCTGTAAGACAAGCTGTAAGACACTGATTAAGCGTAATCAAGCACCTGATAAATGACACAAAGCAGTCAGGGTTTGACCTGAAGGTGGGTTCCTCCACTGCGAGCTGACTCATTTCATTTGAATAAAGCAGCAGGTCCAGAAGAAAGAAAGATGTTTGGGATTTTTTGTCCTCTGCTCGACCTCTGCGTGCAGGAACTTCAAATGAATACAGTCCAGCATTAGAGGTTGTGCATTTGATGTTTTGCCTGAAACCATTCCTACTATGACATGCACAAATGCAGGCAGTTGTGGTTGCCGTGTTTGTGAAAAGCCTACCTTTGATACACAAAGATCTGTTTTTCTTGGGAGCTGGAGAGCTGATGTTTAACATGATGGGTGTGACGTGAGAGGTTTGCGCAGGAAGAAAAAACAAGCAGTTTACGTCAGTGCCGAGATGAAAATTCAAGAATGTACTACATTATTGCATCTTGTTTAAAGAAATTGCTTGGGTGTTCTGGGTGGTTGATTTAGTGACCCAAACCACGCAAACTTAAATGAAACCCCTGCCTCAAGTCTTTGTGATAGTGTTGTCCTTAGCGCACAAACATCTGGGAGACGTCTATTCGATGTCTGTTTTTACATCTGCGACGCAATTTATTTAAATTGTTTGCAATACGTCTCTGAGACGTCTAGAAGATGTCTGTAAGAAGTTTATGATTTAGAATGCATGTAAAACTGTCCTTTCTCAGACGTTTATCATTTTACACAGCAGACGTTTTCCATATCTTCAGATCTTTAGCCGACATCTTACAGTCATATATGTGCTATCTGGCATACTACAGTATGAAATAAATGATCCTTTTTTTGGAAAAAGAAAAAACACACCTCTACTCAATACAACTGCATGGTTTGACATATGATTGATGCTGTCCTGAACCAGGATAAATGACACCCCAACATTTACTTAAAGTTTTAGATGTATTGATCCTATTCCCAAAGTTTGAGCTAAGGTAAAAGTGACACCAGCCAAATTGCGATCCGAGGTTTTCAAAAGCACCATGAACGTGTGTCCCTGTGCCTTTCTCAGTGTTAAGAGGGTTACATTGAAACACCTTATTGTGAAAAAACACCATTGTAACAGTATGTCGAATGTGAGAATTGGCCGCTTCAGGCGGCGTGTGTTTCGGTTTCCCAAGGTTTCCTGCTGTCTGACACCAAGAGGCCGGAGGGAGAGTCTCCCTTGGGAGAAACACGACTACTGCACTTGCCTTCGATTCAAAACGTTGTCATTTAAGATAGCGCACCGTTTATGACTTTCAGCTGCGGCGTAACCATGGAAACAATTCAGACTTGAGCAGAAAAACGAAGGGTTGTGTTTACAAAAACACAAACACATGCGTGTTTACGTTGGCACACGTGAGCGTTGTGCTTTCTTTTGTCGTCGTGCTTGTTTTCAGAACACCATCGTACGAGGGTGTGGGGAACACTTTCCTTTTAACGCAGTCGGATCGTTTAACCCCACAACAGGTATACTGTTTCTATGGGAACGGCTCGACCGTCGACAAGAAGGACTGCTGGCTAATTCCATGTCTCTTAAATTCCACAAATATGTTAAACATGAAATGGTGCAAACCGCATTAGCCGTCCGTACCCCCCTCACCCCACCGATGATGAAATGAGCTGTAACCTAGTGTGTAGTGGTAGTTCCTCCTCAGTGATCTTCAGCACATTTTGTTTCCCGCGAGACAGACACATACAAGGACAGTTTTTCCCATTTGACTTCAATCTGTGGCTCATGCTGGAGTGGTTTAATGATTATGGTCATTATGAAGATGAGGTTGGTGGTTGGGAGAGAGAGAGAGAGAGAGAGAGAGAGAATGAAAGAATGACAGCAAAAATCTGTGATATGAGGCAGAGTAAAACTGGTAGAGAAGGAGGAAGCCATTTAAAAAGAGAGAAAGAAAGAAAGAAAAACACAGAGATGCATCGGTTCTCTGGGCACCCGCTTTCTCCTGTGCCCACGCTCTTCCACCCACATCATGCGCATGTAGTTCTAACCTCTTCCTGCCATTTTCTCTCTCTCTCAATCACCATCTCACTCTCTCTCTCCTTATCTTTCGTTCCTCTCCTCCTCACTGAGATTTCATTTCAGGCCTGCCTACAGTATGCTGTGTGCCTGCCATTACTGACACGTACATACTGCATACATTTCTATTCTTGAAGTGAAACCAGGAGACGTGTCTGACTCGGAAGGCTCTGTCGCTACTGTTTGAGAAACTTCTCGTACTTGATAAGTAAAGCCTTTTTTTGCGCCATTATTATAAGGCATTGACAAGCATGCACCTTTCACTACCATTTTGCATGACTGTTAAGAAACTTATATTTAAATGAATCATGGAAGTATGCTGTTGTTATCTCAATCTGTAATTTCCCTTGTGAATAATAGGAATTTCAACAAAACAAAAAGAAAAACTAGAATTTAGTGGGAAAATGAAAGGCATAATGCATAAATAACGTTTAATAGTACATCTAAAGGGAAACATTCTGTGCTTTGAATGTCACTTACGTTGCTGACTATGGGCGGGAGTCAGAAAGCTCCCAGACCTCTTTAAAACTATCTGAATCTATCTTGCGTGGTAAAGAAGATGAACACATGTCTTGTAGAATTTCATGGCAGAATGTAGTTTTTTCGGTGGAGTTTCCCTTTAATGGTGAAATATATATATATATATCATTTTTTGCTTGGTTTTTTCATGGTCGCAATGGGCATGCATTTTTCAAGGCACATCGACGCCGCATAAAGATGAAAATATTTATACTTTTAAGAATGCTCGCACGCTCTGCAGGTCAAATGACAAGAACAAACCAATCAGCTTCAACTGTGGAGCAATATAGACAAAGCTCAGCGAAGATGGAGACAGATTATCACAGCATAAATAAATCTAGTAGCAGAGTTATTGCAAGGTATATTAGTGCATGTAACCCATATGTCCTCCTTGTCTTAAAGGCAAAAAAATAAAAAATGGGGGTGGGGGTTTTGCACAAATTGAGAAGTAAAATATAAGGAATATTCTGATCAGATCATCAGGGTGAGCTGGGAGTGAGAGAAGATGGAGATATAGAAGTGGCGTAGGGAGTGAAAAATGTATTTAGAGAATCAGTACATAATGATGGAAGCGACACCAGATCATGTACCCATACTGTCACCGTAAATATTAATCTAAAGGACAGATACTCTCTTTTTCTTTGTTTTAAAAACTGGTTTCCTTGCCTCACGCAGTATTGAATTTTCTTTTTGGGAGCAGCACACGATACACTACGTCGAAATTGAGTTTTGGGTTTATTCTCGCCCCCTCATCACAAGTCGCTCAGGGGATGGAGTTGCGGGATGCGGTGCGGGGTTAAATGAGGAGAGCGCTTGACATGTCCCAGAGTTCTTCGCTTCATTTCCAAATGTTCTCAGACTTCACTGGTTTGTGCTGTACACAGTAGGCTTCACCTGTTTAACTCAGCCGAGCTCTCTAATGCTCCAACTGTCAAAACTTGAGAACACGTTGGAAATAGCAAGTGAACGTCAACACTTGAGCTAAAGCCTGCATGCTAAAAATATTCATTTGAGTTTTGTTAAATTTAGGATAGAAACTCCCAAATTATGGGAATACACATAGACTAGAATAGATTACAGCTTGCCATATTTATAAGGTAAATATTTACTTGCCAAACTTTATAATGGCTTTAATTGTTCAGTCCTTAACAGGCATTACATTTCCAAGCTGATCTCATGTGATTTGTCGAGCCATTGGGGTAAAAAGCATATTTCAACATAAATGTACACAGCACAGTTATTGTGAGTAAACGAAAGTATTGTTTGATTTAAACATTTAAGTGTTTATGATGAAACTACCAAACATTTTTTAGTACAGCTTTATAACAGTCTTCAGTGCTTCTCATACTGTACGTCTCGCATCACAGAAAACATTTCAGATGTCGACTTTTCATATCCCATCTGCTTAATCCAACTGCAAACTGTGTGAATTATACATGTGCAGATCTTCCCTGTGGGCTGCAGAAAAAACTGGTCTCAAAATGTAGAGACTCATACGGATGATCACGCGCCACACACACTTCCATTTCTGTACTCTTTTTGTGTGTTGGTTGTGTGTACAGTATCACAAGAGCCAGGGAGCAGGACAAAAGAACAAAGACATTGTTAGTGTGTAGTAGTGAGCGTGTGTGTTTGTTTGTGTACAGTACACACAGTTGGCTGCTGAATGGCCAGTGGCTTCAGTCATAGGAGATGTTGTGGTCTGTCGTACTGATGTGTGCTGGCTGCCCAGCAGCGCCCGGCACTAAAGAAACACTAGAGCCCTCCGGAGTTAACCCCACACTCACCGCTTCCTGTGCCAAACAGTCTTACAAAGTACCGCAGGCACACTTTGGGACTTGTGTCCTCTTTGTTACGGAGGTCCACACACTTCCTGAGATTAAATTCGTTAAGCTTTTAGAGTTGTGGTCTTCACAGCACTCGGCTCGTGACATCATTACACATATAGAGATAAAAATGTTTTCTGCAAAACTAATCCGTGGCGCCACAACAGGAAGTTTTGAATTTGTAGTCTGAGTTGAATGTGATGAAATAAAAACAGTGTAATGTGAAATAACGGGAAAAGTTGACAGCTATATTGTATTACGTTTGCCAGGTTCACTATATTTGCTGTAGTCCGACATATGAACGAGTACGTTTTGTGAGACGGTTGTTTCAATGAGAAGGTCAAGAATTATTGCTTTGAATCTTATCTTGAGATCTTGACGTATATTAAACTTGCTTGTTCAAATGACGTGAGACTTAAAACATCTTTAAAGTTGAGATTATTTTGTTCAGTTTTCTTTTAAACACATGGACAGCTTTCAAGTATACTGTATGTAAGAGATTATTTTGTTGACTTTTTATATCTTTAGAGGGATACTTCACCCAAAAATCATAATTTACTCATCTTCGAGGTGTTCCAAATCTGTATACATTTCATTGTTCTGATGAACACAGAGAAAGACATTTGGAAGAATGCTTGTAACCAGACAGATCTTGCCCCAATTGCCTCCTTTAGTAGGAAAACCCCCTTTATCATCATTTAAAGTATCAAAAAAAACTTAACTTTGTCAATACTTTATCATTTTGAGGAATGTTGGACAGCAAACAGTTCTGGGGCACCAATGTATTTTTTCCTACTATGGTAGTCAATGGTGGGCAAAATCTGTCTGGTTATAAGCATTCTTCCAAATATCTTTCTCTGTGTTTATCAGAAAAAAGAAATGTATACAGAATTGGAATAACTTGAAGGTGAGTAAATGATGACAGAATTTTCATTTTTGGGTGAAGTATCACTTTGAAATACAAAAATGTTTTTTTTAAAAGCTATATTTTGAGAAAAATATATATAAAAAATAATTATAACAATATTTCAAAGGCAGTTGCATAAATATGAGTTGGAAACTTGAGTAAAAGATTATGTAAGACTGAATGTGGCTGATATGTAACTACAGCATCTGCACAGCTCTCTTGTGGTGAGCTTTAAAAGAGCCCTGTCTTCCCTGTTAGACACTCCAGAGGGAAACACTGGCCTTCTTTTTTCCAGCCTGTCAATCAAGCGGAGGTGCGATCACATGTGCTCTCTTTTGCGGGTGGTGGTGTGGCACACAGCGAGGATGGATCAGACATCACTTCTCACTTCCTGTTATTGGGCTTTACCGACTCTAGCTGTGAAAGCAACTAGCCTTCCTGTGGCTTTGCTGAAAGTGTGGAATGTTATAGTTGTTTCAAATCAGCTGCAATCTGCAATATGTAAGAACAGATTTGAGATGGCCAGTGTCCAGTGGGGTCATGTATATATTATATATATATATGTCTTTTTAGACCTTGACAGCCCATGTCAATGTATGCTTTTGTTGTATGAGAGACAAAGGCAAAGTTCACCCTAAAATGAAAATTCTGTCATCATTTACTCACCCTCATGTCATTCCAAACCCGCATGACCTTTTTTCTTCTGCAGAACACAAAATAAGATCTTTTGGAGAACATTGGTAACCAAACACCATTGACCCCCGTTGACTTCCATTGTATGACCCCAAACACCGAGACATTTTTCGAAATATCTTCCTTCGTGAAAGGCTCATATACTGGTTTGATTAACACAAAGGTTAGTAAATGACAACAATATGTCAATTTTTGGGTGAACTGTTACCGACTCCATAAAAATTAGGCTTATTTTCTGAAAGAACTGTATTGAACTGCGACTGACAGTAATGTAGCTCATTCTCTCTCTGTTCCTCTCTCAACACATTGTGCGACATCAGATCATGACACCATATGTTAACAAATAGCACTGATTAAATCCCTCATACACAGCTGGTCAACAGAACTACAACACTAAGACCTCTCTGAGCTGAGCCTCGGAATATTCCGTAAATGAGGGCTGTTGTCACTACGTGCTGAGGATGTAACCTTTGCGGTTGAAGTTCTCCAACAATATGTCTAACTGAGTCTAGTAAATGGTTCGGCAGCGCTTGGGAAGGGATCAGTGTAGCAGGAATGGAGGAAGTGGTTCTGTAAACCTCTCCAGTAAGATGAGAAGATACTGGCTAGAATAACATGATGAAATCGGACCCTCTCCGGTACAGGGATGCTGCAGGACCCTTTTATCGCCCCGCTCGGTTTGTGCTGTAATCAAAACTCAACCTGCTCACTTCTTCAAATATTAATCTGAAAGAGGAGAGTCAGTGGTCACAGTTGTTATATACAGTAAACCTGGTGCGTGTGGAGCAGAGATATCATTATTATTCACCCTGACCCTGAGAAGGGGACGGAAATGTGTGAAAATAGCAGCAGAAGATGGGTATTTAAGAAATTTGCCTAGTTAAACGATTGCTTTCATTTTGCATTCGAGTCGTAGATGTTTATTATGAACCCATAATGTGTGTTTATTTACTTTAGCCTTTGCGAGAAAAACAGCATATGCTAAATTAAACCATCAAGAAAACAGTTGTGCAACATATGCATGCTGGAGACATGTTTAATGAAATATTGAAGTCACTGAAAGGCTTCATGACCTACTTAGGTAGTTGGATTGCCATGCATATCTTGACATGCTTTAGAAACACAAGGCATGAGTTATTGATTCAAAAAGCAGTCAGCCATTTTGGCTCTAAAGGGTTTTCCTACTAACCGTCTCTGAATCTCTTTATGACAGACCCTAGACTCTTGCGTACTGAAGTATTTCTATTTTCAAGCTGATTCTTTATTTAACTCGGAACATTTCAGTCTCTTCATTCTTTGAGAAAGGCAGAGCATGTACGTCACTTGCATGCATTCTTTTATAGCCCAAACTTAACTTCTGGAACAAAGAATAGAGTCCCTGTAGATTATTTCTGCAAACAAGCAGAAGAAATAACAAGTAACTGACATGAGCTAGCAAGTTAAAAGTATGTGTAGCTTGTATTGATTTGGAACACCAGGAGAAGAACCACTACTTGGCTAAACTTAAATGCAACAAAGTTATGCAGCGCTCACACTAGACTTTGAGCATACAAAAATCGTTCGGACGGAGCTCGGAAATTGGCCAGGCACACATCCTCCATCTTTTACATTTCTGTAACAAGAGGTTTTGATCTTCTGTTTGTCTCACGCACTCACGTGACGAGAATTTGCAGAACAGAGTTCACCAAACATGAACTTTGCTACACAGCGATATGCGAAATATCTTCCGACTGTCTTACATTTACGGTCAGACACATTCGCATGCACATGAATGGATATCAATGGAATGAAGTTATACAATAAAATGTTAATATAAATTAATATTAATATAAATTAAATAAATAGTTAAATTATCAGCCACTAGCCAGATCCCTCCACAATCACAGAGCCTAAGTTAACTTTGGGCCAAGCGTGAGCATCCGATGAAACCGTCTATAAAGAGTTGAACACAAGTAAAATGTTAAAACCGACTAACCTTCCCTGTAATTTCTCTAAAGATTCAGTCTCCCTGTTCATTTCCTGTAGTCATGACAACGCTGTGTCAGACATCAGCTCTTCAAATGAGTATTTTCTAACCGCTCCTGCCGCAGCGCTTGTATGGTCACTTGTTTGGCACACAATGGACTCAATTGAACAATCACCTTGATTAAATGCACAACCGAAAAGAGAATAAGCCCTTTTCTTTTGAAAGACGTTTGAAGTACAAGAGAGTTTAATGCGTTTCTGTTTATCCAATTATACAATATGTTAACCTGCCGTGCCCTCAGAGAAGCAAAATGTGTTTTAAACTAACAATTTTTAATATAAATTTTATTCCCCAGAATCATTCCAGTATTATGTTGTTAATATACTAAAGCTGTGCATGCGAACTGAATGCGTTGCTTGTCAAGGAAACGCAGGTCAATAATGACAGCGTGCGACACGCTTACTAGGTTTTCTTTCCTTATGATAACGTCAAATACGAAAAGCATCAGCTCTTCACGCTTGGTCGGCGATAGATCCCATTTGAATAAAACTGCAAATTCTTTTGCTTTTAATCTACAGTTCGTGATCTGGCATGGTGTTTCATGTATAAGTGAGCATTTCATATTAGCTGGCCACCTGGTTTGCGAATAAAGCTGTCGTTGTTAACCGATTGGTGATCGGCGAAGGTCATTGTTGGCGCCTGTGTAAACACGTAGGTTAATGCATCCGTGTTCATGGTGTCGGCTTAGTGCCACACAATCAGAGCTGGTCTGCAGCACTCAGAGCTCTCCATCTGAACAGGCACTCTAGCGCTGCACATGACAATGCTTCTGCATAATTCTCCTCCAGAGCATCAGCAGTCTGCGCTTTATTTCACCACCCTCTGACTGAAGGCACGCCAAAAGGAATGCAGAAATCATTTCCGTTTGAGCATTTGTGATGTCGTCTGTCCTTAAATATCTTAATAGCTGTCCAGGCTAGAGAGCTAAAAAATGTTTTCTTTCAACATTTAATTCGAGCCCTGGCTACAATTATGAGCCAAATCGTTCATACAGTATATCAATGATTCGGCTTTATCTCAACACCTGTTTAACACGTGAGAATTATGACATTGATAAGGGCTGTACATACAACACAAAATGTCTAGACATGACGCAATCTGGCGGCTGATTAAATGGAGTTATGTGGGACAGAGGCGGGACGCTGTTGTCGCAAAACTCAGAATACCGCAAGGCTCAGAGCAGACTTTAATATGACCACGTCACTCAGCTGTCCACCCTTTGCCGTGCCCCGTGTCTGAGAGAAGTCAGGTTGATGAATGACACCCATTACTCTACACATTATGGGCTAGAGCGCATGGGAGGGTTTTCGGGCCTAGAGCAAAAAGAGTTTTTTATCCTGACCGACATGGCGAGACCGGTTATCTCACAGAATGACCAGCCCATGCTTCAGACGATCATATGACTTATCTCATGATCTGCAGTTTGTATATCTGCATCTATACCTTTTTCTTCTCTCATACAGGATGTTCAATGACCTCGGGTGCAGTAACGGGCGCAATGACAAATAAATGGAAGCGGTGTGAGCATTTAAGGTGAAGCTTAGACTTGAAAATGGGATTTCTGTGCAGACAGCGAGCGGTGCTCTAAGTAATAACCTGTCCGGAGCAGAACCATGGATCAACGGCGCCTTATCTGTCAGGAGGAACCTACAAGTGGTGGGTTACCCAGGGTCCCTGCAATGCATCTCTCTGTGGCAGCAGGGAAGATAATTCAGTTGTGTTGAGAACTCTGGCACCTTTAGCTTTGGGAGAGATCTTCCCTAGAAAGAATTCGTATATAAACGTATTAGTCACAGAGTCGTCCGCTGACTATATTGAATTTTATCACATTTGTTTAAATGTAACATTTGAGAAGAAATACACAGAAGTTATTTTCATCTAAAGGGTTGTTTTTCAGCCCAGAGAACTGCTAAAGGGAACCATTCTGAGGAATGGAGGTTTGGGAAATCGTGGGTTTGCCAATCACAAGCCCACAGCTGGCCTGAACTTACCTTTCTTTCCCGAGTGGTGAACCGGGTGCGTTTCTGCCTTTTTTATCCTGGCCCATTGCTATACAGAGAACCACATCATCACAATTATCCAAAATGGCAGTAATTACCCCCTCCCCCCGCTCTCCAGAGGAGACATCCAGGGGAGAATGGAGAACCTCGGGCCAAGAAATAATTAACTTGATAATGGCCTCCCTTTCCTCAGTCAGCCTTCTCGTTTTGTCTCTTTCAACATTTCCACCAATTACAAAGATATATTGTTCCAAGGCTTTTTGAAACAGTACACTAATAGCTCACTCTACCATTTGTTTGCACACCGTGTATCGTTAATCTTCACGTAGGAACATCTTAAAATCTTCAAGTATGAAATTACCTTTGCTGCGTTTGATGTCACAGTGATGTAATCTGCCGGATGCTCCCATTTTGCTTAACTTTGCATCTCACCCTCGAGCAGAACCTTCATTTAGACTTGATGGATTGGAGAATTTAAGAATGCATTTTGTAGTTTTTCATTTCCTAATCATCCGGCACAACGCTTACCAATGTAAAACCTCTTGGCAAGCTCGAACTGCTAGTTGTATGGCTGCACGATTAATCGTGTTTTAACCGACTAAAGAATCAAAAATGTGCCGATAGTATTAACAGCAAGCACAAAACATCATGATAAGGTCAGAAATTGTTCAGTGTAGTGAAAAGGCAGAATTGAAATAAAAAAGTTCCAATCTGACAGAATAATCGTTACGATTAATCGTGAATAAAATAATCGCATTTACACATAATCATACAGTCCTACATTTTGTCCTCAAAATGATGCTGCTTCAACGTTTGTCATTCAAGATTGATCCCAATCCAGTTGCTTACATTGCCTTTTTGAGGATTAATGATTTATCATCACCGGTTTAACAGCATCACCACAAAACCTCAGTCAATCAATGCATCCTCTCAGCAGAGAACTGCATCGTGTCGTACAAACGTTACGAAAACAGCCTACTTGCTTCAGTTTCGTTTGACTCAAAGGTGCGAACATCCTAGGCAAAAATTCCCACAGCAAGCCAGCCGTTGGTTTGCAGTCGCAGATATCCGAAAGCCCAAGCCACTTGTCTGTGGGTCTTAAAAATCGAGGTGGATTTACGCGCGTGAGTGGAGCTCGATGGATCTCTGAGCTCAGTGAAGGGGAACAAAAGCACAGAGCTGCTTTTGCCCTCATCCCTGTGTGTAATAACATGCGACAAGACATTCCACCATCGACTGTTATGCTGGAAACTGCACATGACCCTAATCATAGGCTTCATGATTTCCCTAAAGATCTTGCTACGCCCTGGAACCGATGCGTATGTCTGAAAAGGTTAAAGGGGGTGCACGATCGAGCCAAGTGACATAATGAAAGCGAAGCACAGTGCAAAGTATGCTCCCATGCAATGTAATCAACCTTAATGTTTTAAATTGAATGGTAGCATGTTTTGCAATATATTCTCTTGTCTTTCATTATTAGCTGCAACCAGACAGCGTGAGGTAATTCAGGGGTTTAAAGAAATCATTAATCCTATGGCCATTACTGTATGACATGCTACGTTGTTTATAGTATAGATTAAACCATACTGCTTTATTTCAAGCCATACAACAAAGTTAAATTGCACAAAGTCTATGGACAGAAAAACACAGTGCTTGACTATAAATAGGACATTCATTTAAAAAAAGTTATCATTGAATCATGTTTCTTGTTATTCAGTTTTTCAGGTCATGAAGTACATATGAGACGGCTTTTTTAGTAGTTGGACTTGGATGAGGATAATGATGATGATTTTGGGTGGGATTGATTCCTACTTTGCAGGGCAATCAGTGCATATGGGTACCATGCTCATATCTTCCTGTTGTATACTTTCAAACAATGAAATTGCTCATAATGGCAGAATTTTCTAGGTGAACTCTTGATGTACCGGGAGTCGAAAAGGACCAACCTAATATCAGTTAATGTCTGTCTGATCTTGATTGCAGAAAGTGTTCTTAGTAACAATAGAGAATCCACACACAAAACAAGAGTACAAGTTATATAGCTGTATTTATATAGATGAATGAAAATGGCATTACAACCTTGACTGAATGAGACCTAATGTCTCCATCTCCTTTAACACCTTTTCCCTATCATTTTTCTCTCTCACCTGGTCTTGAAGACTTCATGTCGCATACTCGGCTGTAGTAATTTGCCATTGACTCGCGACAGGTGCAGCTGCGACCGTCGCCATCGTTAACAAGCCGTTTCATCACGGTTAGCATGCCGTGATTATCCCTTGTTGTTACCACAATACCTCGGGTGACCATTTTACGATGCTGAAGATGTCAGAGGAAACAGATCCATTAATAACACTTAGCCTTCTGTCCTTTCCGAATCATTTGGTTCTGGAATTGTAAATTTATGTGTCCTCTTCTGTTTCTATTTTCCATCAGATCACACAGATAAATGAGCATGTCAAGACTGTGATAATCATAATGGCGTGTACTGACTACTGTACTGACTTAACATTGTTAAAAAAGTATAATTGCTACCTTACATTTTTAAAGGGACCCAAAAATATCAATTTCTTTCATCATTTACTCGCCCTCAATTTGTTCCAAATCTGTATACATTTCTGTAAGCAAACAGTTCTTTGGCACCATTGACTATAGGAAAAATTACAATGGTAAACAAAAGTGCCCCAGAACTGTTAGCTTTCCTGCATTCTTCAGAATATCTTTTGTGTTCAACAGTACAAAGAAATGTATAAAGCAAATTTTCATACTATGGTAGTCAATATGGTCCAAGAACTGAGATTTGAAACAGTTAATGATATTTTTATATATCTGGGTGAACTGTTAAGTTACATCTTGGAGTGATACTTTTATTGCACATTTATGAAATGACGATGTGTTGACTAAAATGATGTACTCTTTTTTTATTATAGTTTAATTAAAAAATCCAGCGATGTGTGGTTTATTTCATTCAATAATCCAGTGAGGTTACACCTTTTAATTTGATTAATTCAGCGCAGGTCTTGCAATGATTTTTACTTGTTAGTAGACCATCCGTGTACCCCTTAAACACAAGTTTCAACATGCAGAGAAACAAGCTTTAAAACTCATAAAAGTGTGTAAAAATGACTCAAATTATATTGACATGTTAAATAGATGCACACAAAAATGTTATGATGAAAACATTTTTTATAGTTTAGGCTTGTTTGTAGTTATCATAATGAGCTGCGGAAAATGTGCCTAATACTTCAAATCTGCCAGTCCTCCTAATTTCTGATGGTGACATAAATAACCAGTTTGTTACACTGCGTTTTCCCTGGGGGAAACAGTTCCTGATACTTGTCTGAAGGAAATATTCAATCAATTCCCCTCTGAATCTACACTGGGCATTCGATGAAATAAAACTGAAAAAGTAAAATAAATATGCTTAATGTGGCATTCAGAAAGTGACAAATTTTAAGATCTTATTTAACAACACTGGATCAACCTGAATGCATTAGGCTACATGAGCAAAATGTGACTGAGTTCATTATCTAGAAATAGCTTCTTAAGACAGTGTCCTCCTGGATTGTCTGGCTTTATACATTTTCTTCCTGATCTGCCGGAGATCTAGTGTCAGCACACTGGAGAGAGAGTGTCAACAGCAGTAAGCCTTGTGGTCACTGTTCTGGGCCAGTCTGCTATGCTAAAGGCTCCACTGACAGGACTTTAAGAGTGGTTTGGGGCTCATTCCAGTGAACACACATTTAGCTTCTGACATGATTTCGTTGAGCAGACTGACCTACTGAATGCTGAATTAATAACTTAAAACTTGTCCCAGATAGTTCAAGGAATTTTCCCGGAATTTTCCATGGAATCTGCATATTGTCATGTTGGTTATGTTAGCAAATAATTGTCTGTTCGTTTAACTTTTTTAACAGTTCACAACAATTATTTGTCAATTTTCACATACTGTATGTACACTACTAATTTGGATACATACTAAAAGCCTACACTATAAAAAGAGTCATTGTAACAACCAATTACAAAGCAGTGGATTCTGCTCAATGTTATGAGTTTTCAGATTGTCTACATTTACTACATTATTAAAACGGATGGAACGTTTACCATATTTAAAGAGTAGCAATTCAACTATGCATACAATATGCATACAATATACTGTATGTACTATAGATACATCATGCATGTACTTGCATATAGCTTTACAATAGCTCAGTGGTAAGAGCATTGCGTTAACAGTGGGTTCGATCCCAGGGGCTTGCAAATACCTATGTAAAATGTATAGGATAAAACAATGCAAGTCGCTTTGGATAAAAGCGTCTGCCAAATGCCTAAATGTAATATACAGTTTAACGTGCAAATCTTTAAGACTCTGAATATCAAGGGCTTTTAATCTAATATAAAAAATGCATAAATGAGAAAAAGCTTGCAGGATGCAAAGCATACACTGTCTGCAATTGTTTATATTATTGATATTTGTTCATTTTCTCTTGTGATAATATTTTCTAGTGATTCTCCTGGGCTACGTTTTTATGAACTTTGCATGTGTTGTCTGTACTTTTTTGTCAAGCCTCTTCTCAATTTTTTACTCAAGGCTGGGCTTCATTTAATACTTCAAAATCAACCAATACAACATGCATATGCAACAAAACTTAACTTTAAATGCATCTTTATTAAAATATTCAAACAAGGGGAAAAGATGTCAATAGTCCAAACTTGAGTCACTTTGACCACTACTGGATGTGAATATCTATTGTACATACTGTATATATGCATGAATAGCTTAATTTCTCCCTTTTTTAATAAATCAGGTGTATATGTAAATGTCTCATTTTGTTCTGTGATGGTAGAATGTGTCGTTTTTATGGTAATCCACATTTCCTTATACTGTATAAATAACCTGTATAGAACCCGAAGATATATCATTGTACATATAGCCTATATCACTGTTCGATAATAAAATCAGTCCATTTAACTCATTCGAAGTGATATGGTGGCGTTATCACGCCTTTCATTCAGGCACCAGCTCTTCTATATTCAGAATAAAGGCCTCAGCGTCACCTCTGAATGCTGATTAATAGCCTCATGATTGTAACAGCCAATCCGGGCTATATCTATCAATGCCGCCTTGCCTGCTCCTTCATTTAGCGTTCAAAGCGAGGAGCGAGTTCCCATGACAACATGGTCAAAGCCGCAGATTGTGCAAACACGCCTTATAAGGCGAAAGACCAGGCTGTGTTTGACAGTTTCGAAAGTTGCCTTTTCATTTTAGTGAAGTATGGGGCGTGCTGTGTTTTAGTCACATGACCACCACAATTCCTTGCTCAGTTCCCTAGCGCTTCATGGCTTTCTGTGTGAATGTTTTTTTAATTGATCCGTTATAGATTTAATACAATCATGTTTTGATCAATATGGTAAAAATGAAGTTTAAATGGAATATTGATATTACGAGGTCGTCGTTCGCTGTGCTGTCGATTTTGAAAACATGCTTTGCATACGTGCTTACATTACTCATTTACAGTGCATTTTACTTCTGAATGCTTTTATTTTCACACTCACCTATTCCTCAAACTGAACTTCAATCTCGATGGAGAACCGACAGTTTTCTGTTAAACAAAAAGAAAGGCCTATTTTGCACCCTGTGTTTTTATGGTTACTGATGACCAGAAATTAAGTGAATATGGAGGAAATATGCAAATTAGATATTTTAAAAGCCTGCTGTTTTATTCAGCATTACGAACGCCATCACTTCAATCGACTCACCCCGCAGTGCCTCATCCTATATTCTTGCATTTCCAACGCCGCAGTCTATTTTCAAGCCTTCTATTTCTGACCCTCAAGCACACTGGCTAGTGAACACTACTCAGTATGCTTCATCGTTAATTGAGAAATCCCAACACGATCTCTCAGGAATTCATAACTGAGTGACACAATTATATGAATTTGTACAATCGTATCCGTATGTTTTTGTACTCTTTGCCTTCGCGGCAGTGTCTTAGATTTAGGGGCGGGGTCAGAGGAGAAGCTTAGTAGCCTATTACTTTTTTCCAAGGATCGTAAAGTTTTGCACGATTCACATTGTATAAATTCATACAAACTGCAGGCTCTCCACCGAAAACACTTTCTTTACATCTAACACCGGTTTGAACCGGTTGAGGTTAATGAGTAGACAGAGGTATTTGTGCTTGAATTCATTTTCTTTAAGTGTTTTAATCATATTAGGTAAACTGTGAAAGGGGTGGTTTCCCGTACAGGGTGTAGGACTAGTCCTAGAATAAAATAAATGTTAGAGTTGTCCAAAATGATAACAGCTTCCACTGACATATCTTAAAATACATCAGTGCCCTTGTTCTGTCTCAAAATGCACATAAGTAATGTTTTTTTGAAAGGCTTAATTGTAAAACATGCTTAAACCTAATCCCTGTCGAAACAAACCCTTGCTTGGATAGAAACAAACCCTTGCTTGGATCCAGACTAATTTAAAATCAAGACAAAAAGGCAAGCAAGCAAAGCCAAACACCAAAATGAAATTCCTAACTGGGTCACTGTGTGTAGTGTAAAGACGTTTGTGACTACGACCGGGATTGAGTCGGGTCAACCTGACTGCCATTAATTGACCTTCGGAAGTGTTTACCGGGGACTGAAATATCATTACCAACATGAGAAAATCAAAGATAAAACAGTTAGTGGCTCATATGGCAATCAATAGCCCTGCTCCATCTTTGCTTTCCTTCAGCACATCTACAGCGCCAAGAGCGTTGCCATAGTGATGTGAAATGGGTGCAGAGTGCTGCAGCAGTACGACTCTCCGGAACATCACAGCGTGTTTTGCACATTGAGAAATTTGAGGTCCACATTTCCCCCCCATTTAAACTAAATGATGATTTTCCATTTTTGCTTTGACTACATTATGAGGGGAACATGCATTACGTTTCTGGTTTGGCACATGTGGTGGTACATGAAGAGTGTCAATGAAGAAAGAACTCTCAAGGTTAAAACCTGCTTTTTTAGCGGGATTGATTTGAGAGCCTGTACAAATAATGATGCCACTGTGATTGACAAGTGCTGTTCTATTTGTAGAGTTTATTCTCAGACTAAATTATCCTCTCTCTTCTCTCTATCTTTAGTGTGACAATGCGAAGGGATTGCGGGCCTTCTTTGATGCAATCTGCTACGGTCCAAAACATTTGATGATCTTTGGAGGTGTTTGCCCGTCAGTGACATCAATCATTGCTGAATCATTGGAGGGTTGGAATCTCGTACAGGTTTGTGTCTCAGCCAATATGTGATTCATTTCCATGTTTGTTTAGAATACGTTTTTTTTGGAATGTCATGCTTAATGTTTTGCGTTAAATGAGAGAGTTTACGCACTAAGAAATTGAAGCCAAAAATGTGCGGTAATGACTTCCTCTGTGACATAAATAAAAACTACGTTTTAAATCAAAGATAGGCAAAGCTGGGCCAAAAATCTAATCTCAATGCTGATGGGAAAAATGAGTAAACTTCTCCCTGAGGTTTTAAGATAGCTAATACAGAGGCTTCTTTCTGAAACAGACCTGAGGGGGTGTTTAATGTGTTAATGCTGTGATTTTAAGAGAAAGTCAGCATGTGGTTATTTTATGCTTATCTTCCAGTCTTCTTTACAATACCTAGTAACGTCTTTAATCTTTGTATGAGTGCATCATTGACAGAAGTTGTATACATATGTAGCCATTGGCTCATTGGCATGAGGAAGAAACGGAAACTAGTTATAATGTGTCTGATGAGGGGCATGTCAGAGTATAAAGAAATGCCAATGGGGAAACCCCTCTGGGCACCTACATTTCCACTGTTGTGTTGGCAGATGTTCTGAACGGTCAGCCAGTAAGCCAGCTGATATTTCCCTGGCTCTTTTCCAGATTTATTCCACAAAAGTAGCCTGCATGAGAGTTTCAGGAGTTCACGATACTGTACATACTGTACTTGTAGACAGTTGTAAACAGTCTGGCGTCAGTTGTGGCGTAGTGGATAGAGGCAGTTGTGGCGTAGTGGATAGAGGCAGTTGTGGGGTAGTGGATAGAGGCAGTTGGGGCGTAGTGGATAGAGAGTCGGACTCGTAACCAGAAGGTCACCGGTTTGATTCTCAGGGCCAGTAGGTAGTGACTGACTTACCCTTGAGCAAGGCACCTAAACCCCACTTGTTCCCTGGGCGCTGCAGTGATAGCTGCCCACTGCTCCAGTTGTGTGCGTGCACTACTCACTGGATGGGTTAAATGCAGAGGTCACATTTCGGTTATGTGTCACCATAACTGACAAATGGGTCACTTTCACTTAAATAAAATATGTACAAAATTCCTTTAAAGTATTTAGGGAACGACTTTCTGTTTAAATCTTTTCTTCACATCTAAAATGATCTTCCATTTGGTTCGGTCAAATGTTATTGTCTGACGTCAGAAAATTGTAGAACTACCAACTCACATTTCAGCTTCAATGAACTGACTTTTATACTTCCAAGAAGTTTTTTCAAGAAGTCTTTTGAATTAAAGTGGTATAATATGACCCCTTTAATGCATTTACGGCCCAAGTAATCTAATACAAAAATATTTTAACATTCGATGACGGTAATGAGTCAGAGACATTTCAGAGAATTCTTTAGCCATTAAACTCTTTAATGAATTTCTGGTGTTGAAAAGACTGGTCTTTTCTTCCTGAGGGGTTGAAGTGGTGGATAATCTTACAGAAGTCCTAATTTGTGGACTAATCTTCCATTAACCCCAGCTGAGCAGAGCTCTAATTAGCCAAAGTGATGGGATGTGAACACATACACACTGTGGGATTAGCAGTGACACGCTTCAGAAGGGCTTTAAATGACAAAATAAAACACAAACAAAGGAAGCTAGTGGGACCAAAGCATTAACATTGGTGCAAATCACTGCAGTGTTCCAACCGTGAAGAATGGTCCAGGTGGAAGCTGTTTACAGCTGGACCTGGTTGCCACCTCATGAATGCACTACTGGAATGTCTTCAATGATGAAGAGACATCCAGTGCTAGATTTATGGCAGTGGTGATGAGGCGATAAGCACCAGGTGCACATCATTAAGCTTCTCCAGCCTCGTATCGTTTCCGTTTCCCTCCTCTCGGCCGCCATTACGAGCTGCAGAGGAGGGCCGGAGCGCTGGCGGCCGGAGGTTGCACACACCTGCTCTACTTCCTGATTTGTTTCATAAGAAACAAAGGTGACGGAAACATATAACGCAGCTACATTAAAACCGCACATCAACACCGAGATGCTCTACCTTTATTTTTCAATTAGTGCATGTGTTTGATGAGTATGGGAGATGGCGTAGGAATGGCGTCGGGTTGATGGATTGTGTAATTATATTTAATGAAAGCTTGAGACTGTTGCGGGTGCCAAAACCGAGCAGCGTCAAGCGTAGCTGGATGGTTTTACGGATGAAATGATAGATGTGTCTTCAAACAGGCTGTCAACCTCCAGAAATGGGCCAACATGCAAACATTCCCAAAGTAAACTTATGACCTCAAGAGCCATTGAAATTCCTTAGGATGCGAGATCTGTTATTCCATACTGTGTAATTAAATAGTGCAGAGCTTCCTTTGTGTTTTCCGAATCATCACTTGGCATTCAGTGGTGTTGAATGGCTCCTCTGTTATGAAGTGGCTTACATCAGTGTGGAGATATTAACATGACTCGAGTGCTTTGAATCAAATTGAATGTCACCCAGACTATGAGAAAGTGATTATTTTGAGCCGAGACATTCCTTTTTTCCCTGAGCTCCTCGGTGAAATTGCGTCCTCGTGCGATAGTCATCTTTCGTATCACAGGGAAAACGATGAACAGGGGATCGCTGCTTTTTATTATGCGACTAATAGACAGGTCTTATTGTCGATCAGCTGCTGTTTGCGAAGATTTTACTATCTATAAGTAGCCCCCTTCCTTGCTTTGATGAAGGTAATCATGCCCATTACATCTTAATAAACATCATTAGATCGGGTTAAGTCTATTACATATGCAATGCCAAGCTGCCATTGGAAATTTACTGTAAAAATTTCCCTTGATGGTAAGAGATAGACATAACCTATGATATTAAAGACAATAAATCAATTCACTTTATTATTATCTTCCTAACAGTAGTGAGATTAGATGGAGAGCAAATGGAAACGTTTCTGTGGAATGCTTCTCAGATTTACCTGAAAAGTAGACCCTGGTCATAGGTCTCCTAAAGATTTCCCAAAATCTCAAGAATCTGACAGTCAGATTAGATTTTTATTGAAATACAAAGTTGTGTGTTTTAGTTTAGAGATACATTTTGAGAAACATCTGAAACAAATTGAATTTCTCAATCAAATAAAGAGCAACCTCTGAACAATAAAGTTTTGCTCTGGGTAGAAGTTGTATTTGATAAGTAGTTGACAAGTTAAAGTTAAAAAGTTGCTTATACAATAGACGGTTATATTAATAATATAAAAGTTTTTTTGGCATTGCGAAGCAAATAACATCTGTTTAAGTGTCAAAACTGCTGTACTCTTCAGTGTAGTTTCAATTGCTGCGTCCATTTTGTTGATGGAGTCCATCTGTTTGTGAAGGAGACTTTGTAGGTATGTTTGCACAGACAACAGTTGTGTGCTCAGAAATTTCTTATTTTTAAAGGGGTCATATGTCACGGCTAAAACGAATATAATCGTTTGTTTTACATGTAATACAATGTGTATACACAATTTAAGGTTCCAAAACGCTGTGTTTTCCACATACCATGCATGTTTGTATTTCCTCTTTGCTCCGCCTCTCTGAAAGATATTTTGCAAAGCTCTTCGATCTGCAAAGCGAGGTGTGCTATGATTGGCCAGTTAACTAGTCCGTAGTGATTGGTCAAATACTGCAAGCGTGAGACAGAAATTTAACATATTTGGAACATCAGGTTCCAAAGCAATTGTACTGACAGGTAAACCCACCTTACTTGCATATACATTTGGGTGTATTACCATCAATCCATGAACTGATGTAGATACACAAGTCGTATCAGGCAGATCCGGGTTAGTTTTCGCTTTTAGATAGAATGCACCTTTTGTTTCGACACTTTATTTTGTGCAATTTTACGTGTCTAATACATGGATGGGCAACTTATAACACACCAAAGACACAGAAAAACAGGTATTTTCGCCATATGACCATTTAAGTTATGGCCTAGTGGTAAGCACATGTTCTGCAAATTTGAATCTGGCTTGTGGCGTTTCTTGACCCCATGCCCAAACTTATCAAAGCTAATAACACAAATTTAAGGAGAAATATGTTATATAACGAACGAACGAAAATAAATAAATCAAATCAGTTTGATATTTTAGCATCTTTGGTGTTCTTAGCATAGCATTTTGAAAAAAATATCCTTTTGGCATTTTAGAACCATTTTAAAGGCCTATCCATTACATGCTTTTTAAACTGAATGAATTTATTCTCATCCAAGCTGGTCTCTTATGGACTCTTTTTCATTTGCGCCAAGTTATCCTTTTAAATATATATATATAATACACATTTACTGAAAGAAATGAGAGAAATATGAGAAATATGATTGCTCAATTTTAATTTTGTCTTTAAAACTAATTTTATACATTTAAGCATATGTCTTCTTTAAAGGTTGTAAGGACCATCAGAATCATTTTAGTCACCTTTAACACCTTTTGACTGGTAGTGTATGCCACTGTAAAGAATTTGTTCATGTTTTACATTTTTATGTAAAATCAAATTGGCTGTACAAGCCATTTTTTCCACTTACTGTTTTAAATTAGATCAAGTCTAGTCATGACTTGCAATAACTTACAAATAAGTTGAAATAGTTTACCGTAATTTAATGAGGAAAAATAACGTAAAAACGTATGTTGCCATGACTTGATCACCCCATCATTTTTACAGTGAAAATAATTACATTTGTCTGTGTTTGTCTTTGGCACTTTTACATTCCATGTTTTTCTAGACTGACAGATTCATATGGCTTGATAATACTCTATGCCATCACAGTGAGCAACAGAGTCTTCAAATTAGGCCAGGAGAGGTATAAATAGACTGTTTCTATGATTTAGAGATGTTTGCATGGGCGTTTCCTCCTGAGCTTGTATTATCCCTAGTATTGTTGAGATCCAAGCAGTATATCTTCGAGTCTGTCAGCCTCTCATCTTCTCCCAGCCGGGCATGTGCCAGAACCAGACTGCTGTCGACGTGCTTCAGCAGACGTAGTCTTCCTCTTTGACGTCAGCTTCAGGAGTGAGAAGAACAGTCAACTCCCAAAGGCTGTTTACATACAGCTGCTTCCTAGCCTATCAGAGAGAAGATAGCACAAGTGAGTTAACATAGGGCCTAAAACACATTTTTGTTCATTTGTAAAGGGAGCCTGGAAATGTATAATTGACACATTTCTGAAACAGAATATTGAAACAGACAGGTTAGACAGAATGTGGCATTAAGCATTTAGTTTTGGAAAAACACACTTGCTCGTGACAGAAAACACAGAGGCCTGTGGTTTTGAATAGATAACCTGAAAATGTACGCTGTTTCAACGTAGAAACAATGTTACAACAACCTTAAAACAACTTTAAACATCTTTAGACCTTGTCAGATTTGATTTTGCCTAATCCGTTGAAAGGATTTCACTGTGGGTGTTACCGTGATCAGTTTGTGGGTACCATCTGCCCTAAGATTTATGTAACAAGGGATCCGGAAGCGGTTCTCACACATACTGCTTGTGACTCATGTCCCATGATGCCCCAGAATGGTATCAGTAAGAGGTTCACACTCTCTCTACCCGCAGAGGTCTCAGCGAAAAGTGAAAGAGGAAGAAAGATGTGTTGTTCTGTTGTTTAGATTTTTCATGTGATCTTGTTGTTGGTTTAATCTTGGATTTCGTGTACATAGAGGTTGTTTGGGCTGTTCTATGCCATTGAATAATGGAGGATTTGGCTTGTAGTGCTAAATGTCTTTGCCAACTCTTGGAAGTGGTCTGCTCCAAAAGTGGACAGACTTTGTCGATCAATTAGCTGTTAGTAGTGAATAGTTCATTATCTGCAAGTTATATGGCCATTATAGATAGTGTGAGCCAGAAAGGGTTTTTATAGCATCATAAAGCTTTCAGAGCGTAATGTGTTGAGTCCTGCTTCCCTGTTTTTGAGAAATAATGGCTTTCACATACTGTCGGTTATAATTGGAAGCAACTAACAATTTCACAATTGTCGATTTCTCGGTTGAACTAAAACTGTACGCAGGACTGTAAAACTGCTTTTGCTGGGTGTAACAAAACCTTGGAAAACTGAGTTCGAAAAGCAAAATAGCTCAGAGAAACAAACTCAATGTTGGCTGACTAGAGGTCCACGATATCTCCCATCATGCCGTTGGCCTTCTGTGTGATCACCGAATGTGGCCATGCTAGAATGACAATAGCTTTGTATTGTAGCTCCTTAAAGCGGGCGTAACACACAGGGTTTCTGCCGATCTCATATTAATCTTGAGTACCTATGGAGTAGTATTGGATACTTCATATCTTCGAAAAGAATTTAGTTTGATCACATTTATAAAAGATAGATACAGCTTTACGATTGTTTCTGAAAATATACGGCGCGTGTGGGGGGGAGGGGAAGGCTGAACTAAAGCACGTGCGCATCCATTGTCAACAACATACAGACATCAGTTTCCCTCACCACATACAGTTCATGTCTGGCATGTTTTAGTGCTGGGACGGCTCCATTTATCAGTTTCAAACGATCCCCAAATCCAGCGTTATATCCACAGTTTACATAACATTCATCACCCAAATGCAGTGAACAAACAAACAACTGAACTTTGCGAATGTCTCTCTCTCTCCTGTTTACAAGTTAAAGTGACGTCTGTGCATGCTTCTTCTCCTGCTCTCATGTGGGCATCTAGCGTGCTTTTCCGGGAGAATTGTCTACTAAGAAAAGTTGTTATGAAACAGTTTTATATGTTCAAAAAACTTTCCGAAACCTGTATGATCGCTGGGGGAGTGCATCGAGCACAAAAATACTACGTAATACACCCAACTCGTTTTTTGACAAGTTGATCATGTTAAGCATGAGAAGACAGAAAGTTTAACATTGTAAAGAAGTCAGAATGTGTGACACATCGTTGCAGGGCTGCTTTAAATCACAGATCTCCGAGAGATGAGAATCTTAGAGAATTTGATCAAATGCGGTAAGAATTACAGACAACAAACAGAAAGTTCATTCATGAATGCTCTTCGGACCCTCCTGCATATCATCATGTCTGTCCACACTCGACTCTCTGTCTCTTTGTTTCTTTTGCCTCAACAATATTCTATTCTTTTGGAAAAGTATTCAGTTTTGCTGCAATTCCTCAGAGTGCCATAGTAAACTCCTAAATAAAACATGTGCTGCTGCTGTGCGCTGCTCACTAACGTCAAACCCTTTCTTGTTCACTATCCATATTTCATGGGCTCCAAGTAAAAAAAATCACAGGTTGGGCTTTTGCAGGGTTGCTGTAGGGCATTTGACAGGCATGACCTAAATGACTCAGTCTGTTAGTGGGCCAAGCAAAAGCTCATTTAAAACTTACCAGTGTTTCTTATTGACACAGAGATGTTATGTCACGGCTTATTGTAGAAAAAATAATGAAACCCAGATTTGGCGTGTATGAAGGAAGTGACATCACACTATCGGCTAACAACAGTGGTAGCAGACTTACAGTAAATAGCAGACAAAACACAAAATGGAGAATTAACTTTTTTCTGGAGAGAAATGAGCTGTGGCCATCTTTCCAAAAGTTACAAGTTTAGGTCTTGTCAGGATGTTGCTTCTGTAGTTCTGATGGTTGCTAAAGCATAGCTTGGTGGTTGAGTATCCTCTGTGGTTTTTCTTACAGGCCCAAGTCAAACAAGCCCACTCCATGTCTCTAATATTCTGGGTCTAATTTATAAAACTGATCCTTACTAAAAGTGTAAGTGTGCCCGCGAATCAGCCCAATACTCTGCCCTGTACACGCCTATTTTTTCCCATAAATTGTCAATGCAAAGCACCTCATGAATGCTATATTAATAAGCCTGGCATCCAATGCGCTTGTTAAGCCTGATGTCACGCACCATAATGGGCGTATTCTGTTTCCGGGTCCATTCTCTATCAGATGCCATAGAAAAATAACAAAAAATTATGTAAAACTGCCGAATACCATCCTTATTTACGTAACAAAATCCCAAATGGCCACACATGAGATTCACTGAGATTTACAAATTAATAATTGTTATAATTATTAATAATAATGAAAATTAGATTAAAGCCAAAGAAGGTCTCTGCAACATTTATATGTTTACAGCATTTAGACTGATCACTAACACCTCAATAAAATCAAATCATTAATTAGCGGCGTCCTTCACCTGAGATACAATTTGAAAACATAATTGTATAAGACAAATGTTTTTTCATTCCGTTTTTGTTATGAATATAGGACTGATATAGAGGACATACTGTAAAGAGAAACAATTTTCCAGGACCTCAATGGTTGAATTTGACATTCGATGATTTAAGGAAAATATGTTTCCACTGTGTTCTGTAGTTATCGTATTTAATGCTGTCCTGTATTCTATGCAGTCGGATCATCTCCTCCTCATGCGCTCATAGTGTGATGGTGAGACAGCGCTGATATTTAGACTGAATATTTATTTAAGATTTGATTTGGATTTTACAAGAAGTTGCATGAAACAATTATCAATTCAAGCGCAAATAACTCTTCAAATGACTCAGCTAAAACGAATATTATTGTTTGCTGTAGATGTCATACAATGTGTATACACTATTTAAGGTAAAAAAACGCTGTATTTTCCAAATAGCGTGCATGTTTGTATCTCCTTTTCCTCGCCTCTCTGAAACTTGTGATATTTTACAAGCTCATCGCTCTGAAAAGCGAGGTGTGCTATGATTGGCCAGGTCACTGGTGCATAGTGATTGGTCGAATACTGCACGGAAATGTAACGCCTCTTACCATATTCGGAACATCAGGCTGCGCCGGCAACGGTGCAATGAGATTTACAAGATCATATCACAAACTGACGTACATGCGTGGTGGTGTGGTTTCACGAGGCGTTTCAGGCAGGTCTGGGTTCGCATTCACTTTTAGATAGAAGGCATCTTCTCTTCCGACTCTTTAATTTTTGCAATGTTACATTTCTAATACATGCATGGGCAACTTATAACACACCAAAGACACAGAAAAACACGTATTTCCGCAATATTACCCCTTTAATGCTTATAATCGTTTTTATCACACTTACTTTCTGCAATCTAACTTGAGTTCACTAACTCACCATTTTTGTTGCCCCTTGTCTCCAAAATTTCCGTACGCATGGGTCAGAGTTTCCGTGCAAGTGCGTAAATTCTTCCATCAAGTTTGTTTTATATATCCCATCTTTTGCGGTGGAAGTGGCATACGCCTCTTTCTGGGTATGTTTATTGCCTACGCAAGGGTTATAAATGAGGCCTCTGGTCTTTACTGTAGATATGACTAAGTACTTTATGGTCTTATTAGGTGTTATTGTGTTAGGGGTTTGTTCAAATCACAGACACTTTACATTACTTTACATTTATACATTTGGCAGACGCTTTTATCCAAAGCGACTAACATTGCATTATCCTATACATTACTTTCCAATTATTTGCAATCCCTGGGATCCTACCCATGACATTGGCGTTGTAAGCGCCATGCTCTAACCACTGAGCTGCAGGAAAGCTAGAAAAACTAGTAGTGATAAAAAGAGCAATAAATACAGAGCACTGTTGTGAAAATTCACTGTCATTTTCTGCTGTACACTGTTCTTGTATGATGTTTGATGCCTTTAAAATGATTGTAGTAAATAAAAAAATGGTGATGTAGTTGGGATACACAGATGTACTCGTAAACCATGTATACAAGCACACGCAAACACCCTATATCTATACCCTATATATCTCTGTAACTGCTTAAAGACAGTTGTTCTTGCTTAGTTCTTGCAAGTTCTTGTTGTCAAAAGTCATTTGTTGCTATCTACTGAAAAAAAGGCCTGATTACTTGTTTTTATTAAACAGGTTAACAGATGCTACACCACATATTAAGGCAGCTGTTATATTTCAGACACCTTTGAAGTGGGAACCAATGTGGTGTTACAGGAGGGGGTTGTCTTCCACAATTCACTACGAAATGTGTAATTCTGCCTCCATTCTAGTGTAAAACATGATTTAATTTTTCATCGTTAAGTAATTTTTTTACTTGGTACAGTAATACACTAGAAAATATTATATTTGATTATTTTCACAGTGTGCATTCAGCAGACCATTTTGTCTTAATTCATTTGCATTTAGAATATAGATTTTATCAGTTTGTGTGATCTTGGGATTGTTAGCACAGTGTTTTACCACAGAAACACCCATGAGTGAATCAGTAAATTCATACTGCAATAGAAGCGAGGAATCAAAATAGAACGAAACGTCTGAATGTGTGCTGCAGTGAGGTCACACAGCGAGTTTGTACTCATGTCTGAGAGCTGTGTGTCCAGTTTACACTCATTAGCCACATTAGCAACCGCCACGATGTGCCGCTCCGCACACTGTTCTCAATACCACAGCATTTGCCCTGAACGACTGCCCGCGCTTTTTCTGAGATGTGTATTATATACATGACTGGTTGTTGCGATGAGGTCATAGCTGTCTTTAATGTGTAAAACAGTAGAAGGATGCACCGCATAAGGACATTTTTGTCTCCTGATTTTAGAAGACCATTACAGTACACAGAGATAAGACCTCAGAGAGTGTCCAATCAAATGGAATTGAATATAAAGTGACTGGTCTTCATAAGAACTTTTACCGTTGTGCAGTATTCTTTACAAAAGTAAATTTGATTGATAGTATTTAGATTATGTACTATTCGAAATTCAGTGCAAATGGTTAAAGGATGCGCTCTCATATTTCTTTGCGCCTTGTTCTAGTACTGTATTTTTTAGTATTGGCTTTGATATTTTTTATTTAGGTCACATTTTCTGCATCACTTTGAGGAGCTTGAGTATGAATTATTTACTGCTGGAAAAGGGCTTTCAACAAGGAAATACCACTGCGAATGGATACTGTGATTTTTGCATGGCCAAAATAAACGTGCTTGAATTACACAAAATCAAATATAAGTATGATCTGAAAACACTTTTTGGATATGGTGGAAATAGATATAAATTAATTAGCTAAATAGGTTTGGAAAGAGTTTACAATTGTACAATGTGTCGAACGTATTCATCCATAAAAATGGTGGCATTATGATGCATTGCAAGTGTGTAATATTTTTGAGGATGTGCAATTTAATCTACATAACTGTGACTTCACAGGTGTATAAAGACCTTACAAAAGAAGCGTTATAAGCCTCATAAGGGATCCTGATGTCTACATAGTCAACACATTGCACAAAAAACTCTCAGCATTGGACACAGGACTTGAAATGGATTTTGAAAATGTTCATCCTGGGATTAAATTCCTTAGTGCAGTAGTTACAAAAACTGAAACAGGAAGTTCTGGACCAGTGTTGGACCAGCATTGTTTACTGTAAGTCTTCCAAAGTGGTCTAATTTTTTTCAAATAAATCCTTACAATATTGCCTAGATGGTTCTGGCGACAACAAAATTAACAAACCTTGTGTGGCCCGATCCTAACTTTCGGTAGACCTCCACAAACAATCAATTTCTAGACGTGTAGTTGGCGTACAAATATCAACACTAACTAATAAGATCACGTTGCACCGTTGCCCTTGGAGACAATATAATCCGATGCGCCTGCAATATCTTCTAATCATCCCATTATCACAAATGTTCACATTACAAGCTAATTTTCAGATAACATCATCAATGCTGAAACCAGCACTGTTTCTGACATCCTACCATCGTTGGGCGTGATGTATTTGAAAAAAATTAAGGGAAGCTTTTGACCTTTAAATTCCAATCTTGCATCAGATGGCATCTCTGGCACTGTGCGGCTCTGGCATTCAGAGGTGAATGATGACACCAGTACCCGCTGTGTGAATGAGGCCAGACCATACCAATGACCACAGGTCTCTGTTTCCCCATGCAGACATGAGTCAACACATTGTCATATGCCTGAACCCATCTGGAGCCCTTTTCACAAACACGTCCAGTACTGTAACAGGCTTAGACTTTAAGATCTAGTGACAGAGTAGCCCAGTGTCCATTAAACATAAAATGTATCTCTCTGACTCAAGACAGCGCAGTATCGCAGTTGCAAATATGTTTCTGGTATTTGCAGAACTGTGCAAATTTAAAAGAAAACAAATGATTGCAAAGGCCGCTATGAGGGCAGAATCAAGAGTTCGCAAAACTTGTCTCTCCAATATTTTAAATTTAGACAGCGATACCAATCTCAACAGCTAGATGTCCATGTACCATACAGTTTCTTTAAATACGACTAAACTACAGGACCCATTCATCAAATTGTATATTAAATACAATTAATATACCAAAAATAATAATATTAATTAATATTGAGATAAATTAAATAAAATATAAAGAGTTATTTTATTAGACACGAGCCAAACACAGACTGAAAGTTAACTGCAGTCCCTGTGCTCGCATTGATGAAACAGTCTATAATAAAACAGTTGATTTTATATTCAATTTGTATTAATGTTAATTTCTCTTAAAATTTTGTTGTATATTAATTGTTTTTAATTTAATTAAAACTACCCTACAGTTCTTTTTCAATTGAATACATCTGATATTTGTGCGAATACATTTTATGCTTTAAACACTGTACATGACTCTACATTGTACCTGTTTTCCAAACTTAAAAAGAAGAAAGAAAAAAGTGAGATTTGTGTGTGAATAACACCCACAACTACTAATGAGAAGACATTGAGCAGTCCTATAACATTCATTCGTTTGGATTTTATATGGACAGTAGATATTTATCTGTATTCTGATGCAGAGCGATGATGATCATAAAATATGCGGAGTTCCTAATGACATCAGCCCACAAACTCATGCAGACAAATTCTAGATAATTCCTTTCCTTCCACGATCATCCATTAGACTCATTGAGGGGAAAGGCCTCACGGGAAATGGGCAATGCAAATGGTATGATTGCCGTCAAAAAGACTCTTTAAACTCTCATGCAAAAACCATCATTGAGACTTAGAGGCAAACAAGCTTAGATTTAGCGGAGCAATGGACTTCAAAGTGCAGATCCATTACAATCCATTAAAAAAGTGCTCCTGCTGGATCGAAAGCGAGGATCAATAAAAGCCAGTTGAATGTCTGACACGGCTCACTAATATCTGTAACATAAACTCCCATTCACAGAGTGAGAGTGAAAAACTTAAATTATATTAGAAGCGAACACTGCACACCCTGAACAAACGTCCACATTTACACCATCCATCTCTCTTGCACTTTAGAGTAATGTGTGTCTTGCTAGATTTTCACAGGATAGCATCTTTGAGGGTGATTCCTGAATGACTCCAACTTTTTTTCTCGAAGGAATCCGGGTATGTAATATTGTGATGAACAGGGTAAGATTTTACAGTGTAATTTATTTTTGAAGGCCACTATTTTCATTTTATTTCACTTCCATTCAATCGCTTTCTTCTGGTTTTCGCAATAATTTTGCTTCTCATTTGGTTCAGGCCATAAAAAGTGTATGAATTCTAAAGCATTTCTGTTTTCATTTTCTGTGCCTTTACTGTGTTGAGTATTGTGCTTTATGGCCTAAGAAAGTTTGTAAGTACTCAGTGTACCTGGAGAAAATAAACACATTACATGATATTTCTATTATATCTCATAAAAAAGCAATATTCACACACGGCTATTTTTCCTTTAGGTAGTTAGCTAAATTTATGTTTCATACTGTGATTTGAAACCCGGCCCAAGCAAGCGTTTCTAGTGTAAATGAGCAAATCACCTACTGTTCTTTGGCTAACCCAGTCCAGGCCGGATAAAAATGTCTGTAATTGAAGTATCAGAGTTTCATATTGTACATTTTGACCTTCACTAAATATTGAATCCGTCTTCATTATAGATTTAGACCTTTTTGGAACTTTCTGGGTGAAATAAGAGCTGGTGGTTCACGTATTGCTGGCATCCTCACTCTATTTCCCAAATATACATGAAGTTTTAATACGTATCAGGTCCTAAAAAATGTGGATGCCATGCAGTCATGTATTATTTATATTGTTATTTTTGAAGGTACTTTTACTTGTGCAGATACATAAATTTGGCATTAACAACCACTTACTCTAGAAAGTGAATCCTCCTTATTATGTTGTATATAGATAATAAAATGTATATTTAGATAATCTGATTATATTGAGATTACAGCATCATCTGATGGAAACAATGCAGAATATATCAATATTTCTCTGATTCATCACTTTTGGGGACTGAAAGTGCATTGTATGTTCATCCTGTGAACACATGGTATGGATCTCACTACTCACATGTGTCCGTTGGAATTAATGTTTCCAAAGCCATTTCATAATGAAGGTATCGCAGTTGTGTTGTAAGGTGGGGATGATGGAGTGTGATTTAGGCAGGCTTTTCCCTCATTACTCTTCTGCATTAAATACACGTGTTTACTTTAGTTGGTGTGGTAATACAACAAAGCTTCTGTATTATGGATCCGTGTCAAAAGCGACTACATTTACTTGTTCTGTATGGACTATAAACGTGAGCCGTTGTACAAATAGAAAACCGCTGGGATGACGTATGTTTGTATGCAAAACCCGGAATCAAGTTTGCATTTTAGCATTTCAGGTTCCTTCGCCCCAAAGTCAATGGGTTTTCTGGTAAATTCCTAAAGTAAGGTCTAAAATAAGGGGTCACCAAACATCATCATGTATAAAAGTCTCACAAATAATGCAACATGGACACAAATCTAAAAGAAGTGGATGGAATATTTACTTACCAAGGAACACGTTTTTAATTCAAGTTTGTAAAGGTTGTCCAAGACCTGACGGTGGTGACGCTGATATTGAGCAACTTCAGTGTATTCTGTTTATAGCCTCATGAAAGATTTTTCTTCAGAGGTTCTTCAGAGGTTCTTCAGAGGTTCTTTGGGGTGACCGAGGTGCTATATAGCAGGGGTTTTCAAACAGTGGAATGGGGTGGGTCATGGAAAGTCACTTGGCTTTTGATTGACACACAATACAACAGTTTAGTCCAGTTAATGACTGGCAATAACAATAGCTTTGATATTTTACCATTAAATTTCATTTATTGTATTTAGGGAAAATAAAATGTATTCTAATTATAGAGGATGAATGCGTATTTTCTCCCCATATTTCCATTTAAAAATATTTTGGTGGGTCTCAAGATAGATTATACCTGTCTAGGTGGGTCCTGGAATGAAAAAGTTGCAGTTCTATATAGCACCTCAGTCATTTTCAGCAGTTCTATATAGCACCTCAGTCATTTTCAGCAGTTCTATATAGCACCTCAGTCATCCTAAAGAACCACTGAAGCAACAAAATATGTTTCTATATGGCACTAAAAGTGGTTCCCCTATAATTACAAACAAAGAACCACTTTTAGTACTATATAGCACCTTTTTTTTAGAGTGTAAAAAAATATGTCATCCCTGCACCACTCTTTAAAGGAAAAGCTTTTCTTTGCAGTACATCACAAAACTCATAAAATGCTGTCTTCAACCCATTTTCCTTGTGTAATGTGGCATTTTCAGGTGAAACAAGATCCATCAGAAATTTGTGAAATGCTTTGTTTTAGTTTATAGGGTGTCAATCTGACAAACCAAAAAATGTAGGCAATGATTTTTTATTTGTATAATGTGTACTGATGATGATGATAAAGTTATACCTGTAAAATCAGTAGCATGTCTCAAGTGAACAGATTTCATTTTGACTTAATGTTGATGAGTAGGTGGCCTTCCCATTGATAGGTGTGTGCTTTAGTGACTCTTCCCATCAGAGCTCATCTTCATCATTTATCTGTCCTCCAGGACTGACTGCTATTATAAACTCCATCACGATCGCTCCCTCTAAAACTGCAGCATGACTGGACCAGATCGACAGACACAGCTGTGTTACACGCTATTTTTGATTGTAAAATCTGCACATTTGGTCTTAAACCGTTAGATCCTAATTTTAGCCTTCATAATATCAGACACAGCACGGTTTCTCATGTCACTGAGCACTTTTCCTGTGGGACAGAAGCGTGATACCTTCAAAAGTGTTTAGCTTTGATCTCACAATTCATCCAAATTGTTCTTCTTGACAGTTGGCATTTTTTGGCATAGCTGTTTTCACACATACACGTTCTCCTCTAAAGCGACGCAAACACAAGAGATGTGTTTTCACGGGACTAGGTGTAAATATGCAGCAGATGATTGAAAAAGTCACATGCCTTCTGGTACACGCACATTTTCTCATGGAGTACGATGCCTATTATTGACAGTACACTACATAATAAATCACAAAATAAAAGGTGGGGCATTGCAAAATGTCAAATAAGCTATATTTGCTTCTTTTAGAAGAAAATAAGAAAAATTTTTGCTCAGAAGATGCTCTTTGTAAGTTTAGAGAGATAATGAAATTCTGAGTGGTAATTAGTTTAAATATAAACTATTTTCAGGTCTTTTTCTTTAAATAAGTTAGGAGACATAAATAAGGACACATGCAGTAAATAAGGACACCACCCTTAAGGTGGTGACATACGGTAAGAACATAGAGCCATAAAGGAAGTTTGGTCTTGAAATCATTTGCTGAAGCGTCTGAATTCATACCATATTTCACATTTAGGATAGGGTTATAAATTAATGTTTTAATCCTTTATTGGGCACGTTACCATATTTGGTGATGGATGGATGTCTCCCAGTCAATCAATAGAGATCAGTCTATGTCACAAGTAGTGACATCATGGCATGTGACCAATCAGGAGTTGCAGGGGGCGTTTCAAACTTATTCCAGAATTTGTGGAATACGGATCTGCGCTCCTGCCTACTACCACAAATACGTAAATATCATCGAAACGAACAATGATAAGTTAATGAAACTAACACATTGTGGTTTAATAGTTATGTTTTATGTTGAGATAGATGTTGGTTGTTTAGGATTTTTTGAAATTGGTCAACATGTTTGCTGAAAAATGATGTGATCATATCTGAATAATTGATATTCAGGTTTGTGACAAAGTGTCCATTTTTACATACGCCCGATGCGTCTAATAAGTCATACTTTTACTAATAATGCATTATATTATAGGGCATTAGTATTTATTAATGCATTGAATGTTGCCACAGTTTTGGGTGTGATCTAGTGATCTAGTGGGCAAACTTTTTAGAGTTTGAATTATACCGAAATGGCATATATTTGTGTTTAATTTTACTTTGAGCCCTATTACTGCTAAAATAAGTGGCACCAGCAGTACTTAGTGCTATTTTTACTTCTTATTATATATTAACAATGTATGCGTCAATATTCCTTGTGTTCAGTAGATCTGCATTTCACTGACACGGTTTTTGAGTGTGTGTTTGTGTTACTAAATGTTCCTAAGTAAAATAATTTCTTCCTAAAATGTCAAAAGTCTTTTAATGAACACCAATAACACTACAGGGTTGCATTTTGAATGTCTAAGTTATTCCAAGCTGGGTTGAAATAAGAATATTTGTGTGTATGCAAAGGGATTAAGAATACATTTGGGATATACATTTATATCAGTTCCCACGACTTAAACCCGAGATCTTGGGTTTGTTAGTGTCCATTCCTTCTAGTTGAGCAACAAATCCATCTATTATCCAACAAATCCATAATTTAGTCTCTGACTGAGCCACCAACTATTTGATCTGTTCTATTATTAGTACTAATCTGTTGCTACACTTTGTTAAAAAGATAATTACAACAAATGTACCGTAAAGGTTCAGGGAGACAATATACCGTGCGCTGAGACAGGAGATAAGACAAGTATTCTCAAGGGCATTGCGGTATCATTTGCATTTCGATATCTATTTTTTATATTCCTGCACTTCTGGGGTGTGACACCAGCATGTCCCATCATGCAGTGGCACCATTGGAAGTGCACATCGTGCAGGAGGTATCATGGACACATTTATTTTTCATATTTGGAAACACTCCCTTGCGTCATTCAAGGACAGTCTATTCCCAGTTTTAAAAATAGAAGTTATCAGGTTTTATCATAATGATAGATATGTGCATTGAGAGTTGTTGAGAACTACACGAGCGCACTGTTAAATGCAGTTTAAATATAAACAGAGAGATGCGGGATAGCGCAGTCCTGTTTTAAATTTTAATCAAACCTTTTAGCAGGATGAGGCGAGTGAAGCTACTTCCAGAAAATGGCCTTGGAGACAAAAGGAAAGAGGCTCATTACCGAACCGGCTGCCGCGTCGTCCTGAATCATACACACGTACTGCACACACACACACACAGACCTATATCCCAAACCCAAACTAAAAGTGGGACGTGATGTTCCAAAGATGACTTTCTAACAGGTAGATTCCCCCACATTCACTGTATATCTACGGCGCAAAACCTTTCAAGCCAAAGTATTACAACTAAACAGTTATATAAAATAGTTGTGTTGAGGAGACCATATGATGATAAAATTGAGGGCAGGGATGTGTAAAGTTCAGAGCAGAATGTTTTTTTATGCCATACCTTTTGAACAGCTGCAGTTACGTGATGTATAATGGTCTCAGGTGCACACCGAAATATTCTGGTTTATAGCAGTTTTACATCCTGCTTTCAATATTATCAGTTATGAATTGACATGCCTGCATACTATCATTATTGGTATAAATATGACGCACGTGTATTTTTTGCAGGATCTATTGACTGGAATCAAAGATAATATACATAACTATCTTCAGAGGTGTATAAAGACCTCACATAATGACGCATTATATTTTTACTACCTTAGAATGAGATATTTTTGTCTAGAATTCCCCTTACATGGAATTCACCATGTTGTTTCTACAGAAGCCATAAATGGACAAAATGCTCTACAGAGCGTGTTTCGTAAAAGGTTAACTCCTTCGGCAAAGAAGTGAAAACGTGACGACATCTTTGTCCTGTGTCAGCCACCGTACTGCTTTAAAAGGGAGGGGTCAGCCGTTGGTTGCAATTTGCAACCTCACCACTAGATGCCATTAAATTTCATACACTGGACCTTTAACATGCAACTTATATACACATTTGGCTTTCAAGCCCTTTGTGATGTCGATCATTTTTCTTATAAATACTATTTGAGTGAATAAAAGAATCATAGCATCCTTATAAAACAGTATAGTACAAGGTTTTATACCATTTTTAAGGAAAGTGAAAGAAAATGGATGTCTCACAGCATGCTAATTCCGCCTAGACATCCGTATCCTTGCTTTTATTTTTAAACTTTACTGCTGAATATGTGGAAATGCTTTGGCTCCATTATATCCCCCAGCACATCCGCCCAGCATCCCAGTGGGAGAGCAGCAATTTGATTGGCTGTGTTACTTGATATTTGTTGTTTGATAGGTTAGCAGTGGCAGGTCATGGCTTCCTGTGGCGGATCCCGTGCATTTTTAAAGAGACCAACTGATTTACCAGCAAGACTTCCTTTCCTTGTGTTGGGAAATGCACACAAACAGCCAGCCTGACCTTTAGCAGCAATAAACACAATTAAAAATGAATAAGAAAATAATTGAAAGTAAACCTCACTTTCCTTGAAAGATTAAATCTGAGCAAACAAACGGAGCTGAAAAACTTGCTAGGATGCTTTTGACATTTCCTTTAGCTTTTCGTTTAAAGACCATCATACAAATGGCCGAGATGTGATGTCACCATCTCTACCCTTTAAGCTATGTTTAATTAGCATTTCTTTATATTGCTTTACTATCTATATGACTTGTGCGTATGATTTTTAAGGATAGACTGAAACGCAAGTCATACTTAAATTCTTGAAAGTCATTTTAAAAGTTGGATCCACAGACAGACTAGATGCGTAAAGATTTTTCAGTAAATATTAAATTACTGTCTGTTCCTGACACAAACCATGAGTCTTCTCATATCATAAGACTTCAGAAGACTAATGCTTTGCTATTTTTTATATGTAACAATTTTATTGTGAAGAAGGAGCTTGTTCATTTAACTGTTTCATTCTACACAAATAAATAACTTAATCGATATAATCTACAATATGATTTGGAACAACAAGACGATGAAAGTTGAACTGTTGGCGATGAAGTTTCTGTTGAACTTTTTCCCTCTGAAAGATGCCATCGTCTTGTAATACCTCTCTTTACTTGTTGAACATAACTCAAGATTTCCTGAGACTCTCCAGCCTTGCATGGCAATACACACCTGCCCGTTGCTCCTCCGCAGTGAAGTATTTATTTTTGCTATCGATGCTCTCTATGAATTCCCCTCCGCGCAAACACACCCCCTTCCACCACTTCCCATTAATCAGTGTGACTGAGAGTCTGTGTTATTTGAGGGCAATGCAGCACAGATGCTTGGGACTGTCTGTCAGCTGTGTGAGCTCAGAGAGCTCCGTTGGGCTCTTCACCAGTCCTGCTTTCTCCTTTTTTCTCCTCTCCTCTAGCACACTCCCTCTGGTTGTACTTAAGGCATGAGTAGCCTGCGGTCTGGCCTCAATCGAGCAGTGTATGTGTAACCAGGAGGCTATAGCTTTCTTCTGCATTCCCTCACCATGCGGATTCCTTAGCAGATCTGATGGAGAAATACATCATTTGTGACCGGTTAGACAGGGAGATGCAATTCATTTTTTGCTTGAAATTGCATGCACTAATTATGCCATTAAAGCATACACTATATGCAACGTTAACAAAAAATTATGCAAGAAACAAAATTCAATAGAAACAAGATAACATAATAAAACATGATTTTTGAACTGAGTTATCTTCAAGTATTATATTTATATTGTATTTAATAATATACAACAGTTCTTACTGGTTCTCAAATCTGATTGGCTAAGAGCCATGCGATATTCCGCAAGGATTACCAGGGGAATTGACTGTTGAACCGCTTCACTGACCGTTTGCATCTCTCTGCCACTAAACTAACTCGGACTATGCTGTCCTTGCAACTGCGTCATTCTGAAGAAGTTAGACAGCAGCTAGCAAGCAATTAAACACACACAAAGCAGTTTATCTTTTCGAGAATGTTTACTACGGTTGGGATTAACACATTCTCGGTGAGTTGCCTTTTAAAGGTCTCTTTCTTTCACATGCACATCCTGCCTCTTTATTTCTCACTAATAACTTCACTGAAGCAGCACACCGCACATTTAAAAGAACTGACGGTTTGGAATTAGTAGTGGAGATTTGTTTAACTGTTTTTTACATTTACATTTATGCATTTGGCAGACGCAAGCGACTTACATTGTGATGTCCTATACATTTATACATAGGTGTGTGCAAACCCCTGGAATCGAACCCACGCCCTTGTGTTGTTGACGCAATGCTATTACCACTGAGCTACAGGAACGCTTCAGGAAAGTTATGCTGGGCCGTAATTCGTGGCGGAAGAAAGTAGTCCCCAATTCCTTTAAAAACCTGAAGGTTTTGAAGACATTCCTGTGCTGTTTCTGATTTATTTACACATCTGTGCCGTCGAACCGTTATATAAATGCAATATTGCTCACATAGTTGTGTATATAGTTCTCTTACATCAGCAGCTTTGATCAAAGCCATGCTGATATTATTATATATAACTCTGATGCACAGTAATTATTCACAAGCTTAACAACCACAAACGATTTATATGTTGGGTTGTCACACATAAAGATAAGCATTTGAAGGACCCTTCAATTTTATTTGGGCTTTCAAATGGTTAATCGTGATAAATCACGTCCAGAATAAAAGTTTGTGTCTACATAATATAAGTATTATAAAAACATACACATACATGCATATATTTAATAAATATAAATATATAAACATTAAAAAACATTTATATATAATTTAAATTATGAAAATATGTGTCAGTTTTTAATAAATACCTAATTAATATGCAAAGCACACAGACATATGTTAACACAAACTTTTATTCTGGATGCAATATATCGCGATTAATTGTTTGACACCCCTAATAATAATATCCACATTGATTTTAAAGTTCCCTGGGCTAACTGTTAATGTAGAAGGTAGGTTTGTTTTTTTCCTGTGACATTGAACTTGATATAAAAGTACACAAACAGACAGTTAGAGATTAAAAGTAGACAGAGTCTCATGTAGTACTTCTGTGAAACATTTATCTCGCCTCTACACACCTAACGTGGCAGCCTTTCTGTTTGGCCTCAACGGTCAGTGGTTTGATATAGTGCATGTCAGAATAAAACCTGACCCCTTCAGCTCTCCAGGGCTTTGCCAAAGCTTCTCATCTTATCACACACCCTTTGCAGCGACCACACTTTATCTGCTAACACTTCAAATAGCACGGCCATTGGGAAAGTCCTGGTGCTGGTTGGGTGCCCGTTGACCTGTAGATGACAGTTTCATTTTAATGAATATTTGGGTTGGTTTTATAGTTTATAGCACATTAGATGAGTCATTAAATCTTACTGTATAGAACTTTGGACCTTTATTGCTTGATAGATCATTGCATGTGTGTCATGTTGGCAACGCCATTTCACACAGTATAGACACATGGGCTGAAATTTGCTACATTAAGCTCTCTTAATGTAATGCACAGGGTTGACTCTTGTGCAGTTAATCTAATAATCTTTTAATCACTTTCCCACCATACTGCCTCTCCAGAGGCACGACTCAAAACACAACCCATTCAGACCCTCAAGGCACTCATGTGACTATGATTTCTCACCACGGTCACACCTCCGACCCGAGCCATGTCCTGCTCAGAGGAAGGGTGATAGGATTTTAAATATTTACGGCAGAGAACTGAAAGCGCCTGCCCCCTAAGGCCCCGGCAGATTGAAAAGGGAGCTAGCTACGTTGAGTAACAAGCACGACCCAATGCTGCTTTGAAACTTGCTTATAGTTATAAAGACTTGTTTTTTCTGATAGACTGCAAATACAGTTTGAACCCCTTCTGAAAAATTTAACTCGAGGAGTTGGAGAGGAAATTGAGCCCCCATTATTGACCCAGCAGGCTTGGATTAATTAATTTATATTCAGTGTTCGGCATTTATCTTTGCCCCCCATTCGGGGGGAATCAAACCCCTTAATGCTCTTTTATGACCGTGGCATATGTGTGAAAGGGAACATGGTGTATATGGGTGACCTCTCGGTAGCCGCTGCGGGGCCTGCAAGCAAATAACAAGAGAACCAGGGATTGGACAATTGATGAGGAGACAGAAGATTATCTGGGATGTAATTAGGGTTTGAATGACGGTAATAAAGCAGAGAAGATTCCAGCTGGCTGATGATGGACTGTGATAAGGGGTTAATAGAGATGTATTGAACCTGTGTGGCGTGTGACACTGTAGAGATTTTTGGAGGACATGGCATGTGATCTCATTAGTAATCGTAGGTTTTGTACACATAGTTTTGTTCTATGTTTGAATAGATGTTGAAATTTACAATATCACTGTATCAGTGCATATAAAATGTAGGCCCTTTTATTTATGATTTATATCAATGCATGCATATATGTTCCTAACGGCCCAATGCATATTTTTTGGAGGATCTATTGACAGAAAGCCAATTTAATATACATAACTATGTCTTCAGAGGTGTATAAAGACTTTACAATGAAGTGTTATGGTTCCTCAGAAGGAGCTTTTTGTATCTACATACACCACAGGGCCCCTTACATGGGATTCAACATGTTGTCTCTACAGTAGCCCTAAATGGACAAACTGCTCAAGTGAGCACTTTTCACATCTCCTCCGGCAAAGATGCGAAAATGAGATCACATTTAATTCTGTATCAGCCTCCATAGTGCCCCGAAAGGGAAGGGTGGAGTGTGCCGTTGGTTGCAGTTCGCAACCTCACCACTAGACCTTTAAACTTTATAAAAAATTGATATCTTGGGAACTCATAGTTTGAATTTATGTTTAAAAATCAGTTTACATATAGCACAGTTAACACCTTTACTTAATGTATATAATTCAACATAGTTTCATTCTGCTGTGATTTCTGAAGAAAAGTCAAAGTCATTGTGACAGCAGCACACGCACAAATGTGTGGAACAGATGTTCATGTTACACTACTGTTTCACTTTTATTTCATACTTGTTGAGCATTGATGATAATATAGACATTGATTAAGTGCATATGACTGCATACTTATTAGTCCCATCTGGATTTCATTCCTGAATGTAAACAAACCCTTCATTTTTGCTTCAGGAGATATGTATTAACCCAAAGGAGTTGTATTGATCACTTTTTTTATAATTGAGATTAGTTGAACTGTTCCTTTAAAAGCTGTCTGAGGTATGAGTATTTTAAGGCTATATACATTGATATTTTATGCATCATTTTATTTAATTCTTCATGCAATTGCTATACTTCAAACTGTACTTTTTTAGCCCATGCATTCCTGGGAAATCAAACCATGACCTTGTTATTTCTAGCACCAGACCTGATGTACAAAAACATATGCAAAGACTACATATAAATAGCTCAAACACACACACACACACACACAGGCAAACTCAGTAGTTCTGAATCCGCAAGGTAAAAATCATTGTATTCAATGATTTGAATACTGGTGTCCCCAAAATGCAGATCTAAAACAAACAGCTTGTTACAGACAGATGTGCACCAGCGTAGAAGCCTGATGGCGCGTCTCACATTGAGAGTCCTTGGTGCCAGAGTGCTGCAGATGAGTTCCGATACCCTGATAGGACAACAGACTCCATTGGCAGCCCGGTCACGTCAACTGTGAACCAAGCTAATACGACGTAATCACGGTCCTGCGATGAGCCCCGCGGATGAGGAAGTGCAGGTGTCTGCCTCAGATGGGCTGGGTGTCATCCGCTAAGATGTTTCATTTCTTCGAGCACACTTCACCCCCCACTATTTTCCCATGAAATACACAGACAAGAGTGCTTGTGTCCACTCTCAGCCCATCTTTTTAACCACATAACCCGCTCCAATCCGGTGTCTGGAGGACGCCATGAATTGGCTTAATTTTTGAAGGATGGGGAGTACTAGTATAAAAATCACTCAGGAAGCATTGTACATAATAATTGAATATATGTCCAAAGCACATAATATTAAATATCAACATAAATTCCATTCCATTCCATTCCATTCCATTCTCTACCGCTTATCCGAACTCTCTCGGGTCACGGGGAGCCTGCACCTATCTCAGGAGTCATCGGGCATCAAGGCAGGATACACCCTGGATGGAGTGCCAACCTATCGCAGGGCTCAACATAAATTGAATTCTTAATATAATCATATATTATTATTTAATACAAAACTTAAAAGGATAGTTCATCCAAGAATGTGTCATCATTTACTCCAATGAACACAGAGAAAGATATATGGAAGAATTTTCAGTTCTGGGACATCATCCACCACAGTACCATACTAGGAAAAAAATATTGTATTTTTTATTTTGTTCTGTTGAACACATAATGAGATAGTTTGAAGAATTTAGAGTTCTCGGGCACCTTTGACTAACATTTAAATTTTCCTACTGTGGTAGTCAATGATGTGCCGGAACTGAAAAGTACTAAAATTTTCCAAATATATTTCTCTGTGTTCATCGGAACAAAGTACTTTATACAGGTATGAATTTACAGAAGGGTAAACAATGTTTTGTTGGTTATAATTTGATCAGACATTTGTGTAATGCTATCAAAAAATGATTTTATATAATAATAATAAGAAAATAATAAGATATTTCAACTTGTACGACTCATTTTTACTACTCACACAACATAGTTGAGTTGATTTGGGTCAGTGATTACCTCATGTAAATGACTAACCATACGCGTGCAGCATCTGCGCTCTTTTCTGTTCAGTGCGGGTGGAGATACGATGCGGGTGAGAAATGAAAGCGTGTTTATCTCCATTGACAGATTCACGCTGCATGCATTGTCAGAAAACCTACAGAAAACATTTGCTCATAATTTCTGTCTGCCTCTGAACGACACGTTTAAATTCAAGCCGCTTCGCAAGTACTGTATTTTGTTTTTCAAGAACACATTAAATGTCTGCAGTGCCGTGTACTCATAAAGCACCTTGTGTGTATAAAGTGGCAGACTGCATCGCAGCATCACTGAGCCACCGTGGAGGAAAACTCAAACTAGCAGAGCATGCTGGGAAAATAAAGAAACTTCAGGACCTTGAGGCCTTTTGTCAAAAACTGCTTGCTGCTTCACCACCCAGTACAAACCAGAAACCCAAGCACAACCATCACAAAAGACAACAAACACTCATTGATCTTCTGTCTTTGTACGATTTAAAAAAAGAACCAGTTCACGTATTTGCACAACTTTAGAATCCATAAAATCTAAATACAAAGAAGACGACGTGTGACACACCCGAGAAGATAAAGCCGAAAAACAAATTGCTGACAATTGAAACTTTCCAGTCCTCCAAGTCATTTTCAATTCGTGCTTTGTCGCTCCACACCGTTGCCCATGCCCATTGTGTGTCTGCCACGGGGCTGAGCTTTCATGCCAAGCAGAATCACAGAAATGTGCCTTTTTTCCTCTTCTGAAGAAAGCGAGACTATTTCGAGAATGTGCCTGAGCTTGGGGGGAACATTGGTTTCTCAGGTTGACAGGCAGAGTCATTTCCCTGGTGAGAGGATATTTCTAGAAGCTTGGCACGCTGCTGTGTCTTCAGATGGCAGACCGGGCTCTGTTGAATAGGGAGCTGCTGAAGCAACTGGGCCATAAGCTCTGGAGACAGGACGGGGGGGTTGTAGTCCTAATGAAGTCTGTCTTTTACTGACATGCTCTTTGCACAGTGGTATTTCCTCAGTCAATTGTGGTTTTCCCTCAACGTGACCTTAATAAAAGGACATTCCTTTGTTATGCGACTAAGGCACCACCAGAGCGGTTTTAGTATTCTTTTTTAAATTTTGCATTTTTGGAGCTTGACAGCTGCAGTAGTGTGTAGATTTGGAACAGCTTGAGCGTGTGAATGATCGCAGGTATTTCATTTATGAGTGAGCTATTCCTTTAAGAGTGTCCTGATTCTTTTCACTTCATTCTTTTATGTCAAACAAGACACTTTCAGCATCTCTTCTTTCCGCGAAGTAGAAATCTGCTGGAGTCTTATTCGTTTTGAAAGGGGCCGTTGAGTTTGACACAAACGAAAAGTGAACAAACGAGTGTGGCCCTTAATGTCTCTCATTGAGATGCCAGAGGGAAAACACGTTCACTCCCCAGTCACCATCACCTGCTGGATTTTAATGCTTTGGTACCGACAGGGAGGACACAAAAAAAGAAAACATTGCGAAACTGAAACGCTACAGATAAGAAATGACATTTGATTTATAGACTCACAAAGTTTATTTCATAAATACTTAACAAATCATGCTTAACACAATAAGTTTGCTAAATTGATCACATACCGTATAGCTGTTGAACTACTGAAATGTGATTTTCTTTTTAATTTAAAAAGGGAACTTCTGAAGTAATGTAATCGAGTGGATGTGTAGAAATGTGATCGCATCTTCTGTACAGTTATAAGCTGTGTAGTTTGTCTCTGTGTGTTTTGCATAAGGGTTGTGATCGTTTAATAAAGACATCACAGAGCTGTTTATAGAAGCAGGGCACAGAGGAAGACAGCATCTCAAAAACGAAAACAGCTGTTTTAATCATGACTTTACAACACAATGTGCTTCTGAGATTAGCCGTGAAGTATTGTTATTGTTTCTGTTCACATTTTGCTATCTAGAAAACTAATATTTTATACACTCTTAAAAATAAAGCTCCTTAAAAGGTTCTTCACAGCGATGCCATAGAAGAACCAGTTTTGGTTCCACAAAGAACCAATGATTCAATGGTTCTTTAAAGAACCATCTCTTTCTTGTTTTTATAATCTGAAGAACCTTTTTTCGCCACAAAGAACCTTTTTTGAAGCAGAAAGGTTCTTCAGATGTCAAAGATGTTTCAAAGGGTTGTGCGTTTGACAGACACAGAATTCAATTTAACACCAAGTTAATATTTGAAGAAGTTTGCAAGAAGGAAACAGCCTTACACTCTTAAACATCAACTGTCGGAGCCTACACGTGAAAACGTGCTGGAACTAAAATTTCGGTAACTCGTGAATATTTGGAATACAGACTTAAGTTTTGTCTCATTTGAAAAAAGAAAAGTAGCTGATTTTTGCAACAAAAAAAAAAACACACAAAAAAAATGAAAGGTATGTTGTTTGGTTTATTGTAAAAAATAAATTAAAAAATACGGGTCAAATAAGGATACCAAAACATCTAAGGACACTCTTTATAAAAAGAATCAATAACTCTCCCTACATAAATTATTTAAAAAAACACCAAAGAAATCTGTATTCTAGAGTCTTAGACCTTTCCAATGATATATAGTTTGTCATGATTCGATTAGAAATTACATGCACAATATTGACGTAAACTTAGGTGTCCCGTACACGGAACGGGTGACAGTTAACAGACCAAAAAATAACCATTTTTGGTTCAACAAAAAACCTTTTAGTCTTTAAAGAAGCATCTCTTTCTTACATTTTTAGAAACTGAGAATCCTGTTTTTGCCAAAAAGATTCTTCGGGTGGTTCTTTATGAAACCATGTAGACAAAAAGGTTATGTTATGGCATTGTGTAGCACCTTTATTTTTAAGAGTGTAGATTTAAATTTGTTGATCTGTGTTCATCAGTTGTTGTAGTTGCATTTTGTGTTCCATTCCATCAGATGAGATACGTCTAGCTTCTTGAACCTAAGAATCCGCTTGTGTGTCTACCCTCAAATCCTCTTCTAACATGTTGTTGTGACCTTGAGCTGTCTTACATTGCAAATCACTTTGTATACTATACTCTTAAATAAATAAAGATGTTTAAAAGGTTCTTCACTGTGAAGCTATAGAATTATTTTTTGGTTCAATATAGTATTTCATTCAGTCAAAGATTCTTTGAAGAAACTCTACCTTTTATCATCTGAAGAACTTTTTTTCACCACAGAGAACCATTTGTGAAATGGAAAGGTTCTTCAGATGTTAAAAGTTGTGAGTCCGTGTTCTTGTTTTAATGTATTATTTATCCTGTCTTGTTTTCCCCCCTCGTGGGAATTGTTTTGCCTTTTGTTCAGTCTTTGTTTAATAACTTTCTTGATTAAACCCGTCCGCTTGTCTGCCTGCACTTGGGTTCAACCTCCCGGTCCCAATCGTGACATTTCTGGTTGTCTTTATTGCGGTTGTTAAAGCGTCATTAATTCATTGTTTTCATGACCGATCGCTCTCTCAAGTACTAATATGCATTTAATCTCTACTAAAATAAAATTGTTGGAATTGTATTAAAAAGTAAAATGGAAAATAGATGCATATAATTGATTAAATAGAATTGTTTTGCACCTCAAGGGGTGGGGAAATGAAGGGTGGTAAAGACAGTGAGAAATGTCCAGAAGAACAGTTATTGAAAGAAGAAGGGAGAGTTATAGTGAAATAGTGAGGGAGGGAGACATATACTAGGAGGTTCTGAGATGGCCGAAGGTTTAACACAAAGTCGATAACTCTGCAAAACGCAATCACAATGTGTCTCCAGATTCAGATCAGTGTGATCAATGCTGTATGGGCCCCAGTCACAGGAGCCACTGGAAAATGAAATGCTTTATGTGGAGAGAATATTTGAAAACCAAGGGTTTTTCATCTCTTACGTTAGAACTGACCTTTCTGTCTGTCTTGCCCTTTCTTGCAATCTCCCCTATCGAAAAGAAATCAAAAAGGGGATCTCCTCAATTGTTTCGTCTCAATCTTCTCAGTTGTTGTCTCAATTGTTTCTCCCAGCAGTGAGATTAACCATAGACTTGCTGAATTTCTCTTCTGTGTCTTTTACAGTTTTACTATATTGCTAATACACAATTCATGAAACAATTCACAATTTTATGACAATTTTAAACACATTCTCAGAACAAAACACCAACTTGTACTAACCCCACACAAAAACGTTCTCATTCAGAAAACAGAAACACATTATATAATGAACTGATGTGTCAAGATGAAAACTCAAATAGTAATATCCACCAGTAAACATTCAAAACTAATGACACACCAATCAGAATCTCAGGATAATATCATAAGGAGCACAGGCAACTGAGCATCCTTGAATCATCTACTTGGCTTTATAGTAGGCTACTTAAACGTACACAAAAATTGCAATACACACTTTAAATGAGAGAAAATTCCCTATTCTGTATCCAGTAAACTTTAGCACCTGTACACCTTCAAATTTGTGATTGTCAAGTTTACAAAATTGTATTTGTAGCCATTTTTACCTGTTCCGTATTTTTGCAGAACTCAGAGACGACTTAGTAAAGAACATCTGCTATATTATACTACTTTTACGAAATTGGACCAAAGTTGCTGAAGATGCCATATTTTTTATTGCCTCCTATTGACAAGGAGGCTAATGCTAAATGCCTGAATGTAAATGTTATCTGTGCAGATGTTTTCTTTATTGTGTTACCTAACAAGTTCATAGTGTTCTCTGTTTTTTTAACTTTTCTTGTCTTGTACTTTAAAATCATCTATTTCATCTATTTTCATCAAAGATTCATTTACAGCAGTGTAATGTTTTTTTTCCTAAAGCTCATTGTTGCATTTTGCTTCATCTGCACACTTTTCTTGTTGTATATTCTAATAAACACAAAACTGTCAAACTATTCTTGAATCCCAACAAGAGGTTCAAGTAACTTGAAAACTTAAAAACATTGATCTCCCCGAAGTCTAAGACTATGTTGTATTGTGAGTGTATCTGAAGGCTTTTTGTCATGTTAAGGGGAAATGTTTTATCAGAAAGTTTGAATGGCTTTGAGAAGAGAGCTTAAAATAGGATGTTGAGCGAATTGGGTGAGAAGTGAGAAAATGAGGCAAAATTTCAAGAAACGTGTTCAAGCAATCGAGGAAAACTGTAACATATACCCCTTAAATTATGTTATGAATATATAATAAAATAGTTAATTTTTAGAAAAAATGGTTTAAGTCAGCCTTATTATTTGACTGGTTAGTTTGTTGAAAGACTAATAAACCATCCCAAATGTTCACTCAGTTTTCCCATCAAACCAACAGCAACCTGTCATTCTTTAATGTTTCGTCATCAGCATAGTTTTATATCTTAAGCATGTTTATTTTTATAGTTATTATGTTTTAGGCTTCGTGTTTGTCTGTGTAAGCTTATTGACTTGGTTGCTTTAAAGATGCTTTTAAGAATTTTCTAAAATGTTCCAGTTTCGAAGGGAAATTTCTATGTGTATTTGCTGTAGCTTTTTGCAGATCTGGCTAAAATGCAGATTATAATATGCTGTTGATTTGTTTAATACGTATTGCTATGCATTTTAAAGTTTGTTTTATTGTTTTACATATCACAACTCTTTTTCTAAAAACAGGCCTCACCCAGTCACAGATAGGAATAAACGATAAAGAGAAAGCTTGATGGATACAATTCCAGCTACCATAAGTTCTAATGACAAAAGTGCAATGTGGGAGATAAGCAATGCATGAATTCCTCTCTCTGTTCAGGGTATTGTGGAAATGTTGAACAAGCGGAATGAGGCGTGATATTTAATGCGCACGCAGCCAAGCGCAGCCATCCGCGCTCCGTTTTGCTCACACGCTCCTTTAATGCTCATTTTTAGCTGGCTGGGAGGGACGATGGACAGGTGGGTGGAAGTTTGAGCATCACTCATCATTCACTGCTGAATATTTCATGGAAAACGCTCTCACGGTCCCCGCAGTGAACCTTATCTGATTCTCTCCGCCCATTTTCAGCTTCTGCTCGCTGCCTCAGCAGCCATGCAAATTCCCTTCATCAACTCCTAAAATAAAACTCTCTAGTGCCCCTCACTCCACCACGCACTAGGTCTTACATAATTATTCAGACTGTCAGTATAGCATTACGCTGCCAGCCGCTGCATGAGGATACATCACTGATATAAACTGGGAATATTTGCATGGCACAACTCACATTGCCAGATATACGCCCTTTGCCCACCCAGTATTTTAGTATTTTGAATAAAGCGTTATATTTTGGGCGGTTGGGACCAGGTAGAAAGCAGCAGCCATTTTCTAAAACACAACTGTCCACTTATAAACTGGATTTAAACAGAGCATTGCCTGCTCCAGACCTCACCTTTACAGTGTATGAGCACTCAGGCGTGTGCGAGTATCGCATCAGGGCTCAGGTTAAGAGTCTGTCTGCACGCTGAGTGACATTTAACCCAAACGCAGACCTCAGACCTCGTCGTGCAGTAATAATCCAACCAGCATAATCCACGGCACCGAGGCCTGAGCAAGTGGCTCAGAAGTGAAGGCAACATAAGTGCCTGGGTAAGATATTAAATTCATCCATTATTCATGTGAATGCCGCTCCTCACAAGGATTTTGTCATGGCTTTTTCTTTGAAACATCTTCACCAAAGCTGATTAATGAGTTTTTTTCTGGTCAACGCTCAAATGATGAATTTTTGAGCAGCAGTGTACAGTTTCATATGTTATAATGCTGTGTTTTAAACCACACAGTCGCTGTCGGATTTGCATCTGTATGGTGTTTGTATGTATGTCTAGTTGCAGAATACATCACCACAACCCAGCTGTCCCATCGAGATAAGGACTTCCTCATTTGCTCACTTGTTTTTCGATTTCCTGATGTTCTTCTCTATGAATCGCAAGCCAGCAATGAGCAACGTGCGAGTGTGTAAAAATGTTGATTGACAGTTTTTGTTGCCAGGATGTTTGTTATGTTGACAGAAAGCTTAAGTGTGTTTAAACAGCACATATGCTGACACACTGCCCTCTGTATTAAATCAACTGAAGTTAAAATAACTTTATATTTATTAAATAACTTTATTTTTACTATCTGGCTTTAAAATTGATGTTTATAAATACCAAGGTTATCACAGTTTACTAAAACTAATAAAACATTTCTATTTATTGACATCAAATAAAATATTGTCCTTTGTATTATAAAAAAAAATAGAAATGTTGCCTCAGGAATAAACTAAATTAAAATAAATGAATTTAATTAAACAATAATACAGTAATAATAAATAATAAAATGACAAAAGCACACACAACAGAGGTGCTAAAAATCTTACTAAAATTTACATGAAAATATAAACTTGAAATTTAATTAATTATTCAAAATATTATTAAAACTACAACAAAGCTGTAACTGATAGATAATCTACATATATAAAATTATTTAATATATTTGAAGCAATCAGCGCAGTATGTACATTAAGAGATACAGTACATTTATATTAAATACAATTAATAAAATTCGAAAACACGCTAATTTATTCAGCTTTTATAGAAAAAACGTAGATATGTACAGCAGCATTTAACTAAATATAGAGCAAAACATTCCCGAAGAAGGTGCGGAGAATCATTGCATGTTTTTGAACCAGTTCACTGAATGCACAAATGTTTGGAATCATTAAAATGAATCAGTTCATCTTAATGATTTCAAAACAGGTTGTTATATTTCTTCCTTTCCTTCAATTTTTTTGATATGTTGTTATTTAGACGTTATTTGACGTATTATGACGTTATTTAGAAACAGTGAATATTGTCTTTATTAGAGTGTTCATGTTATAAATATAATTTTTGAAGCACACCTCATTTAAAAACATGAAAGAGCAGATCCTTACATCCACAGCCTGTCAAACTGTAATGAATCTGAGACACAGTTTGGTTAAATTTAACCAGTACCTCTTGCGAGACGTCCGGATGAACTCCAGACAGATCTTTCCGCAAGGACGCAACTGATGGACTCCAAATTAAATTACAACGGCTAAGAGGAATGTGTAATGTGTAGTAAGGGTTGTCCCGAGCTCCATGACATTATAAATGAAAATGGAGGATTAGGTTTTTTTGAATGGAGAGGAGGAAATGGGCCTGCCAGTTATATTGATTTCAAGAGAACACTTCTATGGGTGTATAACCAATTACTGCTTGAGTCTCCAAGACTTTGTCAAGTCATTGTAACTTCTCAAGCACATTATATTCAATTGCCTGCTAATGCAAAACCTTGGCACACTTCACTGCTACCTGAGAAGAAAAAGAGGTGCGTTCAGCTCGAAAGTCCACGATACTTCCTGGCTGATAGAATTGAGACAGGAAATGTCTTTTCTCAAGCAGTGTGATTTCACGTTGCTTTCCTATCTTGAAAGTAACCTTGGCAACACATACAGTCATACTTCATCAATACTCGATTTTAAACATCCTACACTTATGCTATGCGCTTGCATTTGTTTGTATTTACTCGTTCCGGGTTTGTTCAGCTTTCAACAATTTAATTAGAGGAGGGAAAAGCAAGCATTCGGGCAAACTGAGCCAAACTGCTTCAAGTAAAGATTCCCCTTTTTCAGGCTTCTAATGCTTTACTGGCAGATGAATTAAACAAGGGAGATAATAAGAGGAATCACGTAGGCTGGGTTTCAAAATGTAGCGTCTGTTTTCTATAGCAGGAACCTAAAGAGTTTTGTAGGAATTTTATATTTACATGCACACATTATAATCAATATTTGCCTGTTTGCATTCGTTTTTCACCTACTTGCAGTGCGTTCTGGGATTGCTTGCCATGTGAAAGGTACCAAAAAATTTAAATCCTGATAAAATGAGGCATCTTAAGATACAGGCGCTGAAAGCACACATCTGTGATGCCTTAAAATGCCGTCTACAGAGACATGGTTTTGTAACACAGCTTTAGTCTGAATCATTATGTAGTTCAGTAAGAAAACCATTTATTAATGATAAAAATGAAACTGGTGAAAATAAACATTGCTAAATCGGTTTGAACTCTCCTGTGCCGTATTCATAAGAAAAGCAGAAAACATAACCCTCTTTCTCGCTCTCTCTGTTTAGTTGCTCTCTCTTCTGTGATAGGTGGGCTGATGGGGAGGGTTTTTGCTGGCAAAAATCCTGCTCAGCATGGAGATAGCAACACATGCTTTGTAATCCTCTCTTTCGGCCCAGTGGTAGGAGTGACGAGAAGAAGAAAAAGAATAATAATGGTTTCTACAGTTCAGCATTCACTTATTAATCTTTCATACAGAGCGATCTGCCAGCAGCGTCAACGTGGAGAGATTTCAGGTTACGCTATCAAATCTCAATTTATAAATAGAGAGAGTTATATGGAGTGTGATGGAACACAATCATTCATCTCTGCGAGTGCATTGCTTTCAGTTTTTACATCTGTTCAGGGGTCAGTGTTTCTATCACACCGCTAACAGGTAATTTGATAAACTGATGAAAACCACCAGCGTGATCAATAGAAAAACATGAATACACTTTATTTGAAAAGTTTATCTTTGAAGAACAAATACAATTTAGTTACTTTTTATGATTAATTATGTCAAATTATTACAAATTTTAAAACTGTTGCTCACTAGTCAGAAGAGATCAGTTCAGGCAGCTGCATTCCCCTACCTATGAATGTCATGTTGTAGTTTTTTAAACAATATTGTTCCAAATAGAAAGCTAAGGTTGATGTGCGTGTTTGGAAACATTCCTCATTTGTGCAAAAGTGTTCAGTGCATTTAGTGTCCGGGAAATGAAACACAGCAGCTTTAAGAAAACGCTCCCTGCCAGTTGCTGATAATTGCAAATTGATTGTTAAAAAGTTAGCTTTACTTTTAGGGATTGCTATGGATTGCTCTTAATTTACCAAATTGTTTTTGTGTGTTATATTGATTTTGGGTCCCCAATTCTTCACGGTGGAATAAGTATTCCAGGTGTTTTAATGGAATCAAAGTTGTTTAAATACTCTCTCCTGTGCTATAGAGACAACTGCAGTATAAGTAAGTCATTCGTAAGTCAGTGTCCCGAAAAAATCATTGGTCTAAGATGTTTATAAAAACCTGTTGTTTCAGCATCCCGACCATCCTAACATGACGATATCGATCGCATGGGTTTGGGGTAGGGATGGGAATCGAGAACCGGTTCTTCTTTAGAACCGGTTCCCAGTGAATCGATTCCTTGGAATCGTTAGCGTACCTGCTTAACGATTCCGCTTATCGGTTCCGCTCGTTGCAAATGTGTCATCATCATGACGTCACACACGCGCTGCGTTGTTTTGGTCACGCAGCAAACATGTCATAGAGGCAGAAGCGATCTAAAGCGTGATTATATTTCACTAGAAAAGACGCCAATGCGGTCATTTGCAACAACTGTAAAAGTTTAATTTCGGCAAAGGGAGGAACTACCTCCAATATGCAGAAACATTTGGCCACACAGCAAGCAATTCATTTGCAGGACTGTCGCGTGTTTGATACACTACTACTTCGCGACACAGCAACAGCAAGTGAGTCAAGCAGCAGCGGAGCTAACGAGACGTCATCTGCTATTAATGCAGAAGGTTAATTCTCTATTTAGTTCATGTGAGCGATATTTCATTGTGTATGTCAGTTGAGTAGAATTTTGTTTCTTCCTTGAATGTTTAGTCTGTGTTTTTAGTTTTTATGGCACTTAAATGACACTTAAATGGCAGTTTTATTTAATTTTTTTGTCTGGACCAATGATGAATGTGAAAAATGCTATAGGTCCCTGGACTTTACTTTGTAGCCTACTTTTAGGTTTGTTCTGAGGTTGCTACACATAATTTGTGTATACTCTGAGTCTGTGTTCTTATCAGATATTAAATCGAGTTAATACAAACAAACAAATTTATACTTATTCCCTCACCCAATGAGAATCGATAAGAGAATCGATAAGGAATCAGATCGATAAGCAATATCGATAATGGAATCGGAATCGTTAAATTCTTATCAATTCCCATCCCTAGTTTGGGGTGTGACAATCTGTCTGAAGTATCAAGTCTCTTGCAAAAAAAGGATACTTCAAGCTCAAGTATACTTCAAGGAACTAAATTGGGCCACATTTCAGTTTATGAAAGTATATACTTTAAAAAGCGTAATTTTATAGATTTTTACTGTTGAAATATACCTTTAAATACCTTAAAAATGTCACATTTTAGAAATAGACAGCAAATGTTTGCCAAATGTAAATAATATGAAAACCTAAACCTAAAAATGTTATGTTTTTTATACAACTAGTTGCAACTATACATGTGAACATATATAGGCAACTTTCACTAAACTTCTACACTACTGTACTAAACTTAACAATATACGTATAGTTTATTATACTTTTATTAGGGCTGTCAACGTTAACGCATGCAAATTCATTTTTTTTAATTATTGCGTTAAAAATATTTAACGCAATTTACGCAGCATCCGTTTGTTTTGACATCCTTTGTCTAGCATTAAATTATGTAATCAAGCTCTTATTTGAGGAATAAACCACTTAAGCGCAATTTAAAACAGTTGCTTTGACATGTTCAATGAAGATAGAGAGCTTCTAAACTGTGGGACGCGTGCGTGCTAAAGGCTGCGTCGGTGAATCTCTGTCACACAGCGCATCAGTGTTAAGTTCTCTATCGTGCTTGAATGGATGAAACCACACAAGATTATGTCAGAAAGCCCGGTTTGTCTAGCATCTTCTTAAGCACAGACTTCGAAGTGTAAAATAAAATCTTAAATGAATGCAAAGATTTGTGTAAGTAGGAGTGCGGTGATGGTCAGATCTGTGAACTGAGAAAGCTCTAAAGGGGCCACGTTCTTAAACGTGCTGCTGTGACTCCAGTCACTAATGTTAATCAAAGAACAAAATGAAAGAAGAAATCAATGTGATTTTGTAGCTCTAATGAGAATTCTTGTGTATTTAATTTAGAATTTAGCGTTAAAGACTGTAAAGTGTTTGAGAACTTCCTTAAATGTCTGTATATTTCCTTCATGATAGCTCTCAATTATACTGTTGAATGGCTAAAATAAATGTTAAAATAATCAATTTAATAGAGACATCAATTACAGTACTTATATCAGAATGTTTGCTTTGATTCATAAAATAAAACTGTTAAAGAAATATGTTTTTCTACATTAATTTGAAGATTAAATATAAAATTATTCAAACGTAAAAGTATATATCACAATGTTATTGTTATGTGCGATTAATCGTTATTAATCACAGAAAAAATGTGTGATTAATCCAATAATTTTTTTTAATCGATTGACAGCACTATATCATTTTTTGAAAAAAGTAATAATTAGGCGTTTAACAACAAAAGTAAAGGGTCAAGTATAATTAAAATACTTCATTATATTTTAAAGTATATCTCTCTAAAAAATATTACAAGAGTAAAAGTATATACCCAATATACTGTACTCAGTCCATATAAGTGAAGTATTCGTGTCATTTTAAGTATTTTTCTCAGAACTATATAAAGGAGACTGAAAGTATATTTTAGTTGAAAAGAAGTACACTAATAGCACATTTCAATAAACTTCTTTTCAGTTAGAGGTGTTTCACTTAAAGCTCATCTGCACGTTGAATCTCTAAACAGACAAGCTGATCACCTTTAAATTCTGATCACAAGATCATGAATGTTTCAAGCTATATGTGCTAGTTCAGCTCTGTATCAAACTGTCCTTATCAGACCCCTCAGCCTCAATTAGCGCTCCGCTATTCTCAATGGCAGCCCGACTCCCGGCGCCGGAGCGCAAATCTCCTTTCATGGATAATTTAGTGGTGATTATAATGGCATTCAAAAGCGTAGGACGTGCAGGTCGTGCTGGAGCGCAGATCTCCTGCGCAGATCAATAGGCCGATGAAACGAGGGCTCCTTAGCCCCTGCCTTCTGCTTGATGGAGGAATACTATCCCCATCTTCCAGGAAACTTGGAAGCCTGAAGGACGCCAAGTCACATGATCAATAACCTGGTCTGTTTAACCAGGTCATATGCTTCCCCGCCCCCATCCTTTTCATCCAGAAGAGTGTTGATGACAGCTAACTCCTCTATATTGATTAATGTTGCAGCTCGTCACATCGTCCATTCCAGACACGCGCAGGAAAACACAATGCCACAGATGAATTACCCTGCTGAGAGAGGAGACTAGGCTTGCTGGGCGTATTTATGAGGGCTGTGGATCATCGTGCAACATTCTGACTCTCTCTTCGACTGCCGTATTGCAGATGCTTGATTTCTCCCCGCATCATTTTGGTTTTCATTAGCTCTGTGCGTCTGAAGTTTTGGATGACAGGGATGGATCGTGATCCTTTAAGGTTACCACATCCTCTAATTTTGCTTCATTTTGCTGTGAGTGACCCAGGGAATTTCACAAAAGAATCATGTCATCTCTGTTTTGTTTAGTTAAAGGGACTTTTCATGAATTATCAATAGTGACACAAGAGAAGATATTTGGTAGAATGTTGTTAACAGGTACCCATTTTCTGTCCATACAATAGAAGTGAACGGGTGCCATCACTACTCAGTTGCCAACGTTCTTTAAAATATCTTCTTTTGTGTTACAAAATGAAATGACAAGGATGAGATGATGACAGAATTTTTCATTTTTGGGCGAAGTATCACTTTAAATATTAAATAATCACATTACACTACATTACATTACTGTAAAAGCTCAGCAACAATGCCATCCGATTCTGGTCTCTAACTCTCAAAACACAATTGATGACAATCCAACTATGAATAATGAAGAACTTACTCACTCAGTTCCTCTTAAAATCGGCGAGTCCTCTGTCTCCACCAACAAAACCACTTAAGCATTTGTTTGCCTCTCATGTAGGCTCCCCTTTCTTACTACAAAACAAGCACTTTTCTAATCCTAATTTATTTGTGCCTTTATGCATTCATATGCACCGATGAATTATGGATGAATGGAAAGCTCTTGAACATGGCACCACGTTTCTCGGCGAGATAAAAAGCGCAGTGCCCTCTAGCACACCCGCGACGTCGCCCAGAAATAACGGGGGCGAAACGAGGGCCGAGGGCTGGTCATTTCTGTTGTGACAGGCATCTAAACAACCTGCCGGATGGATCGCAGTAATTGGGGTTAAATGCCCTCAATTAGCAGTTCATTGCTCGCTCGCTTCTATCTCGTCGTCTCCCCTGCGGAAGGAGGAGGGGGGTTGAGGTACAGGTGTGGTACTCGGCAGACTCACTCATGTGGCGCTAACGCTCACAGCGGTGTGGAGAATGAAGCGCCGGCTCCCTTGCAAAATCGATTGCCATATCATCATCGGTCCACATGCCGGGCAGAAAGGGGTGATGCGGCTGCAGATGGAGAAGAAGAGGCATCTTTTGAACTGTGCCCTCTAATGGCTTTTTGCGTCTGTGTGTGTGTTTGGTTTGAGACGGCTAACTGATGAGAGAGAGAGCGCTTTTCTAATCATCGGTCAGTGATGCCAGCGTGAGATTGATTACGATAGTGACTCATTTCGAGTTTGATAGTTTTACTATAGTGTCAAAGGGAAAGGTGTTGGTGAGTAACGGTAGCTTTAAAAAGCCTCCAAACGTGGGAGTGATTTTGTTGTGGTTGCTTACTAAACAAATTTTTTCTGAGCTGAGATTGATTATGCGATAATGTGGGACGTGTGCAATAACACAAACACACAGAAATTATCAAGGCAATAAGTTGCATGTCAGTTACTTATTTTGTTACTTACGATTTAGAAGAGAAATATTAATGCAAAGGGACTTGTACAGTTAGGTACATTGTGTAAAAATGGATTTGTGTTCGTTATAACTTTTGTAACCCTTGCGGCCTGAGCCCAATTGAGCAAAATGTAATTTTTGTGTAGAAAATTAATTAGATCGATTTTATTGTTGTTTTGGAAAGAATGTGTAGGTCTTACTAGACGAATATTCTTTTCTATATTGTTCTATAATGACAATCAGCAGCCAAGCCACACACAAGTAAAACTCCACCTATTGCAAGCTTGATATATATTCATTGATTTATATATCGCTGCTGTTCTTCTTACATTCCCTAAATATATGTGAATTTGGACATCCAAGGTTTCGGAAGGTAAATAAGTGTAATTTGGAAGGTAATTAGATAAACCTTTTTTTATTGAACCCTTAAAAAATATTTTTTTAATGAAAATATCAAGAATATTTCAAATACTGTATATATTTTTAACAATTTTAAATTAATTAAGGAATGTTTAAGATACTGTAACTCCCTCTAACCAAATAGGTACATTTGATCTTTTACTTTTTTATAGTAGTTTTTTTAATCAGCATATGTACAGTATGTTTGTATTTACATTACTACTGTCATGTTTTATAAACGTCTTTCTGCTTTGGATTGGCTTATATTCATATATCGCTGCTGTCCTTCTGAAACCTCGTATCTCCATATCACATGCTTTTTTCATCATTATTATTAGTCATCCGGTATTATAATATTTAACACTGGGTTTTGCAAATATCTATACAATTTGAAGTATTAAAAAGGGCACAGTATTTAATCGTTTAATAACAGATTTTTTCTATTTCCTGAAAAACAACAAATTTCTCAAGGACAGCAAAAATGTTTGTATTAGCACCACAGCTCAAGGTTTTGTAACATTCATGCTAACCATTTTGCAATGGGTCTGGAATATTCAAATTCACAATCTTTTCAGGTGCCTCAATGAAATAACATAATGTTTCCAGTAATTCCCAGAGAATAGCGTGTTGAATGGAAGATAGTGCTTTACAAAAATTGTCAATAAAAGCCTAATATTACCCAAATGCCTTTATAAATAAGACTCCTCATACACAATTGGGGAATCTTACCCTGGGTGTATATTATGATTTAATGAGCTGGATGTGCGTGTGTGGCGTTCCTCCTGAGTAGCACATCATGCTGAGCTATCGTGCTGAGTGCCAAATGTCTCTCCGGAATGCTGAATATCAAAAAGCGTCCTTTGTGTGGACGTCATGATCCTCAGCAGCAGATTAAACCTCTTCCCCAATGTGAATATCCCCACCATGAATATCTGATCGGTAATGTCATGAATGGGATTTATTCTATTTGCGTGTGTTGAATTTGTGGATGTGTTGTATGTCTACATTGGGTCAAAGTGTGGGACCGCATTTAATATAAACCTGAAAGTAATTAAAGAAACAAATAAAATAATTGTAAAAAAATATATATATATATTTATTTTATTCAAAAAAATTTAAGATACTGTGCCATCATCGAACCAACTAAGAACAAATAATCATTTTACCCTTAAGATTTTTTTATCATTAAAAGTTTGTTTAATTCAGCAAAAGCACAGTAATTGTATATTTACATTACTACTGTCCTGTTTTATAAACATGTTTCAGCTTTGAATTGATTCATGGGATGTTTATTTACCATAAGGCAAGGTGACCGTGCAGGTTGATCTATGGTTAGAACACTCCAGGTCAGGATAAATAGCTTGAGATTTTGGAAACTGTAAAGAATGAGCAGATATCCGTCATACTCTCTGAAGAGCACTCTTTTAGCGAGTCGTGCCATTATTGATGATCAAGTCTACGATGAAGATCACAGAGTCTCCTGCTGAAGGGTCATGGAGTAAGAACCTGATTCTCTCCCCTGTGGCTGTCTGCTTTAAAAACTCCTTTTAACTAATTGGGCCTCATTTAACCCTGAGATCCAGTTTACTGGCTGCCGGTTATTCCCTGAAGACGCATGCTGGCATTACCGATTCAGCTTTTATAAAGTATCCTGGTCAGGCTGTGGTAAGTTGTGCTTCAAGCCTGGAGACTAGCTCTTTTGTTAATACTAACAATATTGTCTCATTATACTTGCAAACGGTTGTTCTTCATCAGCTGTTAAGAAATTCTGCTTATTTGTATTAATAATGTGTAGCATTTTTTGTCTACAATTTGTCTTTTAAATGCCGTTGGTTTTACTTAAATTATGTGTAAATTTAATTTTGAAACAGTGTTGACAAAGCAGTTTTTCTTGCTTTGTGTTTTCTTGATATGCCAGATGAGATGAACTTGGTATGTTTTAATTTCAAATCTTGATTTTTGAAGCTGCTGTAATGCAGTTGTGATCCAATGTAGCATAATTCAAACTGTATCTCCTGTGACCAAGAGCAATAGTGACCTCCCACTCGTTCAGCATGCCTGCTTCTGGAAGTATTTTTCCATGTCTGAAAACCTTTAAGATTGTGAAGAATGTAAATAACAGAAACGATCACTGTCAACTGATTATAGCAGAAAAGTCCTGAAGCTAGGAAACTAAAACTGAGATATGTGATTATAGTTTTATCCATCTAGATGCACTCAAATTTAGAGTTTCTTAAAGGTCCAGTGTATGAAATGTAACGGCATCTAGCGGTGAGGTTGCGAATTGCAATCAAAGGCTAACCCCCCTCACTTTTGAAGGGCTATGGTGGCTGACACAGAACTCACATCAGAGATGTCATCAACTTTACGCTACTTTGCCTAAAGAGACAACATATTTACGAAATGTGCTCTGCAGAGCAGTTTGTCCGTTTAGGGCTACTGTAGAAACAACAATGTTGTAAATCTGTATACATTTCTGTTTGGGAAGAAATACAATGTTAGTCAAAAGTGCCCCAGAACTGTTTGCTTTCCTACATTCTTCGAAATACTTTCTTTTGTGTTCAACGGAACAAATACATTTCTAAAGCAGTTTTCCTTACTAAGTCAATGGTGGCAAAGAACCTTCTGGTTACACGCATTCTTTCAAATATTTTTCTTTTTGCAAAAAGAAAAGAACTTTTTGGTTACATGCATTCTTTCAAATATTTTTCTTTGTGTACAGAACAACTTGAGGCTGAGTAAATGAAGACAGAATTTTCCTTTAAGCTTGAGCTGTTCCTTTAAGTAGGAATGAAAGCCCCAGAAATATTTTTAGATAGAGTTTTTTCATGCTACTGTTGTAGAGCATGCAAATAGAATTTGTTTTTAAATCAAGATGCTTCAAAAAAAAAAAAAAACATGGTTCCAATCTAAACGCTGTTCTGTTTGTTAATCTTTCCATTTTCCATAAAGCAGACAGTTTACAAAGAGCAACCAAGCTCAACTCATTGTGAGTCGATGCCAGCGTTCCAGAGAACAATGTTGTGCAGTGTTGTCAATATTTCATTCTGCAAGGCCACAGTCTGTGGAATTGGATAGAAAATCTTAATGAGAATGAAATGTTGTCTATTGACTCAGCTGGAGTGTCAAGAGAGTTGGCTACACTAGATCTCACTCAGTTAGGTTGTCCTCCCAGAATGCAAAGTACCTGCATTTGCTATTTTATAGTATTACCACACAGGTCACCCTTAAAAATGTTAAAATGAGGAAACAATTGAAGAAAATTTGAATTATTCAACCAAAAAATGGTCCCAATTTCACATATTAGGAATAAAAAAGACTATGATAAAGTCAATGGGGACCGATTTTTGATGAACTGTTCCTTTAAGAGATCATTCTTTAGCGTACCACTGTTCGACAGTTCAACAGGAGATAAAGGTTCACGTTGATGCAGGGTTTTTCTCTTTTTAAGCTCACTGTTTGCACAATGAATGATGTCCAAAATACATGGAAAGGGTCATGTGACATCCACATTGCTCTGATTGGCCAATTAACCCGTCAGTGCAATAAGTCCCGCCTGTTATGTTTGAGACAGGTCCACAAAACCACGTAAATTACTCATATATGCCATATTAAAATGATCATTATTTTTGTAAATTTAATGTAGCTTATACATCAGTTCATTTCAACAAACAGTATAAATAGATTTATTGTATTATAACATGTTGATAACGGTAAAGATTTTACTTCTTATGCTTTTAACCCAGAAACCATGTAAAAAAAACTAATTCCACTCATGCCTCATTCCATCACGCACACATTTTCTTCCTATTCACCCCACGGTCTCGAAGTCATCTGGTATTTTTCTGTGGTACAAATCCCTGGTCTCTTTCATTGGATTTAATAGGTGAGCGCTGTGACCTTCCAGTCCCAGGGCTGTGGAGCTGAGAGGTGTGACAGGCAGTGGCTCTTCTGTGTAGTTTTAATTAACACTGGCACTGGGAGATTGATGGAAAGAAGACGCGGGTTGTCGGCAAGGCTTCGCCGCTGGCGGGGGGTCGCAATTAAAACTCCGTGGCGCGCGAGCAACAGGATGAAGGGACAATGTGGGGTGGAGAGAGAGGGATTATGAGACGGATGAGAACTCGAATGTTGACGCAAACCAAAATTTTATGTGGATGTGCGTATGGCTGCTCGGGGAATACGGCGGATTGAAATTTATTTCTAATAATGTCATTAGGTCCTGTTGAAATAGCATGCGTTCGTGTGCGTGTGGTTATTTCGCTTTAGATGTTCATACGTACATTGTGTGAATGCTACTTGCTGCATGAGAGTGAACGAACATCTGATGCTGAGCAAGGCCTTAAAGGTGCATTCGGATTTAGTGGCACTGACATTATAAAAATCCTAATTTGCGACCCTAATCTGTGTGTACTGAACTATAAACACTTTTTGAAGATGAGATGAATGATGGGTTGACATGGCATGACAGAATACAGCTGTCTTTTATGCAGGAGTCGAATATAAAAGTGAAAGCAGAAGTACACTCTGATAAAGATGAATTATAATTTAATTAACTATAGTTAATTTGCTGCACAAGACCAATTGTAATGGCTCTTATGTTTTAGATACTGACCTCTTTCATCTCTTATTGAAGAATAGAATGAATGTCGTGTTTTAGTTTGATTTATAATTCAGTTGGCTTTATGTGCAACAGTATAACACTTTGTGCTTCGATTTTCTACATGAGCATTCATGCATAAATGTTATCATTACACCTTTGGTTGCAAAGAAAACTAATCATGACACATTTTGTTGTGAATATGGTGTTTTTACAATGCATTTGAATCCTGTAACTGGTTTGACCGATGTCAGAATCTAAATTACAGTATATGTGTGTAATTAGGTTCAATAAAAGGAAGGAGGCGGGAAACGGCGAACATTCAAATAAAGTTTTAATTATATAAACAAACAAAAACACGGAAGTAAAATACTGGCAGCCACCTCACGGTCAACTGCTGGCCATAACATAAGATACAACGTAAAACATACGTCCGGGCCCATGCCTTTTTTTTTAATGTAGGTAAGTTATAGACAAATTATCTGTCATAAGTAAATACTTTTTTCTGGTTTTAATAGTCTCGAGGTCAATGCCTGCATTTTCCCCCAAAGCGAATCTACAAATCTTTGTCATTATCAGAAATTATAATGTCTTTGAAATTAACCACATTAATAAACATCAGTAGGCCTCCATCTATATATCAGATCATAGCACATCCCTGCCATCCTCTTACATTTTAAGTTTCCTGAATTTGAAAGCTGCATATCCTCATATTTCCTTTCCTTATATTTTGAACACAAAGCAGGTGGTCTGATGACGTCTGCCATCACAGCTATTGCTTTACTTCACTGGTTCACCCTATAATGTAACAGCGCAAAAAAACGTGTACCATACATGCCTGTTCACTTGTCTAAATGTTCACAGATCTATATGTTTTTAACAGGGTCTAATGGAATTCACAGAAACGTTGGACCTGTTGTTGTTTGCAAGTTTTCTGGCTGTCAGGTGTGTACACACCAGCTTGGCAATGTGAGAGGAGGGAAAACATATTAAATTAGTTTTAATGTCACAGGTGTTACAGGAGAATTTGTAAAATTTAGTCAATTGCAGATTGTTTCAGTGTGATTTTGGTTAACTTTTTGGAACTTTTTGGTTTTCGAGCAAGTACATTAAAAGTCAAAACCGTCTCTTTAGCCCGGAATTTCAAGGGGAAAAGGGCATTTAACCAAAAAATTATTCACGAGTCATCGTTTACGCACCCTCAAGTTGTTCTTAACGTGTAGAATATTTATTGTGCTGCCAAACACAAAGAAAGATATTTTGAAGAATGTTTTTAACCAAACAGTTCAAGGGCACTATTGACTACCATAGTAAGAAAATAAACTACTATTATATTCAATGGTGGCCCAGATCTCTTTGGTTTCCATATTCTTCCAAATATCTTCCCTTGTGTTCAACAGAACAACATTTCTTTAAACAGTCTTGGAAAAACTTAATGGTGACTTAATGATTGCAGAATTTTCATTTTTGGGTAAACTGCCTCTTTAAATCATGTCGGGTAAACTGTCAATGTTTGCCCTGCCTTTTTCTCTAATATCAAATAATCATAAACTAATATAAAAAATCAGTTATTGTTTACCTCAGCGGAATCACAAGTTGTGTTAATCCTTTAGTTGTTGTGTTTCTGCTTCAGCTTGGTATGTGACCAAATATGTGAAAGGCACATTCATAATCACAATATTCCTGTAAATACATCACCACTTTCACTCATCAGAGGAGCTACAAATGAGACAAGATGAGACACTGTTCCCACAACCCGCCAGAATTAAGGGGTCACGGCCACTGCGCACTCCAGGCCAAAGCTCAATTCTGTTGCGCTCTCGATTCTATTCCCATCAGAAGTAATTTAGCAGATACAACCCCAAGCAAAGAAACCAGCAGTTCTGATTTCATTGACTTGAAAACGCTGATGCAGACTGGAACTGAATAGAACTTGACAGGTTTTTATATTAAGATGCTTCCTTGTGCTCTAATGTAGTTTACAGTGATTATGTTGAATGTAAATAGCTTTCTTAAATCATTCAACAGATCTACAAATTCAACCCGGACATATTTTTCATATTTTCATAAAACATCAACATCCAGCTTTTAAAAGATTACATTTGCATTCGCTATTCAGTTAAGTATTTTTTTTGCTCTTTGTGAGAATTGAATGTGAAGCCGTACGGGCAGGCAGACATTTTTTGACTGTTAGTGAATAATGTGTTTCTTTAGCAAGTGTACGACAGCTTTTGGTATTTGAACTCAAAGCATTTCCATATGTTTATCTCTGAGAGACTAACAACCCTGAGGATGTATTATAACCCGAGGAACATTTGTTAATCTACTGGCAGAGCACTGGCATAAAAATCATACCATGATGTCTAAGGCTTGTTTTTGCTCCAGCTGCGGCTTAAGAAGCTCTGCCTGGTGTTTGACAACATGAAAGAGGGCAAGTTTCAAGCAAAAAAGTGTGAAGCCTAATTTAAATTCTCCCTTTCCAAATCCTGAAAAGATCTAAACATGCTTAGCGTGCAATATCTGAACAGAACATGGAGGCTTTTTTGAACAGGATCTTATTAACATTTATAGATTTTGTTGAGGCAGAACTCCATCCACTCAGTGAATAAACACTTCAACTTTTAGGCTCTGTAATGCATCTCAACACTCACTTGCATACTCCCAAAAGTTGATTTGAAGAGGTAGACCGTCAGCAGGCAGACGTTAGCGGATCCTGTCGCCATGGGCACCTTTTCCAAAGGTGTGAGTGTTGTCTTTTTATAGAGACGTGTTAGTGTGTTCATTCACACCCACATTCTAGACTCTTGGAGTCCATGTCCACTGGCTACGGGCCGGCTACTTACCTTCTATCCAGCATACAAGAAAGTTAAACGTGGACACAATCCTTTGTACTACTTCTACTTTTTCCACTCTTTGTGGTAGATGTTTATCAGAGACTAAGTGCAAAAAGCCTTAAGGGACAGTTGACCCGAAAATGAAAATTGTGTCATCATATTCTCTCCCACTAAAACAAAAGAAGATATTTTGAAGAATGTTAATAACCGTTGGTCCACATTGACTTGGTTATGTTTTCATACAAAAGAAGTGAATGGGACCAACATTTTTTTTTACACCAAAATTCTTTAAGATGTCTTCTTTTTTGTTTTGCAGGAGAAAGAAAGAAAGTCATGCAGGTTTGAAATGTCAACATGTAAATGATGACTGAATTGAGTTTTTGTGTGTACTACTCCTTTCAGACAGTCCACTTGGTGATTATCTTGTTGACACCCCCAGTGCTTTTCAATGTACAATAACTCTTTTATACTCGTTTGTACTGTTGAGTATTATGTTTATGTTTTGAATACAAAGACAATAGAAGTGTCATATTTGTTTGTAGCCTAGTTATACTTGAAAAAGTAAATTAATAGCCATTGCTTTTACAAAAACCTAATTTGCTTAAACTGTAAAGTGGGACCTACAATACCGTATTGAGAATAATGATATTCTCTTATATTTTCTATCTTGTCCTTTTTATACAGTCTCTAGTTAACGCACACAAACAGAATAATCGTCCATTATTTTGCTCAAATAAGTCTTCTTTTCTTCTAGCTTTCTTTTGCGGCCACGACTCCTGTGCTGGCGGACAAGAAGAAATATCCGAACTTCTTCAGGACGGTCCCTTCAGATAACGCCGTGAACCCTGCTGTGGTGAAGTTTCTCAACTTTTACAACTGGAGCCGGGTGGGAACCCTGACCCAGGACGTCCAGCGCTTTTCTGAGGTATGACTGAAGACTGAGAATCTAAAGTGAAAAAATGCATACATACAGAATGAGGCTTGAAGCAAGGAATCAAAACAATGTGGATTATTAAATCTCTGTCTTATACAAATGTTTATAATATGTTATATGTCTACTTTCTCCCAAGAAATACTTGTGATATGAGCATTTCTCATTGGAGAAATTACATTTTATATGTAATAACAGGATTCCTGCTCACCAGAGCGCTTCTCTCTTTCACTGTTTTTCAAAAAATACAATCAGATACTGTAGAGTCGTCTGTGAAATTAATGTCAAGCTCATTTAATGAAATATAATTGAAATTGAAATTAAAGTGAAGAAAATAAGTAGATTAGTTAGAGTTAGTGGTTTATGGATACGTGGAATATGTGTTTGTGTGTTTATTGTAAGCCTCTGGAAATTCCTTCCTCCATAGGGACATGTAGTCGAAACCCTCCAGGGGCAAGTAGATATTAGCGTTACTTTCTCACACAACTGCTCCATGGAAACAGCTTTCTGCCAGAGTTCAAAGTATTCCTCAGGTGATAGATCTAAAACCTGGATCAACATCTACTTTGACATACAGATCCACCTAGGCACGTATCAGATGAACTGCTAGTGCTTGTTAATCCTGCTGATTTTGCGTCTGTTTAAGGTCTGTAGTTTTAATTGCTCATAAAAAAAGCAGAATGTTGTTAGATGGTCAATGTTTCTATATATGCATAAAGATTTTATTACTGAAGGCCTAGAGGCCACTTTACAGTTGGTCACTATTCCTGTGGCTGGATGTGATAATATATTATTGTTGGAATGAACAACTGGTCATAATGTTTGACAATATGATCACTAATAACGTCATTACTGTCATTTATTTTGAGAGGACATCTTTTTGTGGCTTGTGGTATGAGCAGCAGCATAAAATGCACTTTGTTCTAAAAATGATGAATCAGGCGGATCCAGAATGCAGACAATTTCTGAAACTATTTTCTACTCATAATTTTTTATTGCTTGGCTGTTGACAGAGACAAATCAAATCAAACATTAAAATCACAAAACATTTACTTTCGCATTCAACAATTAATCGGTCACTGGTTGCTCTCTAAGAGCTCATCAGATTTTATGAAGTTGTTTCATTTAGCCAAAGTATCAACTTATTCTCAGATATTGCTCCTAAAATGGAGGAATAAAATCAAACAAATAATTATTAAAATACAGTAAATGAATAGAGTTGTTAAATGAATGTAGATTGTATAGGGTACAATAATTTAGATTTGGGTAGGCTGAATTTAATGAGAAATGTTTGACATCTTATTGACATTATCAACAATGAATTTCGATTGCAAACATGGAAAATCTGAGCTCATTTGTGATGATTTCTTCGTCTTAATAAAGTTTCCATTTGGTCTCACTTTTGTCTAGGTGAAATATTTGAGAAATTACATAAATTTCATCTGTGATTATTCTTTTTTTATGCCTGCACTTGACTGCAGCATCTCATGGTAGATGCATCACGTGAGCTCCCGTTCGCCTCAATTTTTTGCACTGTTGGACACATCCACATCTGTAAAAGCTAAATCATTGATTTTCAGTCATTTTTTTCTGGTAATCACATGTGATCACGCCTTTATTTGTAGCCCTTACTTGTAGTTCAAACTGAATTGAGTCTGCTATCACTTCATACTCATGTTGTATCTGATCAGACTGACATAAAAGGCACACCCGGTCTCCTTTACTATTAAAAGGAAAGCACCGCGTTATTTTGGACATCTCCCTTTATAAAATCTGATGTGATTATTGAAAAAACACCGTAAAGCATTTGAAAGCTCACATACTGTATCTGAATGACTGAACAGCATTTGGCTTTATAGGCTTTGGGGGGATAAAAAGTCACAGGAAGAGTTGTGGAAGGTATAAATCCCTTTATCTTTACCTCCGGATGGAGTTGTCGGATAAACCCGATCAGATCAGGCTGTCTGAGGAGGGCATGGGAATCCTGATTTGCATGTCTATACCAGTGTCACGCTCTCTCACCCCATTGACGCTGTACGGCAGGATAGCTGCCCGCATCGCGTGATGTGACATTACCGGAGGAGGTGCATCTGTTGTGTCACCGCTGGCCATTTCTCGACAACTAGGATTTCTAAATTGTTTAGATCTTATGCCATGGATCAAAGTCCTTTCCACCTTACTGTCTGAATAAACAAGTAGACTATTATGTGCATTTCTATGTCTGTTGTGCATGACTGCTCTGGGTTTCTATCTCAGCTCTCATTCTGGCTGGTCAAATGAAGTAAATAAGCACTTGTCCGACTTGAGCTAGATATCTGACATATTGCAGGAGCCAATGTCTATGTTTACATCTGTATTTTCCTCCATTTATAATTTTATATTTGCACGATATAAAAAGGATCAATTTAATCTATTTTATTATTAACACATCGTCACTGATCCTTCAAAACCTTGGATGTCAAATTCACAGTTTTCAGGAAATGGAAAAAAACACTGTAGTTTTTAAATGATTACACTCTCAAAGTCGATGAGCACTTTTTAATACTTTTTATTGGTTAGATATTTGAAAAGCCCAGTGACAAACATTTAGGGGCGGTTTTCCTGAAGCCTAGTCCCAGACTAGTTAAATGTTAAGAGACGTCGTCATCGAAAACAACTTATCTTAAAATATATCAGTGCGATTGTATTGAATATATTGAATATATTTTTTTGTCAAGTATGTTTTTTAAAACAATTTAAATATTCAAATTTAACTAAGGCCTAGTCCTGGTTTAAACAAATACTGTCTGAGAAACTGCCCCAAAGTGTGACTAATAAAAATGGTTTATGGCGAAAAATTAAAATCACAAAATATGGAGATACAAGGTTTCAGAAGGACAGCAGCGATATGCTTTATATATAACGTGTGTATGAAATCTCTATAGACTCTAAAAGTAGTTAATAGTTAAATAGTTACATTAAAACACTATAAAAATATAACTTTATAAGCTACAGTATAAATACATGTAAATCTATGTCTGAAATTGAAAGTCTTAAATTGCTTACACGGATAATTTGGTTAGAATGACCATCTCACATGCGTCACCGACTAACCTAAGGATGTATACCTCTCTCGCCCCTTTATCACCATCTCACTCTCTCTTTCTCTCTGGATGTGAGAAAATGAGAGAAAGTGAGCATTCAAAGCAGGTCACCATAGGATATTCTCTACTGTATATGTACTGTCCTCTTCTACACCAATGAGTTCCATTAGTAGTGACCCACTGAATACACTCCAGTAGTTTCAGTGATGGGTCTCTATTATATACTGTAGTGCATGTACTGTATGTGTGTGGGTTTTGTATGTGAGTGAGCTATCAACTCCAGACGACAATGTTGTTGTGAAGTATCAATAAACAAAATAAAAAGTGTTTCTTCTAGGAAACAGTGCAGTGTTTCAATAAACCCCTTAGTGATAGTTTACCCAAAAGATGAAAATTCTTTCATGATTTACTTTGTGTGACATTCGTACATATGCAAAACACAAAATGTAGAAGACTGTTGGTAACCAAAGAGCATTGGACCCCATTGACTTCAATTGTATGGCCACAAAACCATTGAGACATTTTCTTTTTATATCTTTTTTTTGTGATTCATAGAAGAAAGAGTCATGTGCATGTTTTGATCAACATGAAATTAATTTGTATTTTTTGGTATATTACTAATGCTTTTCCTAAATTTAAACAGGGACCTCAGCAATAGATCTTTATTCAGATACATGTGTAAATCCACGTGCATCAGGTTATGTGTGCGCCTGTTATGTTTCTGCTTGTTGGAACAGTGATTAAACGTTCAGGCAACACAAGCACAATCGGCCGCCTCAGCCGAGCTAATTGCATTCCCCAAGGAGAGGATTCAAGCACATCTAAGTCATCTGATTCTCCTTTTAAGAAACCAACCTCACAGGCGGTCCTATCTCTGGGCATCAGCTTGTGAGAGCATGCTAGCCATTGTGTTTTGCCCTGCGCCTGTTCACGTCTGCTTAGTTTAAAGTCTCATTAAAATCCATTCTATAAATAGATACATACGTCCCTCTCTGCCACAGCGAGGCAAATGCGTCAGCTGTTCCCCGCTGTTGTGGGCATTGTTTCTGACCCATACCTATAATGCGTTCGCTGCTCCTGGAGGACAAGGGAATCCCGGTGCTACGGACCAATCCAGTATAGACTTGTCTGTAATTATGTGAAGCTGAATTTGGCTTTCTGTCGCATCTGTACCCCAGAACACAGGTGCATGCGGCCAGTGGGAATATATGGGTAGAAAAATAAAACAAAGCAAGCGTAGAACGTCTGAACCAGAGAAATGTAGTCATCAAGCATGTCTGATTTATTCACCCGTATATTGTAGGTTCATGAGGTTTAAAGAGCTATAAATGTGCATTTTATGACTTTGGTGAGCCAATGGATGTTTTTAGTTCATCAATTAAATTTAATGAATTGAAAGTAATTTTAAAAAACTATCATAAACATTTTTTTAAACTGTGAATTAAATAGAAATATGTTTTCTACTTCAGTATTTATTGTGCTGTTTTGAGTTATATATATATAAAAATTCTGTCATCATTCATTTACGCTTTTGTCAATCAAAATCTTTAAATTACTATTTGTTTTCTGTGGAACATAAAAGAGTAATAAGCAATGTCTCCATTGATTTGTGTCCATACAATGGAAGTCAATGGGTGCCTGAATGTGGCTTTCTGTCGCATCTATACCCCAGAACACAGGTGCATGCGGCAGGTGGGAATATTTGGGCACAAAAAAAAAACAAGGCAAGCGTAGAACATCTGAAACAGAGAAATGTAGACGCCAAGCGTGTCTGATTTATTCACCCAGTATACTGTAGGCTTATGAGCTTTAAAGAGCTATAAATGTGCATTTTAGGTGTCCTTTTATAACTTTGGTGACTTTTTTAAGCCGATGGATGTTTTTTAGTTAAAAATTTTTATAATCAATTTATTTTTCATACTGAAAGAGTTTGTAAATTTAATGAATCGAAAATAATTATGAAAAATTATCATAAACATTTTTAAAACTGTGAACTAAATAGAAATATGTTTTCTGCTTCATTATTAATTGTGCTGTTTTGATTTATATATATTTTCACACAAAAATTGAAATTCTGTCATCATGTATTCACCCTTATGTCATTTAAAATATTTGGAATGCAAAAGAGGACGGAGAAATGTCTCCATTCTTTTGCGTCCAAACAATAGATGCCTGTATTGTTTGGTTACAACATTTAAAATATCTTCTTTTGTGTTCTTTAGAAGATATGAAATGAAATGATCATAGTGCATCTACAGCGCACATACTGTATTCAGACAAAGTTTGTCAGTAACGGGTCACATTATCAGGCCACTGTACTCTGTCAGGCCTCATCTTACCGTCAACATCAGAAAGAAAATCCTAGCTGACACTCACACACCTTCTATATATATCTCAGCACAGCCAGATTTGCAGAGCCCGTCCGCACGGGGACCTGAACAGCACGAGAAATGTGTCTGATGATAGACTGCTGTGGGTTTTAAAAAGGCAAGAAAAATAAGCAAGTAACACGGCAAACTGTGACCCACACTCCTCCTGTTAATTCATCATCTACACGGCTGGCATGGCAGCTGGAAGGAGATGATATTGCTTCTTGGTGTCAGGATGACTGGTGGATCTCTGTTATGCCAAGAGTAAAGTGAGAAGAGGATCTGCGAGTGTACATATTGTATATACAGTGGCCCCAAAAATTGGACACTATGATGGAAAGCAATGCATTAGATTCTTAAGTATAAAACCAATTGGAAAAAAGAAGAACAAGCACACTTTTCAAGCACAAAAAGGATCCTTAGTGATCCTTCAACAGTTACTGACTCTTGAGTTGCTCCAAATCTTTCTTTGTTCTGATGAACACAGAGAAAGATATTTGGAAGAATGCATGTAACCAAACAGTTTTTGGCCACCATTGACTACCATTGTAAGAAAATTACAGTAATAGTCAAAAGTGCTCCTTAACTATTTTACTTTCCTACATTCTTCAAAATATCTTCTTTTTTGTTCAACAGAACAAAGATATTTATAAAGCCATTTATCCTACTATGGGTGTCAATGTTGGCAAAGAACTGTTTGGTTAAAAGCATTCTTCTAAATATCTTTCTCTGTGTTCATCAGAACAAAGAAATCTATACAGATTTGGAACAACTTGAAGGTGAGTCAATGAAGACAGGATTTTCATTTTAGGGTGAACTGTTCTTTCAAAGTCACTATTGAAATCTGAACAGCAGTCAGCAGACATACATCTTTTTAAAATTGTTGCCATTAATCCAGCACGGCTCTGTGTTTCTGGGTGAGAAGAATGCCGGGTTTGTGGCTTCCTGACACCCAGTTTTGTGCACTTGTCTCTCTCACCACCTGATTCATGTGGTTTCCGTTTTACTGTTTTTACTGGGTTCATTTGACAGGTCAGTGCATAAATGCATTACGCATTTCACATCACATCATGCTCATTTTTCCTCAGCTTTAGGACAGCTCTCAAATCCCATAATCCTTTGGAGCTCCTTTACTTCACAGCGCCCACCCGTCTCCCTCTCTCACCCACTGTCTCTCTTTCTCTCATTCTCTTGTTTAAATCTCCCCATCAGGAGGTCCCCTGTGCTCACACAGACCACACACTCAAGTTGTTTATGCATGCTCATCAGATCGACACTTGTACTATTGTCCGACGACCACACACAAACACGCTCATGTGGAGAGGGGTTTCCAGGATCCGCCGGCATTAAGCCGCAAATATGCTCATTGCATTAGTAATCAAAACAATGTGGGCCAGCAGGGCTTTTTAGGTAAAGTCTGACAGGGTGACCTCAGGCTTCTGGAACAATTCGAGGCCATTGTACACCTGAGATTAAAAAATGACCCGACCACAAGTGCTCGGTCAAAGCAGATTGACAGTAGAGATGAAATGTGAGAATCCATCCCTGAGTACTACTACAATATAAACGTTAAAGCAATGCAGTAAACATTTCAGAGAGGTAAGACCCCCAAAATATATTCCAAAAGCTTCGGGGCCCCCATATTTATGTCGACTCTGTTGTAAAATATTAACAAAATACAGAAAAGCATGTAAAGAATTATTTATGTGTGATTTTACTACAGGAAACTGTAGTACAAGCTATATATAGTATAGTGTTTTTAAAAGTACTATACTACTTAAATTTACTAAAATGTTGAACTTGAATTTACTTGTAAACATTAAAATATACTTGAGTATTTACTTTACTTAACACTACAGATAATACTATAGTATATTATTCTTACTGTACTATACTGTACTATGGTATACTATTCAAGTTATACTATACTGTACAATAGTTACTATAATGTACTATCATATACTACCGTAAATACTATGTTTTTTTATTCTAAGTACACAATACTGTACCATAGTTACTATAATATACTACTGTATACTACAGTTTACAGGCTTACTACAGTAAATACTATATGATACATAGCCGCCGGAAGTAGGAGTGCTGCAGTACACCCTGGCCTCTCTCGAAAGAAAAACGTAAACAGTGTAAAAAATAAATAAATAAAAATGCTTTATCAAAAAATAAATATAATACATTTTATTACTTTGTCTTTTTATTAATATCCATTGAAACATGAATTACTTTACTGTAAAAGGTCACCACAATGACAACACAACTGTCTCACGACATAAAAGCATTTGTTAGTGAAGGTCAAGTGTCACGAGCGGTCTTGTTGTCCAAATGGCACAAAAACGAATTTCCGACTTTTTTACTGGACAATTTGGACATTAATGCTCTCGAGCGGACTTCATCAGCGTCAAATAGAAAAAAAGGCCACATTCGGTGTTATGCATGCAGGCCAGCAGTATTGTAAGACAATTATTTCTTTAATTGAGATTGTGGCTGATAGGTCTACATTCAGAATGTGTACGGGTTGATGTGAATGTGCTGTCACCGTGCAGCGTGCAGTTTTGTTTAATCGTGTGAATGGTTAGTTTGTGGTTTATTACAGGTTGATGTTTGGGTGCAGCTTGTAGTTTCGTACAGTAGATTGTGCTTTGGCTTTAGGCATACATACAAATACTTGTTTATATGTTTGTTTTTATGTTGTATCTCAATCACACTATCATCCTTCTTTATTCTCAGCAGCAGCTCATTTTTGATTCCGTTATTTTTTTTACATTCAACTTAAACGGCTTACCCATCGCACAGTCTTAACTTTAGCCCTGGCAACAACAAAAAATCTCAGCACCCCCTACTCAAAATACGTCCCTGCGTCTATATTCTAATTACACCATACTGTTCCATAGGAAGTCTAATATATTACAGTTTACAGGCTCACTACGGTAAATACTATAGTCAACTATTTTAATTACACTTTACTGTATCATAGTTACTATAATAATACTACAGTATGCTACAGTTTACAAGCTTACTACATTAAATACTATAGTGTACTATTCTGGTTACTCTATACTGTACTATAGTTACGATAAAATACTACAATTTACAACAGTTTACTTCAGTAAATATTACTGTACTGTACTGTACAAACTGTACAGTACTTAAGATAATACACTGTATAATATACAACAGTATTTTTATGTGGCCCACCACAAAATGTGTCATATTAAGGTGAAGAAAAGATGATAATAAATCCCACAGAGCTAAGAATGGATCAGATTGAAAAAGTTGAAAGGGAATGCGTGTAAACCAGTGGATGTGTTGTTGATATTTTAGGAACAGATTTGAGGTTTGAAATTATCTCTTTCTTTCCTTCTATTGTGTTACACAATACAGCAGAGCTCAGCCGTATATGGCTTTCATTCTCACACCATAAATCTTTATGTAGGACGGGAGGTATTGAGACTTTATTTGCAAGGGACTGGACCATTTTTCAAAAAGCATCCATTGACAAGGATGGATGAGGTCTGTGGGGAACTCAGCTCGAAGCACACGGAGGTGGAGTCTTGTTTTATCCAAAGCCCTATGGGGGAACGGGGGACCACTGGAGAACAGGCATGCCTGCAGTCTCCAAGCTGATTGGGATTCAGGGGAAATGTGAGATCGGCAGGAGATTAGAGTGAATTGAGACATTCTTCAGAGGAAGGGAATGTTGCTTTTGATTGGGTACTTTTCTGGGTGGTTCGCCATCCGCAAACCATGTTCTCCTTGTGTTCTCTTTCATTTCCGACTCCCGCTCTGTCACTCACTCACTGGCGCTCTTGTATGTCTCTGACAGGTGCGGAATGATTTGACCAATGAGCTGGAGAAGGCAGACATCCAGATTGCAGACACAGAGAGTTTCTCTAATGATCCCTGTGTGAATGTGAAGAAACTGAAGGTAAGAGAGCTCCTAGTCCCCGCTTAAAAACCATCACTAGCTAGGAAACTCACAATGTCCCACTAATGTATTGTGTCATATATTAAATATTATAACAATGCACTGACCTTTCAACCATGTTACATTCAACCATGAAACATATTTATACACTCCATATAATACACGGCATGTATGTAGGCTTATAGAATGTTTGTGTTCCAGATGGAAATACTATGGGTTATCAACAGGGAAAGAGAGCCAGATGGTTGCCAGTTAATACTTTCTTCTGTGACGGTTAATGTCATTAAATTAACAAATCTCACGCATGAGGTGCTTGCTCCTTTAAAATGCTAATAGATGGATACATTCATCAATGAGATGCACCGGTATTGAAGTATTGAATTTGTTCATGAGTAGGCTAGTATTTAATCACAATGTCAAAGCCGCTCATTAAATATTTGAGAACCTCTTAAGAATTTGTAATGAATACCACTTGGAAACATTTTTGCAAACTTCTTATAACTGATTAAAAACTAAGTTTTCATAAATCTGGCTTCAGGGTTACACAGCTGACTCTCATATGCTAATGAGGTGTCATTGTCCTAACACGTTTTTACATTACAGATTTACCTTTTGTTGTGATTAGTAATTTTTATAAGCAGTTGAAGTTGAAAGGATGCCGTGACAGTATCATTTGGGAGTTTGGTTTATCTAAATAGCAATTGTTCCATTGTTTGCTACTCCTCTAACCTTGCAATTTCCAGCTAAAGGTTTATTCCCTCACCTTTTTTGCTGACTCCACTGCAATTTTCACTCACCGTGAAACCATTTTGACTTCTAGTACTAGCCTGACTTAGTACCTCCATTATCACAATTTCCCAAATGGCAGAGAACTGCTGAAGAATTATTTCTTCAGACTCTGCAGGGTCAAATTTTTTACTCTGTAAAATCATTTTTTTTAGTAAAAGTATAGTTGACATTGAATCAGAATTTGGGAAAACAATCCGTAAACAAGGTTGACATACTAAAAGGGACAGTTCACCCTAAAATAAAAATTCTGTCATCATTAAATCACCCTCATGTTGTTTAAAATCTGTTTAAATTTATTTTTTTCTGATGAACAGATAGATATTTGGAAGAATGCTTGTAACCAAACAGTTCTTTGCCTCCATTGACCACCATAGTAGGAAAATTTGCTTTATATTTTTCTTTGTTCGGTTGAACACAAAAGAAGATATTTGTAGAAGAATGTAGGAACAGTTCTGGGGCACTTTTGACGACTATTGTAATTTTTCCTTCTATGGTAGTCAATGGTGGCAAATAACTGTTTGGTTGCAAGCATTCTTCCAAATATCTTTCCGTTCATCAGAAGGATGAATTACAATAGTGGTCAAAAGTGCCCCAGAACTGTTCTTACATTCTTCAAAATATATATTTTTGTGTTCAACAGAACAAAGAAATTCATAAAACAATCTTTCCTACTATGGCTGTCAATTGTAGCCAAGAACTGTTTGGTTATTAGCATTCTTCCAAATCTATTTATTAGCATTCTTCCAAATATCTTTCTCTGTGTTTTTCCTTCTATGGTAGTCAATGGTGGCAAAGAACTGTTTGGTTACAAGCATTCTTCCAAAAAGTAAAGAGTAAATGAAGATAGGTTTTTATTTTTGGGTGAACTGTCCCTTTAATATCAAAATAACAAGCATAAATGTCAAGTTTTCAAATCTTTATTCATTGTTGTGTTTTTTACACCCGTATGAAGATATTTTGAGAGATATCATTTTTTTGTCAAAGCAATGGAAGTCAATGGGGGGCAATGTTGATTGGTTACAAATAACAAATAACTTATTTTGTTTTCTGCAGAAAGAAAATCATACAGCAGGTTCGAAATGACATGAGGGTTAGTAAATAATGAAAGGGTGTTCATTAATTGTAGGGCTGGGCGGTATGAAAAAAATATATATAACAGTGTTTTCCAGATTAATACCGGTTCCCTTTCTGTCGGTCTCTCGACGTTGTGTCGAGAACGACAGATGGGGTTCGCCCTTGTGAACCAATCAACTCTGACTACTATAGAAAAGGCCAATGAAATTTGGCGAATGAAATTTGCATGCCGGTCTCCGCCCCCGGATGTCCGGTATAAAATGAAGCCGGCGCGCAGCATTCATTTACCTTTTGTTCTTCAGAGCCTTCGCTCATGACTACGAACAGAACAAATTCAATGAATTCTTCTTCTGCATTGCCGGATCTACGACGTAGAACAGCGGATCGTCCCTACCTGCAGTGACCTTCCCCTGGGCGTCTCGGCGGTTCCGGAGGTGTTAGAGATTTTTTCTAAAAAGGTCCTTTTCAGGACTGAGCAATCTCCAGCGCGGCATGTCCCGCTGTTCTCTTGGGTGCGGCACCCTCATTGAGGAGGGGGATGGACACGATCGCTGCGATAGGTGTCTGGGCGTCCGGCATGCTGAAGCAGCGGTCGTTGACACATTTTGTCCGCACTGCGGGCAGATTGCCATTCAGAAGTTGCGGTGACGGGTGGCTGTCCTCCTACGGGAAACAGCCACCATTTCGTCTGCTTCCCGGGCCGTGACATTGGTGGCTACGGCCCTGAAGTCCGCCTGTATTAGCAGCGCTAGTGATGTGGGACGCGCAGGTTGTTAATCCTTGCGAAGGTGTTTGTAGCCCAACCCGCAGCTCAACAGATGTCTGCTAGGGAGGCGCTTCTGGCAAGTGCCCAGGAGGTGGCTATACCCCATGCGGAGTGAGCCCTCACTGCCAATGGACATGGGAGATTCTGAGATCGGAATGGCGTCGTAACGGCATCCACGACCCAGTGGGCCAGCCTCTGCTTAGAGACAGCCTTCCTCTTCTTACATGCGAAAGCACCTTTCCACCCTCCAGTAGGTTGGGTCAGTGTGCTATCTACCTCTCTTCTTACCCAAACATATGGGTAAGAACAGGTATATCACCAACTTCTCTTCTTACCCAAATACTGGTTAAGAACAGGTATTCCATCCATCACTAAACAAGCACACCCTGGGGGCTGGCTGGGCAGAGCAGCCTTTCCCCTTAGGCCGGGATACCATATGAACTATCACAGATAGCTCTAACCTGACCTAATGCTACCGGACGTCTGTAACACCCCCTCCGTGGGCTGTTCCATCTTATGTATCCTCATGAGAATGGTTCCCACTCCTGGTAACCCATGAGCTTCCCCAAGTGGACCTCCAGCTCGCGGTTAACTACTCAGTCCGCACGTTCCATGCGTTCTCCTCCAAGGACGAGACCATACCTATATCCACCATATTCCTCCCCACGGGTAGGAGGTGGCCTCTGCTATGCATCCCTAATTAAGGAAATTGCGCTTACCCGATGTAAACCCAAGCCGGACGGCCTCTTGCCAGTAGAGAGCTAAGTCCTCCGTCCGTGAAAGGTTACCGGTCAGTGCTGTACCCATCTTTCTCCAAGAAAGCTCTGGAACCCCCCGACCACCACACTGGAAGGTTACAGTTTCGCGAAAGCATCGAGCTGACACGCCCAGGCCTGTTAACGTCGCTTCGCTAGAGATTGTGACGCGATACAGCGTTGTGGCGTTTTCCATAGGCAACCCCATCTGTCGTTCTCGACACAACGTCGAGAGACCTACAGAAAGGGAACGTCTTGGTTACGTATGTAACCTCAGTTCCCTGATGGAGGGAACGAGACATTGTGTCCCTTATGCCACAAACACGTATCGTATTCTGCTGCAGTCGTGAGAGGCTCTCAGGCTATTCAGAACAAGAGATAAAAGAATGCTGCATGCCACTTTCTTTTTATACTGGACATCCGGGGGCGGAGACCGGCATGCAAATTTCATTCGCCAAATTTCATTGGCCCTATTCTATAGTAGTCAGAGTTGATTGGTTCTCAAGGGCGAACCCCATCTGTCGTTCTCGACACAACATCTCGTTCCCTCCATCAGGGAACTGAGGTTACATTTGTAACCAAGACGTTTCCCTGTACATGCCGATATTTTTTATCACATTTTCTACTTAATGAGAGAGAAAATATTGCTGTTGATTGACTTTAAATCCCATTTTATATTGTCATGGTGTTGTATCCCCTATAATAACTGCAAAGTTTAGACTTCTTTAACAACTGAATAGCATGCGAATGTAACTTGCATATATAATATTTAAGCAAATAAATAGAGAACAGGGTTCGAAATTTACATTTTTCCTTGGAAGTACTGGTGCTCCCAACTTCAAGAGTCAGGAGCATCCACCCAAAAATTAATGGTTGAATAGTTGAAAACAAAATAGTAACAATTGTACCATTAAAACATGCATGTGATGTCTGTTGTGTTTTACATAGTGACAATGGCTTTATGATTTCCTGAAATCATATTAACAAAGACTTAAATTAGATGAGAGAGAAAAGTGATTGCATAACGCTGTCAAATATCCTTCTTACTGACCCTTATTTCTCATCATAGCGTATAGAGAAAAATTCAAACTAAAAGCACATCATATTGTATGCTTATATTAATTAGATATGCAACACTTGTGCTGCTGTTCAGCCGCGTGGTGCGCACTCCCATTGCGACGGGAAGGAATTACACTATGTAACATTACCGCTCATGCGCAACACGCATGCAAACATCCAAACGCCTGTGTTTAGGACATTTATACAGAAAAATTGTGATAAAGTAGTGCCGCGAAAGAGACACATTCTGTGTGAATGGCCGGTCACAATGCAACAGTGAAAAGGGACCCCATGGAAACAGTGTCGAACTGCACCGCGTTCCGCACGTTGTTAAAACGACATACACCGGTAATGGGGTATATTAAAAATTAATAAACAAAAATATATGTAACAAATGTAATTAATGTAACAAAAATATACACCGGTGCTCGGTATGAACCGGTATATGCCCAGCCCAAATTTATAGGTGAAAAAAAAAATATATATATATATAAAGTACTCGGGACAAATGTTAAAATTTTAAAAAACTTACCTTAGAGGCCTCACTAAAAGCCAAGTAAAAATTGAGTAATAAGAGTGAATTTCACAAAAGCTGAAATGTCATTAAAATCGCACAAAGCTGCAGTGATTTATCATTAAAAACTAATGCATTTAAAATCATCCAAGAGGATACAAATATGTCACTAAACAAAAAATTCAATGCAGGTGGCCCATAGCATTCAGGGTGTAAAGTATGTGTTGTCTTGTGACAGTGGTGGTGGTGGTGACTGACGTCCTGGGGTGCTTGGTTTTTATCTAGGTTGCATTCGAAGAATCCTGTAGTTGCCAGAACTATAGAGGCTCACTGCTCGAGGCTTTCGCAGGCTTTCTGATCCCTGCCTATTAAGACTGTACATGACCCAAGTTGGTCCAGAAAGAGACGCGGAATCATTCACACAATGGCTCTGGTCTCTCAGCGTGTCATTTGGCAATGCTGAAGCGCAGGGGTGGTATTGAGGCAAACGAGAAGCCGTTGATGACAGTCTCTGAACAACTGTTTGCCACAAGCCACACGCTGTTTAATTTCGCATTCGCTGTTGAACCCACTTTGAATGCCGCTCCATCTCGAATACTGTTTACAGTCATTGTTGCAAAATTCCCCCCTTATTTCAGCTCTTAAAATGATCATAAAAACTATCGACGCTCTGATCTTTCATCTAGAGGCTACCGGTTTGAGAGCCGATGACAAATCTGTGGTCCACCAACCGTAGTCATTATTTTCTCTCTCGCTTGAACACGATAGTTCTCATCTTGAGCAGCTCATTAGTTGTGCATGTTAAATGCTCTGTTTTTTGTTTACTTGAGGAGCCAAAAAAAGCTGGGCATTTATATCCCAACAGATATAACAGTCTTTTGATGGATGGACCTTGAACATTTCCCTGGCTTTAGCTAGAATCAAGGTCAAAATTGGTGAGAGTGGAGATGGGTATTGTGACATCTTATTACATTGAATGTGAAAATAGATGGGTTTCATCAAGAATATACCAATTTCCATCTACGTTGTGTGTCACAATAGTTTCTATTCTTCATGTAATCCTAAAGACCTCGCTTTGGTATGTCAAGTGTGTTTGTGGCAGAAGCAGGATTAGAAACTCAATTTTTTACTTCCCATGCATTCACTAGCATCCTTCACTCTTCACGGGCCTACAGAACAAGTGCATGATGTTCTTATCTCCTCAGAGTCCTTCTAAAATAGATGTCACACCTTTCCCCATCAACTTTCTTCTCCTTCCGTCTGCCACAGCGCTGTGGAGTGGCTGAAGGCCCCATGCCGTGCGTAATACATGGAGACTTTGTTCCAGTGATAGATTGTTCCTTAGCGATGCAGAACTGGTCAGGACGGAAACGCAGTGCTGCAAAGTGATTTAGAGACTCGATCATGCAGCCCAGCCCGTATGCCGGACACAGAGGAAACAATATGGATATGAATCTATTCACGCCATTGACATTAATGTCGCTCTGTAATTGATGGTGTCGCTCGGACATAATGCAATCTCACCCGGCAAAGCTACACCCAAGCTGCGCTTTTGGAAATTGCTTACGCATTTCATGTACTGTGGTCCCCCGTGGGGAGCCAGGCTGCTCTCATGAAAAGCTTGCTTACTTGCTTTTTTATTTTAGGGATTTTATTGATAGAAACAGTGGGGGAACAGACTGTAAATGATAGGGGAAGAGAACGAAACAGCAATGGGAATTGGCAAGAACTAAATTTGTATTATTTTTCCTGATATCTGTGTATTTAATGAAGTGTGTACTATGTAAAACGTTTTTAGCTTTTTTATCATTAAATGAGTGTCTTAGCAGGTCATTCAAGTTAGTTATGCAGGTTAAGGATATTTTGCTTGAGACTGGTGATGGCTTGTGGACCTTATGGATATAATGTCAGACTACTACGGATCGTTAATATGACTTATATTTCACCTTTACAATAAAAAACGTAATTCTACAGAGTTTTTCACGTATAATGTCCAAAAAACTGTAATCGTACGAAATTTGACTGGTTTCACAGATTTTTCACAGATTTTTAAATACGGTCAAAAACGTAAAACAGGGGAGAAACAAAATTTTTCAGAAAAAATATGTTATTTTAAGAATTATTTCTGGCTCCCTATCTGCCAGAATTGTATTTTTTACGGTATATTTTTTACACTGCAGTGTATCTATGTTTATCATTCAAACTTTTTTTGTGAAATGTTCTGCCTGAAAAGTCTGCTTATATTATCTTTCATTAAAATGCCATTTGCTTAGATATTTAATGCATAATGCATACATTCATCAATTTTTAAGTGTGGCTTAAGTGTCTTAAGAGTTTCTATATCTATTATTAAAGTCTTACATTAACCACCTGTTTAATCCTGTTCTCTGTTTGTTTTTTAATAGGACAACGATGTTCGGATCATCATCGGTCAATTTGATGAGAATCTGGCCGCCAAAGTCTTCTGCTGCGTAAGTCTGTCATTTATATCTCTGTTAACTTAACCTGAAACCATTCCAATTTCTAGCACCGGAACACCCAACACAATCTCCGGACAAAAACGTATGGATAATTTTGGCTAAGTATGAATTCATACAATCTTATTCGTAGATTTTAGATTTGCGGCAGTTACGTTTAGAGGTTTAGATGCAGGGTTAGGGGTGGGCCTTCAGTATTGATTATTCTAGTAATCGTACGTTTTTGTAAAATTCACAACGTATGAAATCATACGAATTAGCCACCTTGTAAAATAGTAAATTCCTGTGAGATCAGGTTGGACCATCTTGAAGGGCTTTTGGGATTGATCATACAAACGTATGGGTTTGAATTGCAGGATATTAAACATACTGATAAAAATATAACTTGAATTCACTGTTAGGCGCTTTGAATAAAAGTGTCTACTAAGTGGATAAATGTAAATGCATTAGCATTGAAATTTATCTGTTTTTGTGTGTGCACAAGGCCTATAACCTGAACATGTATGGGAGTAAGTACCAGTGGATCATCCCGGGATGGTATCAAGGGAACTGGTGGGAGCAGGCAAACTCCACTAACTGTACAACTAAGAAGCTGCTGACAGCTATGGAGGGATATATCAGTGTGGATTTTGAGCCCCTCAGTGCCAAACAGACTAAGGGAATTTCAGGAATGGTGAGAATATCAAGTAAAAAGGAAAAACTGATACATTGCCAATTTATCTGATGCTTCTATAACAATACATAATATTTTATTAATATCTTTGATTATTTGATAAATCTATAAAAATGCTGTTCCATGCTCAGCAGCACATCTTTGACACATTTGTTTTCGTCTTCAGACACCGCAGGAATATGCAAGGGAATACAATCGAGAGAGAGAGCAGAAAGGAGTGGAGACCAGCAAATTCCACGGCTTCGCCTACGATGGTATCTGGGTGATAGCGAAGACCCTCACCCGTGTCATGAAGATCCTCAGAGACAAGGAGAGACAAGATATATACCACAACTTTACGGTGGATGACCGCGAGGTGGGCAAGATGGTTCTGGACGTCATGAACGAGACCAACTTCTTCGGAGTAACAGTAAGTTTTTGTTTTATGGGTTTTGTCTACTGTCTGGCAAAATTTCTTCTAAATTTACATGGTTTTATGTGTAAAGATTTGGTTTTCACAAAGGACAATAACAATAACTATGAAGATGACAATTTTTTTGAATATAGGAAAATAGTGGAGTCCATCACTATTATGTATAGCCAATACAGAGAAAATATGATGGCTTTTGGGTGAAAATATTGTTGGGATTGACAGCCAATTCAAACTGTACAAAGGGGAAAAAAGTGCAATAATAATTTATCGTCCTTTGGTTTGGACGCAAATAATTTTTTGTTAGAGTTAACTTTAATGTTTTCATTCCTGGTGTGTATGCATCCTATAGTAACTTCAATGATAGTCTATGCACTCTTGGGTAATATTTTGTTCTTGTTGAGCTTTTATGGTATTTAAATTCCTGCCAACAAAGAATGCAGACTTGCTTTAGTTAAGCACCCCTTTTGGATCTCATTTACAATTATATTAGCTGTCAGGTGTTACTCAAGAAAGTTGTTCCATAATTTCCCCAGAACAGTTAAAAAAACAAGCTCATGTGTTTTAATAAAGAGATAGCTATTTTATTAATGAAGCTATTTAGTGAGTATTTGGTTTAGTACCCATGGTATCAATTATAAAATATGACAAAATAATAATAATACCAAATGATATCCAATATTAAAAGGTACACATTTCTAGTTGGAATAGTCAAGCTCCTAAGGGAGAAGACATCAGATGGCAATGTTTTCCTAAAGAACATTCATGCACATATGGTTACACGTGGGGAAAAAGAGCACTTATTGTCCAAGACACATGTGGAACGCTACTTCAGATGCATTTGATGCATGTCCTTCAAAGTAATGGAATTTGTGATCTCTTCAGGGCCGGTTTAAGGTCTGGATGGCCTCCTGGCGCTCCTGCAAGTTGTACCACTAGAATCTACAGTACAGCGTATCAACTGGCTCTACCAGGATCTATTCATGTCACTTTACATTGAGTTGTCAGATGACATTTCCCAAAGCTAATGCATTGTAAAGGCCATTTTGCGATTACCAGATGCGCTGTCAGTGCAAAACGTCCCAGATATCACGTGAGCGGCAGAGAACCCAAACGCTACTGCAAACGTGCAATGTAGCCAGCAGAATGAGGTCCATGGTTTATTTAGTATGCAGGGAGTGTCCCGTCTGCAGACATCACCATAGTGGGCATCTCTGTGCTTGTATGTTTGTTTATGAGAACACATCGCTGCGGGCTGCCAAAAGTGTGATAAAAGCCAGTCAGCGAATCTAAAGCTAAAATGGAAATTTCCCTTTGTGTAATGAAGAAAAGGTTGTCGGTTTGGGAAAATAAAAATGGAGGTTAAGAGGTGCTGTGGGTATCGGTATGTCCTCCAGCTCTCCGTATTCAGTTTTTCTCCAGTAGTTATCTCTCTTGTGTGATGTGGAGTGGGCTTTATGGCTGCCCCGGCTGACAACTAACAATGCATGTGCCTTAAGATCTCAGGGTAGAAGCTTAATGGAGAGGAAGAAACACAACAACAAAAACACAAGAAAGAGAAAATATTGCTTTAATGCCAGAGATCAGAGCAGAAAGGGGAACAAGATCATGCTAAAAGTGGTTGTTGTAGTTAAATACATTTACACAAACACACAGGTTGACCCAAGTTCAAATCCCGGCTTGTGGTCCTTTCCCCGACCCCACCCCCTCTCTCTCAATCACTTCGCTTCCTGTCCTCTCTAAAATAACTGTCTGTCCAATAAAGGCAAAAATGCCAAAAAATAAACTTATATACTTTTATTATAAATCCTTTAAATGTGCTGTTGTGGTTTTGGCCAAACAACTCGTAGCAAAAGTGTTTTTGAAAGGCATTTGGTGACTGTTAAAAACACATTAGACACAACTTACATGCTTTAAAAGCTAAAGTGTTACTTTTTTCCTGTCAATTCATTTGGATTTTGTCCGTAAAGAATGGACTGTCGCTTGAATTGAGCGTCAGCAGCGCAGCGCAGCAAAAATAGACCCAACGCTGAAATATTCGCTGCTGTGCTGCTTATGTGCCGCTTACGCATGTATTATGAATACTCTCATCTGTTAACATGTGCGCCGGAAGAAAATATGTGCTTACGCGTGAGGAGTGAAAGCGGCGTGATGCATTGCAATGCCTCTGGGGGTGTAGAGCTGACGCCATTGAGACATTCGGATGCATATCTTGACTACAAAAGGTGTAAAGGCTAATGTGTTTTACAGTCGTGGCTAAAAGCTTGTGCTGGGATTGTTGTGTACAGCTGACAGACAACAAGGTTGATTGACAGCTCTTGTTTAATGTGTCTGTTTTCAGCATATATTCACGCGGCTGTGTCACAGCCTCTTTTATCACCAGGCGTTCGACCGGTCAGAAAGGGTTCATTTTGGTTGTGCTTTTATGTAGCATTGGATATGAAATATTCATGATTTTAGCTGAATAATTGTACACAATCTCGAACACAGTCACATAAAACATGACGCCTGTGTGATTTGCGTTGTGACTGCAGCAGATTTAGTGCTCCCCTGAGGACCAGGTTTGTCTCCTGCACAGGTTTGTGTGTCCAGCAGAACGAGCTGTTCTCACTTCTCCGTCAGATTTCGAGTTCTGTTAGTGGAGCTATCGATCGAGTGCCAGCATGCCCCAGGAAGTAAAACATTAGCTTAGAGTCGCCTCGGTGGATCACTTCGAGTAAGAAGTGCACTGGGCTGATTTTGACAGGAGAATGTTAGCTCTGTATTCACTAGTGTGGGCCTGTACTTGCGGTATCTATGGCCAAAGAGTGAATGAATGGTGCAGAATGAATTAAGAATCCAATTACGACAGACACATAACTGATCAATTACAGCATCCCGTTGCAGCAAATTAATCTGTTTACTGTTTGTGTTTTTGGAGATTACATTTTGTACAGTATGTGCACAAACAAATACAGTTAACCACATGTACTTGCAAAGAGAGATATATCCTCTTTAACAGAATTCGCTTTCCAAGGACTACAGAGAATGGCTTGAATTGACTACAGCCCTCTACTTCCCGGGCACATGATGTCAGTATTCCAAGTGCTTTTGATAACCTCAGGCATATGCCAAAAAAGGGGCGAGGCCTTCCTCAATGAAGAGGAAGAGCCGCTGGAGTAATGTTCGTTTATCAGAGATTGTAAACATTTGACTGAGCTACTCGCTTAACTACTTTCACTTTCATCACAGTCCTACATCTGGTAATACAAATTCAGCTACACACATTCTAAGATAATCAACGGTCAAATAACGGCTTCCATGACTTTAACATTGGCTCTGAAAGCTGTTCTGTGTAATACACTGATATTGTGTGTGTGTGCACATACCTCTGTCTAAAACACTTCTATGAAATGTCCTTTGTAGTCCTGCTTGCAGTCTCCTAGTCAATCTGCTTGTTTTATTATCCAACTCGGGTCCAATATAAAAAGGCAAAACTATCGCTTCTGTTATTAGTGATAACTGTCTGATGACATTCCATCCATTGTCATTTCCCTTTCCATAGTAGAAAAAACGTGATCTCTAACAAAGATTGACGTTTGCGTATGCACTAGCAGACCTCCGTTACAGTTCGATCGATCAACATGTTTTTAACTGATGAAGTGAAGTTGACGCCATTTTCACTGTTTATTGCTAAAAGCCAAAGCATGTAAACTCACGTGCACTGAGAGGGGAACCGACAAATCATAACAGCTTGAGGAGCGGAACTCGCTGAAATGGTATGAGTGGCACATCTTCACACACACTTTAAGCGGGCAAACAATCACGACAGACCCAGTCAGCTTCTCTAATCAGAGATTTTCTAAAGGCAGGAGTTTGATGAAACCGTAAGAAATCCAGTCATTTCGTGAGAAGAGAGACAGTGGTGGACGATGAAATATAAAGGGTTTTTTGAAGCTAGAAAAATGAACATCAATTGTTAAACACCGCTTCGAAAACAGGGAAAAAACGGGGCCTTTAAAGGCATAGTTAATCCCCAAAAATATCATCATTTACTCACTCTCATGTCATTCCAAACCTGTATGACTTTTTGATTCCGCAGAACAAAAAGAAGATATTTTGAAGAATGTTGGTAATCAGAAAACACCAGCCCCGTTGAGTTCCATTGTATGGACACAAAACCACTGAGACATTTTTCAAAATATCTTCTTTTGTGTTTCACTAATCAGGCAGTCTAATGCAAGATTTTCAAACATTTGTATTTTAAGTAATCTCTAACATTAAGGACCAGTGTGTACGATTAACGAGGATCTATTGATAGAAATGCAATAGGGATGGGCGATATATCGTATGATTCTTAGCCTCTCAATTTCTCAATGACTTATGGTTAAATGCCAACACATCTATAAAATCCACATTGAGCAAAATATGCATTGCGCAGAGAATGTTTTTTTCAAAGAACACTGTGATCTGTTTAGTGAGAGCACAGAGTACATTCATGTAATTTTTAAAGGGGGGTTTCGTCACCATATATGGTTCTTTGGGGGCGTTTCCGAATGCAAATGACCATGAAGGTGAACGAGCATGGCTCTTAAAACACGAGGGATTTATCAACAATAATTACATTCAGGTGTGTAAGAACTGTGTACGCACCTTTGATAAATATTGATTTCTTTTTACTTAGACACGTTCTAAACTTCATTCCTAGGACAATAAGAACCTTTTCGGCGCACTGTTGATAAATGAGGCCAGATTTGCTTGAGTCTTGTGTTTTATTTTTAGTGTCTGTATGGTTGGTCTCACAAGACCATCGTAATTTGCTTGTATCACCTTTATCCTCTCCACCCTGAGTCCCGTTTGCAGGCCTGAGGGTGCCATTCACACCTGTATGACCTCCTTCACACCCCCTGCACGCCTGTCCACGGATCTGCACACACTCACTGATAAAGGTGTCATCATCATGTCTGACCAAATCCCACACCTGCAGCGCAACAGAACGCCTATTATCAGCTATAGAGGTGGAGAGTTAAATATTATGAAACTCGAATTAAAAAGGCTGTATTTAGAATGTATTTAGAAAGCTTTCATTGACAAAATTACGTTCTTAGTGGCATTCTTTAAGAGAGACTTCAGTTTTTCAATAAAACAAAAAATGGAAATATAAGAAAGAATGTTCACACTGTTCCGTTCAATACAATCAAAATGTTAATGGGGAGACAAAAAAATACACAGAAGCCACATTCACTTTCATTTATTGCAACAGTGTTGTAGTGAACATTATGAGAAAAGCAAAAGAGTAAGTTGATAAGTGACGACAGAATATTCATTTTAGGGTGAAGTGTTCCTTCAAGAACTATTTGAAAACAATCGATATAAAAATGATTCATAACTCAGAAAATAATGATGCAGACATACTTTTGCAAGCCATTTACTGTACTTTCTAAATATATGTATATTACCACAACTAGGTCATTGTATTATGTAGGTTGTAAGAGGGTAGTGTAGTTCTCATTATATACTGAGTTTACAAACTTTATTGTTTTGTGAGGGGAAGCGTTTACCCAGTGCGCCAATCTCAGAGTATCAAACTAAGATTTGTGGGTGTCCTACACATCAAAGGCAGCTATTTTTAGAAAGTCCTTTTTGCCTCCTATATTTTTAATGGGGTTCTAATTATTGCCGTGGTAACGAAGTGCGTCTCTCACCTGTGATTTTATTGGGGCGAGTGATCCAAGATCTTTTCAAATGGCTCATTAGGTAACTCTGGGGGCAGGCAGACGGCAAACTGCATAAACATGATTCCTTTTTGAGAAATAATGAGCAAACTAGATAATATTTTGATTTAATGCTGGAGCTTTTATGAAGCATTTATGTCAAGGCACTGTATACCTGTGTGTGCCTTGATCAGCAATCCGTGATTAGTCAGCAGTGTCTGATGAGTCATATTTGAATGAATGATTTATGGAAACAGCTTCCCTCTGCTAATGGTTGTGTTTTGTGACGGGGTGAAGTCATTCATTAAGGTTTGAGGGTCTCTGCTATAATACAGTCAAATTCCTTTCGCCGTGACTATGTTTATAAAATAAAACTCTCACGTGCCACATTGCTTTTATAAAACGCATAATTAATATATTAAGAAAGTCAACAAAAGTCAAGTTTTATTATAGACGGTTTCAATGGCAACAACGTAAACAAACATTATGTGTCCCAAACTCAACTTCCAGTAGACGTTCGCAAAAAAATCAATTACTTTTGAATAGTGTAATACAATAACATATCAATTCATATATGAAAATGTATTAAATATAAAAAAAAGATTGCTGGCCTCCTACCCAGACCGATAACCAAACCAAACCGAAAGTAAAATATGGACCTTGCCTGTGCGTCCGATGAAACCTTTTTGCCACACATCATCTGCACGGCAACACCCTAGCAACCAACCACGGCACCCTAGCATCAATCCAGATTTCTTTAGAAAGTGTAAAAATTGAACTTTTGTTATCCTTAAACCAGGAAGTCATCCCAGACCTCTTCAGTTGACCCGATCTGACACTCTCTCAGATTTTCATGTTCTTCTGACATTTAAAAAAATAAGTTTGGCTTCTTTTTATTATGTTTGCCGCAAAAAGTGATCAATTCACAGATCTTTAATCTTACAAATGGTCGAAAAACAAGCACTGTGCCAGACTTCAAGATATACACCGTAATTTATTCCTGTACCAGACTAAGCAATGAGATCAAAAATCGATCTCGTAAGATGCATCGGCCCAGCTTGCGATGTGTTGCAATATTTATCATCTAAAATGTAATAGACTTCTGCACACTGTGTTTTTTACATATTGCATACACAGTCATGATAAAAAGGTACTTTGTGTGTCTTGCAGGGTCAAGTGATGTTCAGGAACGGAGAACGCATGGGGACCATAAGGTTCACCCAGTTTCAAGGTAAGTCCATCAGACATTTTTCACATTTTCAGCCAAATGTTGATCAGTCCAAAAACTGAATTTAAATGATCATCTCAACCCGTGACACCGACCTTCACATATGAGGAATATCTCTCCAGGACATTGGGCTGGTATTTGTAACATCCATCACGTATAGAGGCAGGGCGCACAGTGGCAGCTTTGGTGTCATCCGGTGGTTTAATGGGGTCAAAGAATTCCCTTGCTCAGTCCTCTGATGTGATTAATCTAGTCTGTGTGTGTGTGTGTGTGTGTGTGTGTGTGTGTGTTTCCTGAGGCCAGGGGAGATTAACTCTGGTTTGTGGGTTTTAATCTCAGAGAGGGGGATTCCCTTCTGGAACCCTGCGGCAGCTGCAGGTCAGCGGTGCCCACTTCTTATCTGCTTTGGTGCAGAGGTATCTTCCATCTTATTGTGTTACTGTTTAGACTGTTTTTGTGGGCAGGACCTGAAAGCTGTTTGGCTGAGGGGTGATTGAACTGTCTGTTAACATGAAGGAAACATGCAGTCGGGATAAAAAGGAAAAATAAAAAGCAGCTGTTAAGGGTGTACTAGAAAGGGCTTCAGATGACTCAAAGAAGTCAACGTTCTAATCTTCTCTGTACAGCTTGATTGATCCAAACTGTGTCTGTGTTGTGTTTTTGAAGAAAAACGATTCAGACATAATCAGATGGCTTTTCAAATAGCTTGTCAGTCTGAAACTGTCAACAATTATTTGTACTATTTAAATGGCTTTCTTTCACATACCTAAACCAGTAATGTCATACCATAAATGTTTAATTCGCTTATTTATTCTCTATCTTTTTGACTCACTCTCTTGCACTCAAAAATTACTTATTCTTTCCACATTCTTTCAGGATTTGATTCATTTTTCTTTTTCATTCCAGCTCTTACAGTCATCTGTCCCTTTCTTTCTCTCCATTACTCATGGTTAATAGATAGGAAGATATAGCCCAGGCTGAATAAAGATGTGCTGGCTAACAGAACTATTTCTGAGCTTTATAGATGGTTTCATCCGACGCACAGTCTGTGTTTGGGTATAATAATATAACAATTTATTTTTTATGTACATGTACATCTTTATAAATAGTTTATTGTAAATTGATTGTATTTTAAAACTATGCAATTAAAACTGCTCAACAAAAAGGTCAGTTTCAGTTCTTGATTCTAATTGGTCAATAGATGTGCTTTATATGTGCTAAAGCACAGCTTACCGCTATACCCAAACTGTACGTTCAGACCGCCGTCAAAAGCATTAAGAATCGCTCTGGCCGCCCTGCCAACAACGCTGTAGAAAGAGTCTTGGGCGCGCTGACGCTCTGACTTAGATCAGAATCTTATCTTGCATTTAAAGGGCCTGCAAAGCAAACAAGCTTGTTGATCTTATGCAGACTGACCACAAGAAATTGATCAATGGAAAGAACTAGTTACTCGTTTGCTAACGAAATAATATTCTGCATCAGTTACACTGTTGTGCATGCTCTGGCGCTAAAGTTAGCATGAAATTCCCACTTATTTACAGAAAATGTATATCGTTAATGCACATCATCATCAACTCACCAGGAACACAAACAATCTCAAACATCTTTGTCCACACATTTTATTATTATTTAAGTCCCTTTACATAAAAAGGGACGCATCGTATATGATTGGGAAACCCGCCACAGCAATAATCAATCTCTACACCAATCTCTTTTGCTTGGTAACAAATGTCGTCGGAACCACAGTATACAGAGCTGCATTCTCTGGAATCCTCTCAAGCGGTACACTTCTACGTTCTGTTTGGTTGCCGCTTAACCGCGTCATAGCTCATTACCATAAAGTTAACCTGATTTCAACTCTCATTGACACTCTCAACGGGCAAGACGTGCCGCGCTGCTCCTCGCCGCTGCTCACCGCCGGCTCACAGTGAAAATGAATGACTTCCGGCCACTTTGGCGCTTTGGCGGCGGTCTTAATGCACAATAAGGCTAATTTTTCTAGCAGAAGGAAGTGATTTTACTTCATGAAGGTTGCATTTCTCGAGTACCTTATTGCTTACTTAAATACCTATCCTCAACATCCAAAGTCCATCATATACATGGAATGTGTGACCATCGATTATTTTATGGATGTAAAACATTACTGGTATACCTTTGTGTTTGAATAATGAATTGGTTCATTCGCTTATGCAGTTGGCGGTCAGCCATAAACTGTCATGAGCTGTGATCATAAGTGACTCATTACATCGTATGTCTCATAACATGGAATTATATTATTTGGATTGATACTGATGCTTAACACTTGTAACTTGCTTCAATCACCTGATAAGAACATGTTTGTCAGATGAAGTCATTCACCACAAATACACAGGCATAAAAAAGTGGAAGTTAATGGAACATTTAGCAGAGGTTTAGAGTATATCAAGGGACTGATGTAATGATCTCCTCAGTTCATCTGTTTTATGTATGAGCCAGAGTGAAGTAAGTAAGCTATTAAAATCCAACATTTGTTGGTTGAATGTTTAATAGCTTCTACATGTGTCATCTATATGCGAGTGTGCTTCTAAAAGTATTCATTTAAAACAAAATGTGGATTTAGAACTTACTTTGACAGTTTACATTGACTGTCTGTTAAGCCCCAACACAGATAGTCCATCATTTCTGTTCGTATTGGGGCCTTTTAAGCCATTTGCAATGCATCTGAAAAGTAAAGAATTTTGCAGTAGGTTTCTGCCATGCAGCAGCACAACGTTCTTTTAATATATCTTGTGTTTTTTGTTATTGGCATTTACTCTTAAAGGGGTTCACCCTGTCCTTCTGTTTTACACAGAGCAGATTGCAGAATATCCCTTGGCACAGAATCGCATTTCGGTTCAGAGATGGAGAATTTTTTTTGTATTATCATCCTAGAAAACAGTTCCAGGAGTAAAATGATAAATATCCCATCTTCCCGTGTTCACTGTCTTTTAAGTGAGTTTTCATCCTAAGTAGGATGCATTTGGCCCTTTGTGACAGTCAATACACAGGCAGTCTCGAAGCGTACACAGGGGAGAGATATTGAGTTTGGAGATGGCTTTTGGAATTGGCTTGCTTTGAATGAGGCCTTAGAGAGTAAATCTTGTTCTGCTTGGGATTTATTGACACTAAGTTATTTTAGTGCATCTATGGACACATAACCTCAGTATGCACCACCATCACAAACATGCGGTTGCTTACGTTTGGTTACGTTTGTTTTCCAAAAAAAAGTGATGCTCATTAATCAGGTGCCTTTTAATTGATGTGCAAATGCACAAAGTTGTAATTAACTTACTACCTTAGGTGGCTAGAGAAAGTTCCACATCATACGTCAAGGAACATGGCAATTTACAAGACGTTGGATTGGTTTTGTAGTCGCCACGTGGAAACTAAATCAACTGTTTTTTTCTTTCTCTCTGGAGACCTCCGGTTTGGAGCACATTGGTCTTATCACAGTTTTTTGCTATTTTTCACAGAAGGTCAGGAGGTGAAGGTGGGCGAGTACAACGCCATCGCAGATGTACTGGACCTCATCAACCACACTATCAGGTTCCAAGGTAGGAAAAACCTTGTTTGTGTGTGTTTGTAGGTCAGCGTATGACTGAGAAAGAGTCAGGAGGTTCATATGACTGCCAATGTTTTGTTTCAAGTGTGGTCATCTGAATTATTCAAGAGTTATTTTTTTTCTGTTTGCACACATTGACATGCTTTGTTTTGTTTTTTTCAATCCCTGGATATTTATCGCTTCAAATATTCTAAGAAAGAAGTCTGAGAAAAAAACAGCTGTTGGAGAGCTTGAAGTAAAATTGTTATCGTTGTAGAGTACTGTCTTTTGCTTTCTCCTATAGAACTTGTCGAAGGAATTGTCCACCCAAATAATGCGTTTCTGTCATCATTTACTCACCCTGAAGTTGTTCCAAATGTGTATAAATTTCACTGAAAGATTTTTGAAAAAGTGCTTGTAGAAAGAAACAGTCCTTGGGCAACATTGACCACCATAGTAGGAAAAAAATATTTGTTCTGGTGAATACAAAAAAAGATATTTTGAAGAAAGTAGGAAAGCAAATAGTGGCACTTTTGACTACCATCGTAAATTTTCCTACTATAGTTAATGGTGACCAAGAATTGTTTGGTTACAAGAATTCACCCAAATATATTTCTCTGTGTTCATCAAAACACATTTGAAACAACTCGAGGATGAGTAAACGACGACCAAATTTTCTTTTTTGGGTGAACTGTGCCTTTAAGAGACGAATAATCAGACGGAATAATTTGGTATACTTGCTGTTATGGCTTGGCGAAATATTAAAGATTAACAATATTATTGTGATGAAAATCTGAGCAGAAACATTTATTGAACATTGGCTATTACGTTTAATCAAAGAGTTTCATGCACCTTTCTTAACACATGAAGCTATGAAGCATTCAGTTTTCTCTTTACTAAGCATCTTTTTAAAGCATTTCCTAGCAAATACAAACACACTGAGACAATCATTCAACTTAATAAAATGGTCTATTTCCTTTTAATTTCGTACAGTTTATCGTCCAGTCACAAACTCAAAGAGAAACACAAACCCCAACCGCAACTGAGGTATATTTGCAAAAGTATTCTAAACTTATAAATTCATAAGAATCTGTACTATCAGCTATAGTCCAGAAATGTTAAGGCACTAAAGCATCCCAGTCGCATCTTAAACAGGTCCTCAGGTCTTCGAGTTGGTTTAAGTCAATCACACAAACAGCTCTTGACTCAGTTTGGTGACTCATTTGATTTAAGTGGTGGACTTTTCTTTTCTCTGACTTCTCATTATGATGAAAGATCTAATTGGATCTTACATCACCACCACCTACATGGTCTCTCAACACGTCCACAAACAATATTATATAACCTTGTGCTGAAATTGACCTAATATGTCACATTAGGGACTACACGACCCCATAAACCCAGTCTGTGGCTGGCATTTTAAAACCTCAGTCATTTGAATTAAAGGGGAGTGTCTTTCTAGAAATTATTCAAGGCATTTTCGGAAATAACTGCAATGGATGATGACTGTGCAATGTCGTAATTCTCTTTGAGGTGTTGAACCGCCAAAGGATCGGACGTTTGTGCGTCTGCAACGCCGGCAAATAAACGTCCCCCTCTATAGCATCCTGTCCACCATCACAATACTGGGCATGCTGATGGCAGGAGCCTTCCTCTTCTTCAACATCAAGAACCGCAACCACAGGTCAGCGCTGAAGGAGATCTCATTAGTCACGACTTTATCTGTTGTATCTTTTAGGGCTTAATGAGATCAAGCTCTTACCTAATGCCAACACTGGCATTATTTCATTCTTTTGAATATCTCCTAATAAGAAAAAAGTTGAAACTTATATTAAAGCATAACAGAGAATTCCACTATGTCTCCTATGCCATGAAACAGCAACGTCTAAGAAAAAACTGCTTTGAGATCAAACAGGAGTAAGAGATATAACAAAAATAGATCACTGTACAACACCATTTACTAAGGCTTGAGATAGTATCACTAAAAGGATGCAGGACATTCATGAGCAAAGATGCAATTTTAATAGCAGTGCTTGGTTATGAATTCAATGTGAATATTTCATGCATCAGCTGTTTGCTTTATCTGCAGGCTGATCAAAATGTCAAGTCCTTATATGAACAATCTAATCATATTGGGAGGGATGCTGTCATACGCCTCCATCTTTCTCTTCGGTCTGGACGGATCCTTTGTGTCGGACAAGGAATTTGAGACCCTCTGCACTGTGAGTAATAGCTTATTGTGATGCAAGGATTGTGATATACAGTGGGGAGCCCGGGGCTAATTGTCACATTCTTACTCCAGTTAGTTTTTCTGAGGGTAAGTTTGTGACAACATAGCCCACTATAAGGAATACATTTTCACAGTTGAAAGCTAACATTAGCCTCTAACAGGATGTGTTTTATAGGTATACCATCTTTTTATTGTAATTAAAAGGGTAGTTTGCCCAAAAATGAAAATCTGTCATTATTTACTCACCTCTAGTTGTGTAACCTGTATAAACGGTGAAATCTTAACAACATATGTTACTGCGCATCCCCACTTTTGAGACCCCAACTGAACTTCCGGTACACATAGAGTAAATAGAGTCCCTGCAGTTCCCTTTCTGTTGGTCTCTTGACGTTGTGTCGAGACAGAATGGGGTTTGAACTTGGGAACCTATCATCTCAGATTGTACTTTTAAATGGCCAATGAACTTGACGAATGGCATGGCATGGCAGTCTCCGCCCCATGCATACAGGTATAAGAGGAAGATGGCGTGCCCATTTATTCACCTTTTGTTTTTCGGGAACCTGCGAGGCATTAAATACTGAGCATTATCTCTTTGAATCTCTCTACTGGACTTTCTATGACGCAAAGCAGCGGACTCATCCACCTGTGTCTGACTTCCCCTGTGCATCTCCGGTTGAGAGACCGACATGGCACAATGCTTCGCTGTCCACTGCAGCGACCAGGAGATGCCTCTCAGGCTCCTCAGCACAAACGGTGAATGAATGGGCATGCCATCTTCCTTTCATACAGGTATTCATAGAGCGGAGGCTGGCATGCCATGCCATTCGCCAAGTTCATTGGCCTTTAAGTACAATCAGAGATGATAGCGTCTCAAGTGTAAACCCCATTGTCCTGACACAATGTCTCGTTTCCCTCCAGGGAACAGAGATTACAGTCGTAACTGAGACGATTATTTCTAATAACAAGCAAAAGAAACCGATAAGGACCGTTACTTGGCTAAACTTGTCTCTTCAATATTTTGAATTTAGACTCTGATATCAAGCTCAACCACTAGATGTAAATGTACTGTACGGTTTGTTTAAAGTCAACATGAAATTAAACATTCAGGAACATTCTAAGTGTTTTACACAGTATTACAGTGATTATTATAAATGATTTATCCATGCACACCATTATTTTTTCAAAATTCATTTTCACTTGTAATCTTTAATTAAAAAGCTTCTCTTCCCCTCTCAACAACAACTCTTCACCACATGACGTCAGCAACAAAAAATAGTAAGGAATAAAAAAAGAGTAAGGTATTTTTAGCTCTCCCGTCCAGGCCCAACTTACAACAAACCAATAAAAAAGGGTAGGACAAGATAAAGCCCCGCCCTACTTTCTTTCAAATTTCAGAAGCTGTTTCACTTGGATAAACGTCACAATACGTAAAAAAAGTCAATCGCAAATTGCATTTCATGGTGAATTTAAATGCCACCAAACTGCAGGACCCATTCAACAAATCATTTTTTTAATACAATTATTATACAGTAAAATAATAATACAAATATATTTTAACATAAATTAAAAATAAATGTTCCATAAATCGGTCTATACATTTTTGAAGCGGCCATAAGTCCCGACCACAATCGAGATTTGTGCCAGAAAAGCAAACGAAAACTTGAGAACCTTAAACGAAAACTATGAAAGCGCAAATTCAAAATCTATCAGAGAATTCAAAAACTATTATTTTCAAAAAGAAACTGCAGTTGATTTGAAAACCATGTCCGATTCTTGCAATTGAGTTTATTATTTTAATTATCAAACTATTTGTTTCTTTCTCATTGTATACATGAATGTAATCACTTTCTGATAGTTGAGCAGGGATAATTATTTTTTATGTTTTTAACGTTTTGTATTCTATAGATTAGTGTAATGGGCAGATCTTGCGTTTTGTTTTTAAATTCTTAGTGCTTTTAGACCTATAAACAACTCGTTTCACTTTCACATTTGATCTTTTAGGTCCGTACTTGGATCCTTATTGTGGGTTACACAACAGCTTTTGGTGCAATGTTTGCAAAGACCTGGAGAGTGCACGCCATCTTCAAGAACGTAAAGATGAAGAAAAAGGTAAGCTACTGTATGAGTGCTCAAAGCCCCTCAATATGTTCTTTTTAATCGTTTTTTTTATAAGAAATGTCTGCTGAATGTCAGAGGAGGTAGTGATAGCGGTCCTCTCCTCAAGCCCTTTGTGTGTGGGTGACTGCTGTTACTGAAATTGGTATTAACAGGAAGATAACATTTTTGGCAAAAGCCTTAAAAAGTCATGCGGTACGGCTGTGATTAATCTTAAAATTTATTCATTTCCTAGACATGCTCAACAATTTTTTTTTTACACATCTTTAGTATCTATAAATCTTAGTTGAAGGGGTCATTTGGCTAAAACGAATATTATTGTTTGCTTTAGATGTTATAGAATGTGTATATACGATTTATGGTTGTGAAAAAAACGCTGTATTTTCCACATACCGTGCATGTTTGTATATCCTCTTTGATAGCGAGGTGTGCTATCATTGGCCAGGTCACCAGTGCGTAGTGATTGGTCGAATACTGCACGGAAATGTAACGCCTCTTACCATATTCGGAACGCCAGGCTGCGCCGGCGACGGTACAATGAGATTTACAAGACCACCCACCTTACTTGCGTATACATTTGGGTGGACTTAGTCAAATCATACCACAAAGTGACATACATGCGTGGGGGTGTGGTTAAATGAGGCGTTTCAGGCAGGTCTGGGTTCGCATACGCTTTTAGATAGAATGCATCTTACTGTTCCGACACTTAAATTTTTGCAATTTTACGTGTCTAATGCATGCATGAGCAACTTATAACATACCAAAGACACAGAAAAAACATGTATTTACGCCATATGACCCCATTAAGTGTTTAGAAACAAAGTATTTGCATTTCCAGTTGTGGTGAGTAATCATCTCACATTTTGTTGTGACAACATTAACTTATTTTTCCTGAAAATTGCATAAAACTGATATAAATGTAATGTAAACATCCTTCACTTAAGCATAATGTATCAACAATACATATTTCAGCCACAAAAATTAGATATATTTTATTTTTAATTGAATTCAATTATCAAAGATGGTCGCACTAGGCTTGTTGATACACGGTGTCCACCCGCCGATTACCGATTACAAAAGTACATAGATTACAAAAGTCGTTGTTATACGTCATCGACCCATTAGCATTACTATATGTACTGCTTTGCCGTTGAAAAGCTATATTGATAATTTTATTCCACACTAAACACATCACAGAAAAGCCTCTGAGCCATCAGTTCTGTCATATTTCAGCTGCTAAAAAGCTCAGATATAGAAATTTGCTTTTACTTGGGTCAGTTTGCTATCTTCATGCACCATTTCCCGACACATCCAGAATCAAGCAGCACCGCCGGTACCAACCAATAAATGTCTGATCTCCTTTAAAGAACTTCCTGTCTTCCTGTTCCGCTAGACATCACAAGTCTATTTTCTCTGTCCTTCCTCAGAGTGAAAATACATCATGCTGCTGTTGGAAGAAATGCAGCGGGCTTGTTTATGCAAACTCACACACACCAAGCACTTTTTAACACAGATTTACACACATACACACTCCACTCTCTCTCTGGTTTTCTTTTTTTCAGTGCAGCGTATGAATGTGGTTAGTGTGGCAGTAGCCTATGCTGTATGACACTACTGTGAATGATGGGTGGCTCCAATTTTTATTTATAGATCATTTTTGTACCTCTGCTGTACTTTTACTTTACTTCTGTCATCACAATCACTGCTAATGATGTTGGAGAGAATGAAAGCGAAGTAAAAAAATGTTGAGAAAGGCAAAGAAAATTTGACATAACAAGATGTAACAATAAATGTAACAATATTAGAATTGCATTACACACAATTTATCATAACTGTCAGTACTATATGTTGCATGCAATGCTAAGTAAGTTCAAAACCTGGTGAAAAGCTACATTATTTGGCCTCTTGAATATGTATGAAATTTCAACCTGAACCAATGAGTATCAATTTCCTGGTTGTGTTCTCCTCAATGTTACTTTCGCAGTCTTCACAGTTACATGCATACCTGTGTATAAATACATCCAGAAACAGGTAAAGCCCGGGCTCAGGGTTGAATGCCCTCCGGCCCTTCAGTGTTCAGGAAGCTGCCGCTGACCCGACTCCCGCTTCACACAGTGATGGACTGCTGGGTTTTGGCAGTCTAAACGGATGGTTGCTGTCAGGCCGGTGTTTTGTGTGTACGTGGGTGTGCCATCTCTTCATCAAGCTGAGAAGCAGTCTAGCACTATGACTCCTAAGACTGCCGTCGCAAATCATCCAGCGTTCAATGCGGGTCCAGCGGTCCGAGGGGTCTGCTACAGTCTCACCCTGCCTCGGGGCGAGTGGGCGCTGTGTCAATCATGTTGGAGGACAGCGAGTATGTCTCTGCCAGATTTAAATCTGCAATCCAAGAAGAGAGAGAGATGGAGCAGACACACACACACAAACACACACAAGCACGCTCACATAGACATATAGGGCATGCTCCATAACAATTGAATGCATTTGGTTTATTTTTATTTCATTTACTTATATACAAGGCAGATGTACATGTGGATTGTAATGTGCATTATGGAATCGTTTTTTTATTGTTTAACAAATAGATTGCTTTTGTAAATTCAGTCAGACACAAGCACATGATGTTCTGCATAGCTTAGAGAGAGCACAAACACAGTCTGACACTAATGCACCGCGTGCTCATGTAGACCTGAAGCAATAATCTTTTACAAACACTGTGCAATTTAAACTGAAAGGAAGAAAGCTTAAACAGAGCTATTAGCTCTTAAAACCAAATGGTATTGGTTTAAAAGCTCCTGATGAGAAGCATTAAAGGTGAAGTGTGTAATTTTGTTAAAGACTGTTTCTTTGTTTCCGGTTTAATGCGCATAAACATCTTTAAGTAAGCTATTTGTCATTGAGTGTTAACACTGAGGCTCTATGTAGCTTTCAGAACATTGCTGTCTGTCTAATGAGTCTGACGTGTTACTTGGTATGAGTTGGGGCGGGACTTCTGTTTGGCTGAACCAATATAGACGGTTTCATCAGACAAACGCGCCTGGCCCGAAGTTCTGCTCTTTGTTAGTTGATCAGTCTGGGTAGTTGCTAATAATATAACTATTTATATTTTTTATAAATTTTTCATTTATATTCATATTTTAGTGTATTTTATTGTCATGTAACTTTGTCGCAATCTTACTGGCTAGAAAGACATACTTGTGATGTAATGTATATATTTTGTTTGTTATTATAAATAATCTACAGGGATGTTGTTGCTTTGAGACCGTCTAAAAATGGGGTGGGTGGTACTTTGCAGGGATTAGAGCATTAGTCCACCTGATTCAATTCTGTAAAATGCACTTGAATTAACTAACAGCATTGTAGATGTATGATCTGATAATATTTAAATCTGCATATTTTGTCAACAATTTTTAAAGCTGCAGTCCATCATTTTATAATAAACAAAAAAAAAGAAAACATTAAAAAGAAAGCAATACAGAAGCCCTTCCCCTAATTCCACCCCTAAAATTAACATCACAGACATAAACGATTTATAATTTATTTTACAGGAAATGTCAGTTTGATGTCATTAAACAATTTGATGTCATTTGAGCGGTTCGCAACAATAAGTACGTAAAGTAACCTGCATATTGCTGTTTCAAACAGAGATGGCGATAGAGAGTTAAGTTACGGATTCAAGTCACTCTACGATGAGCTGACTGAAATCAGTAAAATGCAAAAAAAATTGCTGTGAAATAGTGTTTGCAAACAGTGACCTCAAACCCAAGTCTTCTGAGGATCATAAAAGTATTTTTAGCTTGTACTTGTAGCACTAAAAATGTAAAGGTTGGGATTTTGGGATTACTGTTAGTTTTAGATCTATCATCACCTATCATTTCCTGTGCTAAAAGGAGATTTCTTCCAATAAAGTGAAGCGCAGCTGTCATGCGGCCAGACATTACTTTCTGTGATTGTGTTAATGCATTGTGAGGTGTCATGATCCTGTGTCATTTCAAGTGTCCGGCCATTTAATAGAACCATCAACCTCGATTCGATTGAGGATGAAGAGTTTTCATTCTGAGGGAATTATCCAGACACCAAACATCTTGTGGGTGTTCGGAGACCTTTTGGACCTTTGATATGTGTCAGCTCACCGCCTCACGATGCAGTACTTCTAGAGATACACAAGTTGTGGTCTGTGTTTTTTTTTGTCCGTCAAATGTCAATAAATCAAAAACGCTATGAATCACACGCTTCGTGCAAAGAAAGCATCAGTGCGTTTCTCCCATCTGATTCCTCTAGAATACATGCAGGCCTCCTCTCCGTGACCTTTCCTTTGATATGGGCACTGTTCAGGTCAAACGCTGTTAAATAGAAGAAAAAAAGATCAGACGGGAACGGCACTTTCATCCACAAAGGTTCAGAATGCAGGACGCTTTTGAATCGAGTGAGCTGCCCATTGATGGGTCCTGGCTGTCTCGCTCTCTTTCTCACACTCTAATCACCTCTCCTCTCGCTTTTCTTTTCCAGATCATCAAGGACCAGAAGCTCTTTATCATCGTGGGTGGGATGTTGCTGATTGATTTGTGCATTCTCATATGCTGGCAGATTGTGGATCCCCTGAAGAGAACTGTGGAAGAGTACAGCTTGGAGGCGAGTTTTCTTGCTTATTATTAATGTTATGTGTAACGATGAAACAGATTTCCATATTCTGGCCCTAATGGTTAATCAATCTGAAGTCAATCATATTCGTGTGGTGTTGGGTTCGTTCGGGAATGTGTACCAGCCAATGTTTCGTTGCCATCTGTGTTATTTTGGGTTCAGGAAGTGAGATGCCCTACCCCGCCCCTATATTCGAGGTGGTGGGGACGCCGGCCAGCTAAATTGTGGGGCATTGGCACAATTGGTAGGAAAAAAGGAAGAGCCCATCCCTTGGTGACATGCAGAGGGAAGAGTGTGTGGCTTTAATATAGGCTGGATGTTGTACATCTCAGCTCGCATGTATCATGTGCCAGGCATAGTGACAAGCGATCAGGCGTATTTAGCAGCATTTTCAGATGTAGTAATGAACAGTTATGGATGATGGTTCTGTGTAAACTTAACGTAACATTGTTTAGTGCTTCCTAGGACTTGTGTTTTAAATGTTCATACATAAAGATGGATCTGCATTTACTTTAGTTTGACATGACCAATGTCTGTGTGTGAACCTCGCACATTTCCACTGTTTTAAGCATCAAACTACTTTATTCACTTAGCAGGCGCTTTATCAAACAAGTGATCATGACGTTTTGGCGAGTAGATGAACCAATGAAGCAGAAATTCTTAACTTTACACATAGACCAAACTTGAGTGGGAAATTCTAAAACAGGGTCAGCAGCGAGTGAAGTTTGTTGGTGCGTTTCCGGTCATTTTTGTTTCTTGGTTTCGCTGCATCCACTTACTAAAACAAAGTTGATATATTTACAGCAGGAAATTTAAAGGTTCTTCATGGAACATGAACTTTACTTAATACATTTTCTTGAAATCCTATCAACTTCATAAAAATCTATCATTTTGGCACATACAATGAATTCAAACTGGTAGCTCCAAACTGGTTTTGTGATCCACAGTCCAGGGTCACATTTATGTTTTAAATTATGTCTAAAAACATTTAAAAGAAATCAAAACTATGTTATATAACTTGTTTAAACAATACTAAAGGAATTCCCATCTATTGTGGGCTCTTATTGGCTGCTTTGTCTTCTTTATTTGATCCAAGTCATCCATTTCTAATTTTTTTCAAATTAATATGTTTACCTTTCACTACAAAAGTTATTTCAAACCTTTAAGCATGTTCAGATTAAGGCCTGGTTTCACAGATTTAGCTAAAGGGTTTAGCTAAAGCCAGGACAATGCCTTAAATTCAGATATTTGTATCGCTTTATAAACATGAAACAATGGCACTGATATATTTTAAGATATATCAGGGCATGTTATTTTCAGTTAAAACACCTCAAACTTTAGTTTGGGACTCATCTTAAGCCATAAGCAATTTTCAAGGTTGTCAAAATTGTTTTAAAACTTTTAAGCGGTAGTAAACACATGGAAAACAGCCACAAACTATAAAATGCCAACTTAAAACATTCATTGCACTCAGTTCACACATATGACATTCGTAAATAAAATAATTTCCTTTCCGCACAGAGAAACTTAAATACAAGAAAATAATAGTTAATAATACCCAGTGCAGTGAAAATTGCAGTGAAAATTGCCGAAAGGGTTTCAGTTTAAGCACTGGCTCCATCACCAGGACCTTGTCAATGGAAACTGTGCAGAGAGAGAGAAAGAGAAAAGTGTGAGGCAGAAGTTAGTGCTGATGTGACTGAGTGGACGTTGCCCTCACGCTGATGGAATCATGGCCGCCACCTCCCGGTGGAACTCCGGGCAGGGAGATTAGCACAGATTGATTGGTGCTGGGAAAAGCCTCATTAATTTTGCCATCACTCTCGGGTACTTTGAAAAGCCTCTCTTGACCACCTCCTTCCCCGTCCTTGACTGAATGTAGTTTAAAGCAGACCTTATGCCTCACTTACAGTAGAGTGAGAATAAATGGGGAATGTTTGTGTTTGGATGTCACCAGCCTGGAATGTGTTTTAATGATAGCTGAGATGAATCTGGCATCCTTGATTCGGCATAACTGTTGATGATTGAATGATGACTTGTGACTTTTCTAAATGGTTTTTTTTTGTAGTGCTGCAACGAATTTATAGAATTTTGTCTTACGCCATGAATCACATAGTGTATTTGTGGGTGGCGTTGTTTATAAGCTCTAAAGTGTGTTTATGTCTTTTGTGTTGTTGACCACCACACAACACTGCGTGAGCGTTTAATATTACTGTAAGTGTTGGCAGTATGGCTGGAGACAATTACACTGGACAGTCTGTCAGGAACTTGAAACGGAAGAACATAAACAGATTTTTACTTCAGTGGACAGCATTTTCACATGCTGAAAACTTCTGAGGATAGTGTTTCACGCTGAGAGGAAAGTATCCTGCTCCATTTGTGCCTCCTCTGATCCAGATTAAAAACTTGCAGACATTTGCTCAAAGTAACAGGCCTTAAAAACTGGGCCACATTTGCTGCATAGAACACTCCCATTGTGACAGAACAGAGACTCGTGCTGAAGATTTTCTTCACATTTTAAACCTCTTCTTTATTTAAAGTAAACTACATGACATGTCAAGCATTGACATTAGCAGTGCGACACACGACTAAATACTGTTTAGATGCGTAAACAATGTTTATTTCCAGGTTAAGCCTGAATCGCAGATTTGGATGGCAGCCCTAGAGAATTTTGTAATTTTGTTTTTGGAAAACAAAACATTCAAGGACATTTGTCAACAAGCATCCAACAAAAAACAGCATTGCATCAGATCAGACAAGCTTTGACTCATGTAGACTTCAAATCAAAATGTTTGGAATGCGTTGTGGAGTAGAGGAACAGAAAGGGTGTAATGTAAATCCAGAGTGTTTCTGTGGTCTGATGAAGGACAAACCGTGGAGGGGCTGATTAGCATTCAGCAGGTTTCTCCTGCAACACTCACCGTTCTCGCGTCGACGCTGCAGCAAGCGGTCTGCCCGCTCGCGGTATTGCAGTGTGGCATTGCCATGGCAACAGGCAAGGTTTCTGACACCCATAAACCAGCGCTGTCAATGCTGATCCCGAAGACAAAAATACAGGGAAAGGTTTTGGACAGACACCATAATGACATGGCCCTCCATATGCACACACACACATCACAAAATTCTGAGGAAAAGGGGAGAGCGTGAAATGCTAGTGCATGCTCCACAATAAGGTTTGGGTGGTTTTCATTTTTACGGGTTGTCCAGAAATGAAGTTGACAGGTCACGTTTACCTTAATTGACTATTTTTAGTTAGTTCAAAGATGTTTTTACAGGGAGAGTGAGTTGAGAGAATCAGTCTTATTTTCAAATAATTAGGAAGAAGTCACGGAGAGAAAAAGTTTTGAAGGAAACTTTCTGTCACATTCGTGACAGGTGCAATATGCACATCAGTTTTTCTTCCCACTTTTAGTCTAATTTTGATGAATCGAGACTATTTTGAAAAAAGACGTGCATGCCTGTAGATGGTTATTTGCATACAACACGGCTTAACAATTTCCATATGTGAGAAATTGTTGGAAAACAGTCGGCCCATTTTCATTGCTCCCCAAAAAAGTAGATGTGATTTATTGTTTTCTCAACAGAGACATTTAGTGACATTTACTGTAGCCTATATGAATCACATATCATGGATTTTTTATATTTTATCATTTTTCATAAATATGAATTTTAAAGATCTAAAGGACATATAACCTATACATACTGTAGATGCAGATTAAATACAATTCCAAATGTTTATTTAATCAGCATTTCTCGATGTATCGTGGCCATTCCAGTCCAGCGTCTGTTGAATTTCATCAAAATTAAACTTCAGGAGTGACAAAGTTATCAAACAGCAATGTGAAAGACTGACAGCATTACAAGACATGAAAACTTTGACAAAAATCAGAGTTATCAAATAAAAATTACTTTTACAAACATGTACAAATATTACTGTTGTATTACTTAAAAGTGTATGTAAACTTATTTTCTTTGCAGTATTTGAGATATACAGAGCATCTATAATTGTTGTTTTGACCAGTTTCTCCAATTTTTATTGTCGGCTAATGAAAGCAAATAGATAGAATACTTTTATTTGAATTTAAGATAAATATTGTCAGTTGTTCACAGAATGAAACACAATTTATAATTTAACATAAACACTATAAATTCAGAAAATATAATTATGTCTAGGTCTTCAGATTTTTTTCTGCGTTTGTTTTTTAGTTTGTCTCTTATTTATATAAAGTAAATATACATTACTATGGCTGTATTCATTTCTAAACTCTAATGCTGTTAATACGTTTTGAGTACATTTTACATTTAATAATTTAGCAGACGCTTTAATCCTAAACAATTTATAGAGAGTTCAGGGAGCATTAGTACATAGAACCAGAAACATTTTTGTCCAGACTGATTTATAATAATTTTAGCCAAAATAACTTATTTAAACTTGTAAAGGAAGACAAAGTTATCTAAATTCTTATAATAGTAATAAATCATTTTGGCTTGACAAATGTTATTGTTATATCGGACTATCAGTTTACTCGTACATGAATGTAAAGCACTCAACACAAAGTCCACTCATCGTTATGTAATTTTAACTATATTTGTCCGTTACGGGTAACTACACAATCTCATATCACAGAGCTGAACTGGAATGCAGTCTGTGGGCAGTTTTCCATTCGCTCTCTGTCAGGCTGAAGACAGCCATGAGTCACCTGGTCTTTTCATGTGCAAATGTTCAGTTTCAGAGGGACCTTTAATGCAGGAAGTAATTGGTCTGCTTGAGCACTTTGATTAATGATGGCTTTGGATGCAGGTCTAGATTCTACCAGTGTCCACTTTAACTGTACAGCTGGAATATTCCACTGTGTTGCCTCTTATGATCCCACCAGCACTAGTTTGTTTTGTTTTATATTTTATTTGCAAAAACTTTTTTGTTGTTTTTGAGAATTACTTTTTTAATCTGTTTAGATTCAGTTGTCTTATCCCACCACCAATTGTTTTTTTATGTGTTTCATGGCAAAAGCTGTGCCATTATCTGCTGTTGCTACATTGCTGCATGCTGGTTGATTATTGTGATGTTGCAGATGGTGTTGCCCTAAACATCACATAAACATGCTGAGCTGTGATTGGATGTTTTACATGCCAGTCAGAAGCCTCCTCCCACCAGTCACTGTACTTCATTTTTTTTGTTTAATTTGTGATGCACATTTATAGTTTGTTTAAAGCAAAATCCCATTTGTATTTCTGTTAACGATACATATTTCTGCTTATATTATACTGCCATTAGTTTTTCATCTGTGAAACAGACAAAATCAAGAGTGACATGACAAGAGTAAAGGAAAATGAAATCGAACCGTAAACTCATGTGCTTACATACTTCTCTCTTCATGTATCTTTCCTGCTCTTTTGTGGCTGCTAGCCTGTCTAAAACTATCATCTGATAATCTGTATATGTTTATGCTTGTGTGTGTAGCAGTGCGGATGACCCATTATATCATTTACTCAAAGTGCCTGCACTGTGTGCAGTTATTGTGCGCTGTACCTCTCAGTCAATTTGCCAGGAATTGTGGGAGTTGTTTTCGGCGCCCTCCATAGTGCCAAACCATGTGATGACATGTCAAAATGTGTGTGCATGTAGATGAAAAGATGATTGATAGCCTATACGTGTATGTACTGTACATGTAATGCAATTTTTGAAACATCAAACCCTTCAAGCCCTTTCACATTGCTGTGCGATGACTTTGTCACTCGTAGGTTAAATTTTGATGAAATTCAACAGACGCTGGAATGGAATGGCCACAATACATCCAGAAATGCTGATTAAATAAACATTTGGAATGTGACGTCCTATTGGTATTTCAATACATCCATATCCGTTCATATTGGTTTTCAATATGTATTTATTTATTGATACGATTATGATTGAAGCTAAAGATGCAACATTTATTATTGAATTGTTCTCAATCTTTATTACTGCTTAGAAATAGTTACTTTTGTAGCCATAGACATACTTTAAATCGCTTTCTTTTATTTTCTGTATGACCATAGCTGACCTTAAAGAGAAAAATGTCCTCGGAAGCATTTTACATTTATGCATTTGGCGATTGCTTTTATCCCAACCGACTTACATTACATTGTATTATACATTTGTTTGTGACTATGTGCAATTCCCTGGGTTTGGACTCAAGACCTTGGTATTTCTAGTATCATGCTCTAACCACTGAGCTAGAGGAAATACTTTACTCTAATGCACAATATAGGTTCCATGGCGGCAACACTTTTATTATGATGTACTGTATGTCTCTTATTGCCTCCAACATTTATGTGCTCTGTTAAACCTCCCATTAACTGTCTGTTGCTATGCGACCGCTGGTTGGGCGTGAGGGGGGTGCAGTTTAACAATTAGAAGTCTTCTAAATTAAAGACAGTGTCAAGAGTTCCTGCAATTTACTCACGGCACCCATTCACTTGCGTTGGTTTTGTGTCCGTACAATAGACGTGAAAGGGTGCCAGCACTGTTCGGTTACCAACTTTCTTCAAAATATCTTCTTTTGTGTTCTGCAGAAGAAAGAAAGTCATGCAGGATTGAACTGACAATAGGATGAGTAGATGACGACAGAATTTTCATTTTTGGGTGAACTATCACTTTAATATACAGAAAATATAGTATTGTGGTCAAAGCTGTGACCTACAGTGATCCGATGCCAATAAGAGTAGTGCACAGGTCATTTTCGTACTGAGTGTAGGAAGTTTTTTTCATACAGTAAAAGAATTCAGCATTGTTCTTGTATTTACATTCCTAGTGGAGAGCAAAGTTAGACAAAATCCCGCCCAGTCATAGAGACACTTATTTGTCATATTTTTCTATTCTATCTCTCTCTCCTGATGCTGAACAGACACTCTCAATCACAGCCTCAGACAGATCCATTACACTCAGCTCTACAGCTATTCACACACAAAAAAGAAAATCCATTAGTGTGTGTGCGTGTGTGTGTGTGTGTATGTGTGTATTTATGTTTGTAAGAGCGAACAGGAGGGCAAGTAATAGAAAGAGGGAAGAACTCACAGCTGCAATATTTGGTGTCCTTGGCTAGACCCTAACTATGCTAAACTGTTTCTTATTATGCACATACAAGACGTTGAGTGTCTGTGTGCGACCTCATGTGAGTCTTCATGTACAGTTTAGTGAATCTTATCAATTCCGTGATTGTTAAAGTGAAAGTTCACCCAAAATTGGAAATCTTTCATCATTTACTCACCCTCATGTCATTTCAAAAATGTATGACTTTCTTTCTTCTGCAATCACAAAAAAAGATATTTTGAAGAATGTTGGTAACCAAATAACATTAGGCACCATTGACTTTGTTTGCATGGACAGTATGTATGCAGTAGGGAGCTGACCAGGTTTTGCCGGACAGCTGGTTGCATTGAATATGCATGTGTGCTTGTTCTTGCAATCACAGATGTGCCATTCAGCGTTACTGTTACAGGCGCAAATACGTGTTATAAGTTGCCCATGCATGTATTAGACACGTAAAATTGCAAAAATTAAAATGCCGGAACAAAAGATGCATTCTATTTAAAAGCGTATGCTCACCCGGACCGGCCTGAAACGCCTCATGTAACCACACCCCCACAAATCTACGTCAGTTCCTGGTAGTTGACCAATGCTGCCCAAATGTATACTCAAGTAAGGTGGGCGTACCTGTCAGTACAATTGCGTTGGAACTTAATGTTCCAAATATGGTAAGAGGCGTCACATCTCCGTCACACGCTCGCAGTATTTGACCAATCATTACGCACTGGTTAACTGGCCAATCATAGCAGACCTCGCTTTTCAGAGCGATGAGCTTTGTCAAAAATCTGCGCGTTTCAGAGAGGCGGGGCATAGAGGAGATACAAACATGCACGGTATGTGGAAAATGCAGCGTTTTTTTTACCTTAAATTGTGTAAATACATTGAAATACGTCTAAAACAAACAATAATATTCGTTTTAGCCGTGACATATGACCTCTTTTAGCGGGTACGTGTTTGTAATAGAAAACAAAGGACATGATTACGCGCAGGGCTCTGAAAACATGCGTGTGTAACTTTGTGTGTGAAACGGATGGATGGTGGCTCGGTGACAACTGTTCCTGCGCACACACCGCACTCCTTCTGCTGTTCATTAGTGTGTGGCAGAGCAAGGGCAGGGGTGTGGGCTGCATTCCGCTCACAGATCTTTTCTGCTGCATCAGCGCTTGCTGGCAGCGAGGATTCAGATGGCAAGCGGGCAGCAGCGCTGGCTATTCGAGTCCTTGAGGGGAAAGTGACGATTGGAGCAGTTCTGGTTCCAGAGTCACGTCATGGCGATGTGCGTGACACAAACCTGTCTCCACTGTCCCCTGAGGTATCCGGGACTCCACAGCCCAGAGACTCGGCTAATTAAACCCTCGATGGTGGCAGGGGAGCTGGCCGGGTGCCAACCCACCTGGGCATAATGACGCGCACAGCAGCTGGTGACACGAACCGGAGAGGTGATCATGTGATCGTTCCAGTCTGAGTCACGGAGACGGATACCACGGGACTTCTTAGTTACTCACGGTCACAGACCCTTGGGGCTATTGTGTATTCATCCGTTTATCATGCGACTGTAAATTAAAGTATAAGTGTGCAAGCTCAGGGTGATGAGTGGGCTGTGATTCGGAGATGGAGAGGACAGGATCGCAAATCAGCCCGACTCTCCATCTCCGAACTCCTGATTATATTTGCTTTGGATTTGGAATCAGTCTCTACGTCTCTAGAAAACGGTGAGAACGTTCTTGGAGCAGACCTTGGAGTTTTATGGCTTTGATTTGTGACTGTAATCTGGACTTCCTTATTGGCAGCCTTGAAATGATTTGAGATATTTCTTCAAACGTCATTAATAGTGATGTTTGCTAAAGCACACCGTACGAACCCCCAACCCTTAGAATGTAAAAGATTGCACAAACATTTCACAACACAGCTGGTTGTATCTCTGCTTTTATGTCCATCGGTCTGCCGTGAAGGCCTTCATTCTCTCTTTTCCCGAAAACAGAGAGGTTTAAGAGCGAGGGGGAAAGTGAAAGAGCCCTTTAGGATCAATACACACACAAGCACTGGAGTAAAGACATGGTGTTAGTGGAGATGTAAACCATATGGCACTATTAAACCCTACAGTAGTCACTTAGTCCAGTGGGTCGTGGGAGTCCGTACACGAGTCTGCGCTCTCCCCTGTTCCCTCTGCTATACACATGCATGGCCGCTTTTCTAATCACTGCTTTGCATCTCTCACTTTAGATAGAGACTTCAATTTGCCTTTGATTTCTGATACAATACTTGAGTCACATTTCCAGATTTTCTTTTAGTACTTTGAGGAAGTATCCTCTACTTTTAACATGTCTATATACCTTTAATTAAACAAACAAAAAAGCCATGTTTTGTGTAGTATATTTCTATACTACACAAATTGTGTATACTACACAATAGCTTTCTTTATTTTTTCATACAAAGTACACAACGAATTGGAATTTGTTTGCTATTTTAAAAAAGGGGAGGGGCTACTGACTTTAATGCGAATATTGCTCAGACTTTGAACCCAGATTTTCAGTTTAGACTTGTTACAGAAAGTCTGCACTATTCTGCACATTTTATCGCGTAGTGTTTGATGCCCTGTTTTTGTCTGCAAACCTTCAAAAAGTCTGCATAGGGGACGGTGTCTCGTTTGTTAAAAATCTGTTGAGAATTTTTAAGACGTCTGAGGTATTCCAGTCTTAAATGATTGAATCAGTTCTGTTAAAGGGATAGTTCTCCAAACTATTTAAATTCTGTCATCATTTACTCACCCTAATGTCATTTCTAACCTGTATGACTTTCTTTTGTCTGCAGAACACAAAAGAAGACATGTTTGGTATAATCTTGAGTACCTATAGAGTAGTACTGCATACTTCATATCTCCAAAGAGTATTTAGTTTGATCAAATTTATATAAGACAGAGACAGCCTACGATTATTTCTTAAAACAGTCGACACTTCTAAAGTTGTGCCTGGGGATGGAACTAATGCACAGCACACAATACATCATTGTATTATACCTGCATACATATCAGTCTCAAACAATCTGCAAATCCAACATTATATCCACGTTAATATAACATTCATCACCGAAATGCTGTGAAAAAACAAACACAGCTGAGCTTCCGTTAAGAAGGAAGCACATTGATGGGCGTGCTCTTTCTCGTGCTCTTGCTGGTTGACGTGTGGGGATGCTTTTCCGAAGAATAGTCCAATAAGGGACTAAGAACCCTTGTTACGAAACCATTTTTTGTCTAAATGGTTTCCTTTAACCTTTCACATCCGAAGAAACTTTCTGTTTCAAAAAAGGTTCTTCTTCTACGTCATCATTTTTGACAAATTGACCATGTTAATGACCATGAGAAGACAGCACGTTTAATAGTGTAAAGAAGTCAGAATGCAGGAAATAGCTTGTTACCCCACCTTTAAAGTGTTGTAAGTTTTTTTTGTCAGATTGTATAAAAAATAGCACATTTTTTATTTTATTATGAATTGTGCTGTACTTGCTGCATTTGTGGAAATCCTGATCTTTGAAAATGCTTAACAGAGCCTTAAAACAAAAAGGACACACTTCCTGATTTTGAACCCTGATCGCAGAGCATCCGTCCTTCCGGATGTGTTTAGCTTGAGATTTCACGCTTTCGTGATCCACACCGCAGGTGTCTGTCGAACATATTTAACCCCGTCTTTGTCCTCAGTTACGGCTTTCCACTGCGTGAGGAGGCGGTAATAACTCTATTGTGATTGCCCTGCTGAATCCCTTGTTAGGAAAGCTGTGAAATCAAGTGCGCTTTCTGCTTACACATGCACGCGCACGCAAGGGGTGGTGCACAGCAGGTGATCTCAGAGTGAGCCGCGGAGCTGTGCGTGGTGGGACTAAAGTAGATAAACGAGATGTTAAAGGAAGGAGAGACATGGGGAATGAGAGAAGGATGGAGATGTAGAGGAGGGCGGCGTCTCTGGCTGCGGGCGCAGCCCCCCTCCTGACCGCCATCTGCACATTCATTAACCTGCATGCCACAACACACTGCTCTGATGGGCCGGGCCAATCAACAGCCCGCGTGTGTGCATGAATGTTTCTATTTGTTTGGCTTATCTTTCAAATCTGTAATTAAGATTGTATCTCTGTAAATATGTAATACCAACAAGAAAAGATTGTGTCTTATTGGCTTTGTTCAGGCAACCAGTAAGAATCCTTATCTTTTGGCATATTTTACTTTAATCTGCTTTTGTCCTATCGTCAAAACCTATATGAAATCGGATTCTTAAAAACCTGATCTAAACCACATTTATGTGTCTATAGAAATTGCATTAAATCCATAAAATAATTAGTTTGTCTTTCGGGGTATGTCACATTATGCACAATTGTTTTCTCTTATAAAACGGTCTGTTCTGGTCCTTGATTCTGTATATTAGCGTATTCCCACTTGTTTTGCTGCTTAAAACCGTCTCCGAGCAGCCTTTGTGGTTGCTTTAACTCCTTTTTCTTATTTTGTTTCTAAACACGCGATTCATCCATTTCCGTTTCTTAAAAAAAGACACAATATTTCTTGCAACCCCGCCTCCGACAACCGTGTCATCTTCAGTGTTGGCAGCATGCCAGAGAGGAGTTTGTCCTGTCAGTGACTGAAAGAGTCAATTAGCCTTCAGGAAGCATTGATAAGACTGCTCACTTTTAGTCAAAGTTGCTTTAAAGTGTGCCTACCAGCCATGGATACTCTCTGCTGTCCCGGCTCGAGAGAGATTGACACTGAATTCACTGGTTATCTTGTGCTGCTTTATCCCTTTATGATATCGTTATGCGATGCATCACAAATCTTTAATATCCGTCAACTTTTAATACTAGCTTTTTTAAATGACATGCAACGAAATAAAACAAAGCACTTCCAAAGCCCTACTGTGTAAAAGTGTGTATCCTCAATCCCCTCACAGTTTTTTAAACTTCCTCGTTATATTTTTTCTATGTTTATGATAAGGGTTTTTTTCACCACAACATTTTACTTCATACATTTATATCTAAATTGATAACAAGTATTCACACAGAGATGGCAGTGTTGGCAAAGTTACATCTGTGTTCTTTACCAAGTAAAATCTTGCATATGTTTTTACTTAATCTTGTGTATGCAATGTGTTACAAACATATGATGCTTTGTACAAATATTGTATTGTGGTCAACAGTACTGGCATAGACCTATTTTTTCGAGTGATATAACTTCATAATCAAAGCATAAACGAAGAATTATGCATATTATATATATATATATACATATTAATTAATGGCATATTAAACTGTAACAAATGTCAAGTTACTAGACAACTCAACTCAACTCAACTGCAGGCCTAAGAAACTATTTTATGTTTTATGAAGAACTATCTCTTCTCATTTGTTGGGTATCATTGCTTTTGGTTTATGCATTTTAATTCACAGTAATCCTACAAATTATGTTGTCTCTCAAAAAAATCATTTTATTTCCCTTGGAATTCCCTGGAATTGCCCAAATGTCTCTCCTTATATGTCATTTTGCAATACGTAAGCAACACTCTAGAAGTTTTTTTTTAACACCACATACACAGACAATTTTGAACAGAATCAAATTGTTAAATTAACATCTTTAAGAGTGTATGTGAATTAAAAAACAAAACGGGAAGTGCTTTTGGACTTCTTTTGTTTACATCTTGCAAAATGGTCTACACGCTGGCATTGGTCTGGCATTGAATAACAAGACCTCACATTAGATTCTTGCTTCAGATCAGTAGTTTGAGTGAGTGTTAAGTGAGGAGGCTGGGCAACAGGGACATCACAGAGGTCTGTGCTTCTGATGCCCTTCCCATGCACAGCTCCACGGGGCCAGAACAGGACCACATCAAAGGGCTTCAAAGGGCCTATGAAGCAAGCACCTATTAATGACAAATTGTAACCCGAGCAACAGGCCTTTCAAGAGGTTGTTGCCAAAATTGTCTTCGTTTTAAAAAGCATATATCAATTTACAGTATGCACAAAATATTTGTGTCTACCTTACGATACAACATGATCTTTGTAAAAGTGCAGAAAGTGACCCCTGTAACTGCAATTCAGCTCTTGCAAACATATAAAAGCAGCTGACATTTCATTTGCTTTTGCCCTCTGCTGGTATGGATGCGCAGCAGCATTATATGTGGCACTGTATCCTCCCCTTCTGGGAAAACACAATAGGAATATAAAGAAGGAGGAAAGTGCCACAGATCAGAGCAGGGAAAGGTCCAGTTTTATTCTAATGGATGGTGAATTTTGTTCATTTTTGTCTAATAACAGTCGAGATCAGAACTAGGAAGGAGAAAAATGCGTTCAGACAGCGACACACACTGTAACGTTCACTTCAAAGCTTGACAAGTATTGATTCTGACTGTAATTTGTTCCGCACTGCCATCTTGATATGGCCCATCCTTATCTGCAGAATGCTTCAATGGCCGATTTGAATGCGGTTGCCTAAGCAATTGAAATCATTTATTACATAGACCATTGTACTACAGGTTCAGTGATGAAGAGCCTCTATTGGCGTCCTCTCCTCCTGAAGACTACTATTCTATCTTTATCAATCGCATCTCTTATGCAATCACACAGACTGTCTGCCCACCCCTGCTCCCCCTCTCCCATCAGATATGAGATCTAGACACATTTGGACCGTAGTTCGACCATCTGTAATGAATTTATACTCCACGCTTTCTTTTGGGATCTGGATCTGATTGTACTGATAGAAGCGTCATTTCTTTTTGTGACAGTCTGCATGTTCACTAAACGCCGATCCTGCTTCATCATTTATTCACCGTCAGATTGTTTCAAACCTGTATAAATGGAATTGTTCTAATGAACACAATGAAGTATATTTGTGAGAATATTAGCAATTTTCAGTTCTCCGAAATCATCCACTTCTTTAGTAGAAAAGAGTATTGTATATTTTATTTTGTTCTATTTAACACAAAATTAGATCTTTTAAAGAAGTTAGGAAAGCAAACACTTCCCCGGCACCTTGACTACCGTTTCATTTTCCTACTATGGTAGTCAATGATGTCCCAGAAGTGACAATTGCTAACATTTTTCCAAATATCTTTCTCAGTGTTCATTAGATCAAAGATCATTTTTACAGGTATGAAATTACATGAGGGTGAGCAAATGATGACAGAATTTTCATTATCGGGTGAACTATCCCTGTAAGTTTTCATGATGAATTAGTTCTTGTACAGAACACAAAAAAGGATCTCATAAAGAACGTTGGTAACCAAACAACACTGGCCCGATTGACTTCCCTTGTATGGACACAAAACCACAGACATTTCTCAAAATATCTTCCTTTGTGTTCCATTATAGAAACAATCATATACATGTTTTGAAAAACAAGAGGGGGAATAAATGATGACAATTTTATCTTTTGGTGAACTATCCATTTACGAAGCAAACTGTGTAAATATGAAACATGAATTTATGATGGACTACTTAAATAGAAAGGTCTCAACATCAAGCTATTTCTGTATAGTTCTACATCTTCCAAACATGCCCATTGCGCACAGTTACACAGAACATGGTCCTCACAATTACAGATACGCTCACACAGTAGCGCGCTCTCTCTCCATCCCTAATATGAAGCAGCGTGCTGAAGCTCACACCCCCAAAATGGGTGCGCGTGAAAGAGAGGCTGATTTGAAGAGTGGGTCGATAGCGCTGGCACTGCACAGACCTCGTGAGCCAGATAACCCAGCCTCAAACAGCTCTTCATTACTCTCATAAGACTTGAGCTTTTCAGAGAATTAAATGTGTCATTTGGCCGACATGAGAGGCAGGTGCTGTGGCCCTATCGGAGGGATTGGATCGATGTGGCGAGTTGCAGGTGGTCCGTAGTTGTACGACTCCAATGAGCTGATTTTTTTTCTTTAGATTCGTGTTTGAGACAAAATGTAGATAATTAAGTTTTACTTTTTTTATAGTCTGAATGTTTTATTTATAACTAGAAATAAATGTTTATGATTAAATGATACACAAATAATACTAATAGTAATAATAGCAATTATATTCATAATAATAAAAGATAAATATATTATTGATGTTGTTGTAATAAATAAATAATTATAGCCATATTTCTTGGTCACAAGAAATCCAAGACTAACATTTTTACTACTAGTTTCATGATATGTGCATGAGTTTTGGGCATCACTTTAAAACTTGATTCTTATTACATAGACCGTGTAGACAAAGCAGTGAGGTCTGATTCAACATATTTTTATATGACATTATTGTTGCATCTAGAGAATTTAAGGAACACAAATGCTCTCAATAGTTAAAGGGTCTCTAGCGCCCCTCGTGACTGATGACCGCCTATGGTGTGAGCCTGTGGCACCAGCCTGCCGACTGACACTGTTTCCAGTCTGGGCAGATGAGACCCGATAACAAACCAGCTTTGACCATCTGACAGCAAGACAGACCGCCTGGCAGCCGAATGGAGCCGAGCCCCCCTCCTTCTTTCTCATCCGCACCCCCTGACATGCTGCCAACCCACGGCCTGGAGCACATCCTCCAGAGAGTCAGGCTGGCATCAGTGCCCCCCATCAACACAGTAACACACAGACGCACACAAACCCAGAAATATGTGCTTACATGTAGTCCCTCCCTTTTCCACCAGCCAAAAAACTCAAGCATGCGTACAATGACTTTACCAGGTCACATTTCACTGGTAAAAAATATATATATAAATTTTTCAATTAATGAAATGAAGACTTTTCTTAAGACCATACGTTTTATGCATTTTGACAGCATTTTCATGCCAAATAAAGTTTAGGTTTACCCTTATTTCTCACCCTCTAACTCGTTTTTTCTGTGGAAGACAAAAGGAAAAATGGGTGCTTGCACTTTTTCTTTTATTCAACAATAAATACATATTATTAAAGGCAGTTGAACAAAAACGATTATGCTAATGCGTAAATACTTTACAGATTAAAACTATTTGATGTTTTCATGGCATTACAGTATTAAGAAATTCCGAATGGAAGGAGGAAAAACGCTTTTCACCCAAAATTTACTTTCCTATTTTGGCTTTTGGTTCAGTAAATATGACCAAGACCAGGTTCTTTACAGGTGTCTTGAGATAGAGGCATATACACATATACATAAACACACACATATTCTACATACGGTACAGATCTGAGGTCACGTGAACCAGGCAGCAGCATGAATAACGTAAATGAAAATGAAATATGAGTGAGAAGAACAGGTGAAAATGGGAAGACATCTTGTCATATGCATAATGGCATATGCGAAGCGTGACTGCAGGATTATTTCATTGGTTGGGTGTGTGGCATGATTTATCATAAGTAGTGAAGTTACGAGGGAGCCGTTATCACTGTTAAGCAGAACATTTCAGCAGACTTGTATCCATGGAAACAATTTAATACCATACTATTAATCATTAAGTAATTTGTCAGGGTAAGATCTCCTCTTCTGGATGTCTCTTGTTCTCTTGTTAACATTTACATTTATTTAAAGCATCTTGCATTTGAGGGATACTTTATGTCCAGACAATACACTCAAAAACATGCGTAGCTACTTGATTTTGCTCTTTTCTTCTTTTATAAAGTGGGCCGATTGGAGATTCCGCACAGATAAATTAGAAAGGGCCGCTCCTGTTTATATGTTTGAGTTTCTTTAAGCTCTGTGCAAAGTATATGGATTAAGTGGACACCTAGACGGTAATCCATTTTACAAGTGTGGCAAGCTAGGGAATAGAAACCAAGCGTAGTCTTCTTCTTTTTCTTAAAAAGTGCAGTAAGCAGATAGGTGCAAAGTTAATGTGGTTATGCCCTCATAGTCCAAAAGGTAATTAATGCCATTTACATGGAATCCAGTATGAGGACAAGTGGTCTACTGGACTATGCGCATAATGTGGACGCCCATTGACATCTTGTTTAGGCAGCAGGATTCAATATGCTCTGTGTGTGTTATATATTATGTACAGTAAGATTTTTTATTTCTTCTTTCAGAATAATAGTAATACTGTGAAAATGTAAACTCTGCTTACAGTTTTAAAGGATTATAACAAAGTATGGACGTTATGGTTATTCAACTGCTTTAAGAGAGCAATGTGAATATTTTAGTGGCACCTAGTGATGAGGTAGCCAATGGATCACTCCATCCCTCCCTTTGGAAGCACTACAGCGGCTATCTGAGATGTCATCACGTTTTAGCCTCTTTGTCGAAGATTGTAACACATTATGAAACATTTCAGAATTTTTCGGGAAATATTATGTTTCATGTCATTCGATATCGATAATAAATTATTCATTTGAATAGCCTTTTTGAATAGCCGTATTACTGTTTTGGTAATAAATATACTTATTTAAACAGAGGCAGCATCAGGTTTACTAGGTTACTGTCACTTTAAGAGCTAATGCTGATACACATCCACTGCTAACTTCACTTTAACATTTTTTAACATTAACCACTGTGTTTATGTGAACTGCAATGTGTGAGATGTCAGAGGTACTGTTAAATAGGGGATGTGAATGTCTGTAGTACTGCTTGGAATAGAATAGAATGAAAACTTTATCATGATTAATGATCTCTCAAAGCAAAATCCAAACTTGCAGGATGCAAACGCGTCTTAGAAATTAAAAGGCTGTTTATGATCGAGTGATTGCGCATACGTTGTTATGCGTTGTTATATATCGAAAAAAAAATATTGTTATTAATTAAAGTGCATCGTCAATACAAATCGTTATCTTGGGCCTCCAAGGACTCAATTACTGCTCTTTCAGCTAGCAACGACAGGAATATGTGTTTGTGTGTTGGAGACAGCCGAAAAGAGTGAGTTTTGTCTCAATGCTGGAAGTGCATGTGTTTTGTCTCAGTAAAGTTTGGCATAACTTTCAGAAGACTGAATTCGTTTAAACTCCGCTCCAGCGGGAGCAGCACAAGAGTTCCTGACAGTAGTCTGTGCTTATAATAATTGACAAATTTGTTATTACAACCTGGGACATTCAGTATGTTGAACGAAATTAACATCATAAAAAGAAATGACATCCACTCAGAGCTTTATAATCATGTTTAATTAATGTTAACACAAGGGGTAATATCCTGGACAGGATATGCTCCTCAATGGAGTCATCGCAGGCGAGGTAAACCAGGAACAAGAGACGATGCCAGGATTGATAAGATGAACGACCCACAATTGGGAGAGGATTAGATCAGACGGTGTTTGAAGTGTGCTGGCAGTGTGTTTAATGTGAAGTGCACCGGGTCGCTTCAGTCATCAGATGAAGTGGATTCCTGCCGTCCATGTTGAACTTATCCTTCCACTGAAAAGACGCTCATGATCTGTGACTGTAATCGTCTTTGTAGAAACAAAACAAACGAAAACAACCTAACTAAAACACTTTACAGACTCACAAGTTTATTTCTTTTGTCTGCTGCTTATTTCTTTTTATCTGAGACTTCACTCTATTTTTTGCTTTGTATAGCTTATTTTACAGTTAGCATTTTATTTTTATTATATTATTTCATTTATTATTTGTTTAATTTTATTAGGTGATAAGTACAATTGAATAATATTTACACCAATTTATTTATATTTATTAATTTCACATATTAAATAAAGTTTTTAATAAAAAGGTGATGGAAATTACTTTTTTTATTGATAAAAAACGTAACTGTTTTTTCTAGCTACCTAAAACTTATTTCACAGTCAACATTTTTATCTTATTTTATTTTATTTTATTTTATTTCATTATCATATTTTGTTATATTTATTCATAAATGCACTTGTGTTAATAACAAATTGATAATAATAATTTTCACATGGGAAATATAAAAATACATTTTTCAAAAAGCTTTTTAGATGTCCACTTGTTTTTGTTCTCGTCTGAAGTGACACTGTCGCTGTCCACAGTAGTGACATCTATACTTGAAAGGTTTAATATATTTGGGACAACAAAAAGTATGAATAAAGAAAAAAGTTTATATCATGTAGTTTTAATAAAAATCAGGTACTGTAACATAAAATTGCATGAAATTGAAGAAACAGCTATTCCCGTTTCCGGGCCCTTCTGACCATTCCACAGCAAAGGTGTGTGTGGCTTCAGTGATCATGAGGGTTCCAGAGTACACTATGATGAAGAGAAGACCTCCACCATCACTCACAGTTTGCAATGCTGCCCTCATGGACGAAAAAACAACACCCCTAATGAGTTATCGGGACTGATGGCTTCTCCTGCGTGGGACCTCTCTTTGTCCTTGACTCAACAAGGATGTATGGACGCCCAAATTCACAAATCTTTATCAGCCTGCAGTAAAAAAAACAAGCTATGAGCATTATGGCCTTCCATTTTTGCGTGCAATTAAGTGTGTGTGTTTGTGTGTGTGTGTTCATAACTTTAATTCAGAAAGCACATCCGTCTGAATATTTCATCACAGTCCCAGCAGCGGCCGAATTCAGATGTTTGCCCGTGCGTGTGCACTAATAATATTTGACAGTGAGTACTGGAACCCCATTTCCAAAGGTTGTTATTCACAAATTAGCTACATAAGAGAGCGTGTTTGTGTAGGGCGAAGGGTGTGTGGGTAACAGTCCTGTGCATTCATGTGACGTCGACATCGGAGGCTCGTGGAGCGAGCAGATGGGACTTGTGATTAAAACCGAGATATTCCCCAGCATTAGATTAAAGAATGATGTCAATAAAACCATTTTGGGCTGCAATAACAATGGCAATATGAAACGCAGCGCTGCACGTTCTCATTTGCATATTTAAATGCGCAAAATGTTCGGGGTTAGATTCCCGGTGTAATGATGCATTTAGGCCGTAATAAAACAGTTATGGCAGCTTCCAGGCTCTGCCGCAGGGACTGCAGTGGGGCCACTTTGAAGTCACTGTGTTTGAAGTGGAGTTTAGAGCGACGGACTCCTAAAATAAGCGCACACTGGAGGGACATGTAGCTGCAGAGCCCCGGCGTGTTCCTCTAAACCAGAACAGGTAGATCCAAGCCAGGAGGGGCCGCACAGTCGTGTCTGCTCTTGGCTGTACCCAACTCCCAGGCAAGTAGGAAAGGGTGCTAAAGATTGTTTTTTGATGTGTTTTGGCTTTGCTGTGTTCAGTGAAGTATTGTAAGGGTTGACCTTGAGGTTAGATAGCTGAATAATTGATTTCTTCTTGTTAAACAACTCTTGGTTCCATCAAGAAATATCTGTCTCTCCATTGTCCTTTTAAACAGCGTCATGCATGCACCAAGAGATCACAGGATGTGTTGTAAAAGGATTACTGCAGATAAGAGAGCAATATCAGGGTGATACAGACGTAAGGTTGACTGACCCATCCAAATGAAAATGGTAATGTTCATTTCCTTTCAACCAGAGTTTAGTTCTGAATAAAAGTGTTATAATGTAAAAGATTGAGACAAATTTCCTAGAAGTCACTCTTTTCCAGTTTTTAGGTTCAAGTTACTTCATTTGTACTCAAAGGTAGACATAATACATATCACATACATCTCACACAAACTTTTATCAGCAACCCAGATAGTAGACAGCTTTAAAAAACGTGATAAAAGTGCTCCAAGTTTCCATCATCGGTAGCAGATTAGGATCTAAAGTAGGGAAAATAAAATAATAAAGTACAAAAAAATTAAATTCAAAAATCTAAAATGGATCTAAAAATATTTAATGTGAATATATAAAAATGTGTCGCTCGGTTATGTTCAGTAATTTGTTCACTTCAGTGTAATTGTGAGCGAATAAGCAGAGTTACATGGTCAAAGGTCATTCTTAAATCCCCAAACATCTCCTCACCCCCCAACCTGTGCGCGAATCGGACAGCCGTTTGCTAATACAGTCCTAATGATTGTCTGTCTGTAGTTCTTAGTGCCGTATATGGTTTATTTCAGTCTATAAAGTGTGATATGTTGTAATTCTCTGGTCAGCTGACTGTCTCACTATCTCTCTATAGACACATATGCACTTTATAGCCAGCTATATATCCAGCACACACATTAAACCCAACCCACCGAATGTTGCCTGGCAACAGCACACAGTTCATCTAACTAAATCTCAGGCTGTGATGACGGCAGAGGCCTTGTGTTTTACAATTGACCCTTAGGAAAGCCCGCCCGCTTTAGCTATCTCCAACATGAGCCAAAGCGTTCCCACTGCACTTATGAATATTTATTGTGAAATAATCAATTATGGGGGGAAATGACGCATACTTTTAGCCATAAGAAAGTCTACAATATGCATTTCAAGTATATATTCAGGATTTGAAAGAGAATCGGAATAAAGTAAACAAAATATAGATCGAAGCTCTAGCCTTCTGTGCTTGCTGTAACAACATGACTTCTGGATAGAAAGTGCCATTGCTTTCTGACACGTTTAGGCAACGGGTGGAACTGTGATTATCACCATAAAGATCAAATTTTACCTCCAATGAAATTCTGGAAGTTGTACATTATGACAACTTAGATTCCACAGTGACATGACTTTTAGCTGCGATAATGTTTGTATAGTGTGGCGGCCAGCAACAATTGCAACAAACCGCATTATGGTCAGCCGGTTAAAGTCTCTAGTTTGATAGTCGGACAAAATGGCGAATAGCAACAGGAGCCGCACAATATCGCCGTTATGATTGGTCCGGTTGTCTGTAAATCAAACTCCACGCGAAGGGTCAATTGGAAAATTCATTCTTTTCCATGAAGTGAAAGAGAAGTCACTTGTCGGCTTTTATAAAGAACAAAATTATATTTACAGTAGTGGGCAAAAGTGATGTCTAGATTATACATGTGAGGTAAAACACTGTTTAGAGAATATAGGAATACAGGTTTGATTTTGTATTAAATTGAATATACAAAAAATAAACTCAATAAACTTTGTGCATGTGGAGTGTTTTTTGCCAGGCATTTTGAATACAGTTTAGGAATAATAATAATAATATACTAATATTCTCTTTATACTAGCATTATTTAAAATTCAAAAACATTCTGTATGTTGCTTTTGAATAGAGCATCTTTCATTGACTGGCCCAGTTTACTCGACCTTTCTAAGCAGTCAGCTGCATAATGCCAAACCCAGATCACTCACATAAGCATCAGATAAAAGCTTGGGTGAAACTATATTCAAAAGAAACAATATCACTTAAAGGTCCAATGTATGAAACTTAGCGGCATCTAGCGGTGCGGTTGTGGATTGCAACCAAATGCTCACACCACCCCTCCCTTTCCAAGCACTACAGCAGCTGACACAGAACTAAGATGATGTCCTGCTTTCGCTTCTTTGTTGAAGGATATTATATTTTTACAAAATGCGCGCTGTTGAGCAGTTTGTCCATTTAGGGCTACTGTAGAAACAATATCAATAAAACAATAAAAGTGTTTTTTGGCCAAGAGTTTTTTGGACAAAACCACAACAGCACATTTAAAGGATTTATAATACAAGTGTATCTTAAATGTTTTGCTTAAATTGCATATGAAGGAGAGGAAAACGATCGCATTACGCTGTCAGTGTACTGTCTGCAGTCAGTCAGTGTACTACTGTCTGTCATCATAACCTTTTGAAAAAAACAGATAAAACTTCAAAGACATCATGTTATATGCTTGTAAGTGTAACTCAGTCACTCTCTCGTATGGTGAGTTATTGTTAATCGGTAACACTCAAGTGATCTCTGGTAAAGGGGACTGTATTATTGGTGCTATCTCTGTGAAACACCATTAAGTGCTGTCATGAGAAGATCGCATGACCCGTCCCCATGATGCCACAGTCTTTAGGCAGTTTGTACCTGTGATGGTGATTACCAAATAGACCAATGAATTAATATTCACATGTCCAATGTTCACATGTTCATTATAACCAGTCATTCTGGTTGGGATTTGTTCGTTTAAAGCTCAAAAAATGATTAAATCTGAGCATCTTAACCAACATATTTGAATCAGTATGAACACAAAAGAAGATAATGTTGGGAACCAAACAACTAGCTTTACATTTATTTTTTGGGTCTTTTGGGTGAACTATCACTTTAATTCTTGACAATAACACATTTACAGCGAGGGCGGAATCAGGCGGGGCTCCACAGCATCACGCTATTGTTTTTTTTCATCTGAATTATTTCCACTCATCAGCTTTCTTGCTGCGTCTCCACAGGCGGATCCTCAGGGACGAGACATCGCAATCCGGCCTTTCCTGGAGCACTGCGAGAACACGCACATGACCATTTGGCTGGGGATCGTCTATGCCTACAAAGGCCTCCTTATGGTGAGTGAGAACATTCTAGAAACCGGCAACACGATGGCCATCTGCTCACGCCGACAACGACGTCTGAACGTTGCGCTGTTTTATTTTACATTGGGGAAATTATTTTATAGATCTTGCTGTCATGAAAATACATTTATTATATTAGATTTGGTGCCTCTTGTGGTACATCAAACAATATAAATGTAGTGCATATGTAAATTTGACAAGCTGTGCTTTTTTTATTAAAATGACTCTCGCTTTTTATTGCTATCTCTCCTCACTGCTGCTTTGAACTGCTGAGGTGTGCTTAAGGAGTGTAAAAACAACTTTTGTTGTGTTAAGATTACTTAAAACTTCTTCCACTTTTTCTTCAGGAACCTCAAATCTAGTTTCATTATCAAGCAAATAAACTTTTGGGGATTTTACAAATATACCTTTAAGAAGAAGAAGAAAGAATATGAGCAAGGTTGCTTTGTCCAATTAACCTCAGTGAGGAATACCGGTCAGGTGCCCCTGGAAGCAAAATTCCCCAGTCGGTTAATTGCCCGTAGCATTGTCCATTATCAGTGAGTCAATGGTGGTACAATAAAACTGCCTTGTGACTCACTTTGTGCTCTGTGGAAATGATTTGTCCTTTTGTTCTTGCTGTTCTTAAGGCGGCAGGTGGTCCGGTTGATTGACAGCCCATTACCTCTGCTTTTTCCTGTTCTACTGTAGACATTTTGTGTCGAAGTTCATATGTGCGCCATACAGTATCTTTTCATTCTGCTCCCCGCTTTTCTGCTCTATAATACAATTTAATCCCGCACGGACATGTTTTACCATTATATCCACCTTATTTTTGCCATACTGTAAATGTTGGCGGTGCCATCTCTGAGCTGTTTGTGTTTAGACTTCCTGTGAGCCATTAAAGCCAATGGCAGTCGTATTGCAAGTGAGATGAGTGTGTTGTTTTGACTGGCTAGTTAATTTGTATTATAGAACACAAAGGTACAAGCTTAATGTGTGCAGTAAAATGTCTACAAAACATTTGTTTTGATAGTAATCCACGCAACAGAACGGAATTTAGATGTCACCCACCATATGATCTGCATCCATTATTCATTATTTTAGCTTACTGCCCTTTCTTCTGGAAAATTGTAATCTTGGATCACAAAACCAGTCTTAAGGAGCACAAGAACATTTTTAGTAAAAGACAAAAATACATTGTATGGGTCAAAATTATAGATTTTTCTTTTATGCCAAAAATCATTAGGATTCTAAGTATAGATCATGTTCCATGAAGATATTTGATAGATTTCCTACCTTAAATATATAAAAACTTTATTTTTGTGAGTGGATGTCCTGCCATAGTGCAAAGGCAATTTTCTTTTTTTCTATTTATTTACACTCTCAGATTCCTGAGTTTTAAACGGTTGTATCTCAGCCAGATATTGTCTTATTTATGATAGAAATCTTATTTATTCATATTTTAGATTATGTTATCTAAATTTCCCACCATGCATGTACTGGTAACTTACGTTTCTGTGCATTTATAGTTGTGCATCCAAGACCCGTCATTTCCGAGAGAAAATACAAATAGTTTAATTTATCTTCATATGATATATCAGGCCGTGTAATATATCGGGGGTGGAAAAATATTCACCAGAGCTGTTTTAAAAGTGTTTTGAGAGTGCTCCCGCGACACCACTTCAATTGTTTTCCACCAGCCGGCTTATAAAATTGAAGCCTCAACAGGAAGTACAACTATATGTATGCCTTTAATAAGAACATATACATCGATTGTGGCCATTCTATTCCTATGTCTGTTCAATTTCAACATAACATTTGAACTAGAAAAAAAAGGCGTTTTTTACTAAACACTGTGAAAAGGTATTTTTAATACTTTTCAATCGGTTAAATATTTGCAAACCCAAAGACAAACATGAAGTGTGACCGACAGTAATTATATAATCTAAATTGAAATTATGAGAATGGAAATTATGACGTTTCAGTCCAACAACGATGATAAGCAAACCTCAAGAGTGACAAAAGTCACCCAACAACAAAGTGACCAAGACACAATTTATAATATAACAATAAATAATATAAAATATAATTGTATTAATAATTATTTTTTAATGATATAAGATGGTGGTCTAGTGGGTTAAACCACTAACCTGGTAAATCAAAGGTTGCTGGTTTGATCCCAGCATCCACCACCAGTGTGTCCTTGAGCAAGACACTTTACTCCATGTTGCTCCAGGGGGATTGTCCCTGTAATAAGTGCACTGTAAGTCGCTTTGGATAAAAGCGTCTGCCAAATGACTAAATGTAAATGTAAATGTAATATAATACAAAAAATCTGCATGTTTTAAATAAATGTAAAAACATAAGTATTGTGTTTGTATTAGTATTTGGTAACAGTTATAATAATAATTCATTACATTTATATAGCGCTTTTCTGCCTGGCCACTAAAAAAAACGCTTGTGCATGGAATGGGGGATTCTCCTCACATGCCTTGAAGCATATATGTATAATGTAGTGGTGGGCCGTTAACGGGGTTAACGCAGTGAGACTCTTATCGCGCGATAAAAAAAATGTTGCCGTTAATCTATTCTCAAAGTTGGGTTGGGAGCTGGCTCTATACTACGCAAGCTATGATGACTTTCACCTTGATATTTTAGCGCGGATGTACACCAGCTTAATTGCACTGTAGGGGGCGAGAACCAGAGTTTTCAACTCGCGTGATCCGCGTCATTCGCGCCGCCTCATCATCTAATAACCAGGGCTTCATTCACGTCATTCGCGCCGCCTCATCATCTCATAACCAGGGCTTCATTCGCGTCATTCGCGCCGCCTCATCATCTCATAACCAGGGCTTCATTCGCGCCATTCGCGCCGCCTCATCATCTCATAACCAGGGCTTCATTCGCGTCATTCGCGCCGCCTCATCATCTAATAACCAGGGCTTCATTCGCGTCATTCGCGCCGCCTCATCATCTCATAACCAGGGCTTCATTCGCGCCATTCGCGCCGCCTCATCATCTCATAACCAGGGCTTCATTCGCGTCATTCGCGCCGCCTCATCATCTAATAACCAGGGCTTCATTCGCGTCATTCGCGCCGCCTCATCATCTCATAACCAGGGCTTCATTCGCGCCATTCGCGCCGCCTCATCATCTCATAACCAGGGCTTCATTCGCGTCATTCGCGCCGCCTCATCATCTCATAACCAGAGCTTCATTCGCGTCATTCGCGCCGCCTCATCATGTCATAATCAGGGCTTCATTCGCGCGTTTGACGCAGCAAGTAGGTCTATCGCGTCTTTGCATTGACTTAACATGTAAATCACTCGCGCTTGACGCGCCATTCACGTTTGGTCTGAACACAACATAACGTTACTGTGAAATTACCACATCAAACGTGACGTGCTAACATGGATGCAGGTATGAGGACGCCGGCTTGCTTCAGGGAAAATTTATTTTTAAGAAGCTTCCCAATGGAAACCTCGACAAGAATAAGGTTGTTAGCACCTTGTGCAATGCGGAATTGGATTTCTGTACGGAATTGGTTTAAAAAAAAAAAAAAATTCTCTCAACAGGTCTAGCTTTAGTTGAAACCAGTAAATTTGTATTGGCACCTCATGTATTATGGCTCCTGTATGACATATCGCTTGTTGCTCCCTAACTCTTTGTAAGTCGCTTTGGATAAAAGCGTCTGTTAAATGACTAAATGTAAATGTACTGTAGGAGCTCTTCCAGTCTCAAGTACCACCTAAACGCAGAGCATAGCTAATGCGGAAGTAAACACAATTACATCTTATTGAACATAATTTTATTTTCATCACCAATTATCATAGTAGAACAGCTTTCTCAAGCAGTTTGTGATGCATTTTGGAAACAGAAGATGAGCCCCTGATCTAATGCGCCACCTGGCTTGAGAAACCCGTTCTCAAAGACTTGCTTTTCGTCATTATTTGGGTAGCACACATATTCTGAATGCCTTCCGCAGAATTCAAATGAGCCATTTTAATCTAGATTAATCTAGATTAATTCCAAAATTAATCTAGATTAATCTAGTTTAAAAAAATTATTCTATGCCCACCACTAATATAATGCATTATAAAAGTAGTTTTAATTTATTAATTATGCCTTGAAATGCACCTAACAGTATAATGCAATGTAATGTCTAATGAATAATTATAACTACAGTTAACACATTATAACACTTATCGATTCATTGTTACGCTTTACATTTTTAATTTGATTATAATTCTTTGCAATAACATGTAATGTCTTACAACACACATTATGAAAATTTGTAATGAATCATATCCTTTAATGATCCTTTATAATGCACTATGCATAAATGCTTTAAGTAAAGTGTTACCCAATATTTATATTTGGAATTTGGGAGAAATTTTGTCAGTAGTTCACAGAACGAAACAAAAATGATTTTTATTATTAATTTATCAGATATTTAACAGAAAATAGTACATTCTGAAAATAATTTGAGATGTCTCTCTTTTATTTCCAGAGCTGTAAGTGCAGTGACAAACGGCAGAACCATAGCATTCATACTGTAGATTCTTGTTCACTGATATGTGACATACCTGAAAACGTCGTCTTCTTTTACCTTGCCATGTCTGCAAATCTGCCACTAACTCACGGTTTGCTTCCAGTTTGACATGTTGAGATAGAACAAGGATGGAAAAACACTGAGAAAACATAATCCGGATGTCACTTCTGTTTCATAGTGCTTGTTTTCACACACACTTATAACTAAGAGTGACAACTTAAAGTGATAGTTCACCCGAAAATCCTTTTACTCACCCTCATGTCACTTCAACCCTGTATGACTGTCTTGTTTCCACAGAACACGAAAGAAGATATTTAAAGAATGTTGATAACCGGCACCCGTTCACATTAGTTTCGTGTTCATACAATAGAAGTGAATGGGTGCCAACACTCTTCAAAATAACTGATTTCGTGTCCTGTGGAAGAAAGAAAGTAAAACAGGTTGAAATAATAAGAGGATGAGTAAACAATGATAGAACTTTCGTTTTGGGTGAACGAACACTTTAAGGAGCGACATCTGAATTTTGAGTCTTGCCAACCTGAGCCATCTGAGCAGAACTTCAACTATTTACTGTACACTGTGATAGCCATTTTGAACATGTCTCGATTGGATTAGAATTGAATAGTTTTAAGATGAGTGTGTTAAGGAGGAATGTGTGCGTCATTGAGTTAACTGAGTCACTCTCGCTCTCACACAAAGATGCTTTGATTCCTTCGGACTTTCCTCAGAAAGTTGGACAGGTGTTGTTAGAGGCATAAGGGTGCTAAGTCAGCCACAGTTCGTTCCCACTGGCTTTATGATTCATCGCTGTGAATAAAACTTTTCAGGAGAAAATCTTCAACGACAAATAAGCTTAAACTATCATTGATCTGCTTTCAAATTAAGTGGCATATGTTGAATAACTTCATAGAGCCAAGGGATGAAGAAAAGGCTGTTTTGATAGATCTGAGTGATGGTGCATAGGGTTCTACTAATTCCTAAGACTTAACACTAAGTCTTTTACTTTCAGTGTTTGCTTAGACTCAGGGTTGGGGATATGAATTGAACAAATGTTTCTTGAACTATTTGTGTTACGGTAATGAATATCAGCTTGACCATCTTGTTGAAGAACATGTGCTTTGCTTTTCTAATAAATGAATACAAATCGTAGCCTGTTAACTGTCACCCGTTCCGTACACGGGACACCTAAGTGTGCGGAAATATTGTGCATGTAATTTCTAATCGAATCATGACAAACTATATGTCATTGGAAAGGTCTAAGACTCTAGAATACAGATTTCTTTTTTCTTTTTTTTTATAATTTATGTTAGGAGAGTAATTGATTCTTTTTTATAAAGAAGTTTTAGTTTTTCTTTTGCGAGCCGTATTTTTTTAATGTATTTTTTAATAAAAGAAATACATAAACTTTTTTTATTTATTTTTAACAATAATCCTAACAACATGCCATTATGTTTTTTTTGTGTATGTGTGTTGTTAATTTAGCTATAATCAGCTACTTTTCTTTTTTCTAATTTCAAAGAATTCATGAATAACCACCATTTTAGTTCCAACATGTGTTTTCATGTGTAGGCTCAAAAAGGGTTCCGACAGTTAACAGGCAAAATTCATCCATTCTTCTCTTCTTCTAGTTGTTTGGATGTTTCTTGGCCTGGGAGACCAGAAACGTGAGCATTCCGGCCCTGAATGACAGCAAGTACATCGGCATGAGCGTTTACAACGTGGGCATCATGTGCATCATCGGGGCAGCCGTGTCGTTCCTGACGCGGGATCAGCCTAACGTGCAGTTCTGCATCGTGGCACTGGTCATTATCTTCTGCAGCACCATCACGCTATGTCTAGTGTTTGTGCCAAAAGTGAGTACGGCACATACAGCTTGATCCGTCCCTATGGGGAAAGAACTGTAGAGGTCAGCAAAAGGCCTAATCTGCCATTTGTTTTGTGCAGTTCTCTAGCAAATTCACCTGAATATAATTGAGAACATTGCTTACTCCGCAAACCCACCCGGAGCTCTCTAGAGATATGCATGCTGAAATGTGAAATCTCTAAACAAGTGTATCTTTGCCAGATAATGAGATAAGACTGCCATTCTCTCTCTGTTTTGTTAGTTCATCACAATGCAAACAAACCCGGATGCTGCCACCCAGAACCGGCGGTTAAAGTTCACTCAGAACCAGAAGAAGGAAGATTCGAAGACGTCCACCTCGGTAACCAGTGTTAACCAGGCTAACACATCCCGTCTGGATGGACTCCAGACAGACAATCACCGTCTCCGAATGAGAATTACAGAGGTGAGCAAAAATTCTCTGCCGGCCCGTTCTTTAAAATGTCTCTTTTTTTTTAAGTCAAGGAATGAGGATTTGTCAGGATATGACCAAAGCTGAGGATTTTCTGGAATTTGTGTTTCAGTTGGATAAGGAACTGGAAGAGGTTACCATGCAACTGCAGGACACTCCAGAAAAGACTCCATACATCAAACAAAACCACTACCAAGACGTCAATAACATCTTGAGCATACGCAACTTCACGGACGGCAAAGGTAAAAGAAATAAACATCACACCCTGTATTCTATCAGACAGTGACTCACTTGAATATATAACACTCTCTGTGTTATTGCCACAGAGAAAGTAACAGAACAGTTTGTTTTAGCATCATTACACACCTCCTGAAACCTGAAATGTTGTACAAAGTGTGACTTTTGACTTTGATGTTTGATGCCACAGCAGTGTCCTGAGCATATCTTTGTTTCTTTTTAGATGGAGAGAAATCTCTGAAGAACCACTTAGAGCAGAAACCTCAGGCTCAATGGGGATCTATGGATCCATCTAGGATAAGCAGAGGTCCATTAGAAGACATCAACTCACCAGAACAGTAAGTTCACACGCTATGTACTGTACAGCGGCTCTGAAACATCTTAGTGGGGCATTTGAACTGCATAACAAATGTCATTCATTTGAAAGAAGTATAAAACAAACACTGTTCGAAAGCATTTCACATAAGTAAGCTTATTAGGTTTTAAATTAAACAGTAGGTTTACTGTTCAAATGCATGAAAAGGTAATTGGACACACTGGATGTAACACTTTAGGAAAACTGACTTCATACACAAATAAAAAATGACATTGGTTAAGGTCCTTGCATACAGTAGTTTGTATTTATTGAACCTTGTTTTTCTTGCAATGAAATTCATTTATTTTTAAAGACAACATCACAGTTGCATTTCACTTTTAGCAAATACGCAAAATAAAATGACTGTTGTACTCTTCTGGGAATCAAACAGGCCAAAATATGAATCTATTTTGTCCATAGACTGTAGACCGTGACGTCAACCGTAGATTTGTGTAGTGCAATTTTGAAGCCTAAACTGAGCCAGTTGTCGCCATCTTGGCAGTACGTCAATCCCGGATAATGAAAAAGGGCAAAAAGGCGGGATGTGGGTGGAGCTGAGGTGCCTGGTTGGTGAAACCACTTGTCACTCGAGTGGCCATGTCCTTAATTATGCCGAATTTTAATGCTTAATTTAATTTAAACATATGAGTTATAGAAAATTCACCCACCTCACAGTTGTCATGAAGGGTAAAATTAGCTATATAGACCAAAATCTTTTTTGACCAGGCTGTAAACCTGTTTTTCTCTGCTATAAAGTTGGGTATTAAGCATGGGGCTCAATGCGATTCTGCTCTGTTTTGGAGCAAGTTTCTAGCGTCAAGTCAATGAATTGCAGTTTAAGTCACTTCCGTGTAGGTTTCACAAGAGACCAAAAGTTAGCAGCTCTATTTTGTCAGATTTTTGTGCAATCAGTTGCTTTGAGAATTCCCCTCCTCCGAATTGTAGTTGCAACTGACTAGCGAATGGTAAATCATGTTTAATGGCTATAAATAAAACCCAGTTTTAAATCATACAGAAATACATCAAAACAGAGAACAGAGACAATAAGTCAAGCCTTTAGTACCTTGTATTGCTTCATTTAAGTACCTTAATCGTTGTTAGGATTCTAGTGTGTAAAGCCCATTACAGGACAGTGAGTGATAACATGCAGACCATTTTAATGTGTTTTCATCAAAAGGGGAGAGAACAGCTGTACATCAATGGGTGGTTGAAGGAAAGAAAAAAGAACTGGAGGAGATGTTGAGGGGAAAGTAAAAGGGGTGTGGGGTATGGTCGGGGTTACGTAACTTGCGATTTCCAGCGAGCGCTGAAAGCAGTGGACCCTGAAAATAGACATGAGAGGAATACTCAGAGCTCACATGAATGTTTGATCAGATAGAGGAGAGATTCTGCACTGTGTCACTGTTCATCACACACGCACACACACACACACACACACACACACACACACACACACACACACACACACACTTACTGTGATCACACTTCTCCCAGTAGTCAATGATCCCCTGACCCTGCTAAATAACTCTACCTCTGTCATGGGAAATATACTCTGAGTAATTTGTTATGCCTGTTCTCAATGTCTGCAGTAAAGAAATAACAAATGCATTTTTGGTTGCATGGCGTAATGTGTAATGTTTTCATAAGCATCCTTTGTTTTGTATTTCAAGTTTTCAGATTTGTTTTGACTTATCAATGTTTGTTATTTTACAGGAGACATTTTCCTGTATTGATGTATACAATTAATATTTCATTGGAACAGATACCTAATAGAAACATACATAAATCAATCCTCAAAGGTGTGGTTTGTGTACTTTATGTAAGTGGCATTAGGTTTTATGTCATTCATTTAAAGGGTTTTGGTCTCTTGCGGTGAGTCATGAATTTGAAACGTTACGTGTGTATTGTTTGTCAGAGGATCCACACAGCCAGCTGAATGACGCAGTTGTCTTTCCACAGTATACAATACTAAATAGTAAAATCTGTCATTTGAACTTTCAAAAGTTAAGGCTTTTCTTTGATGTAAATATCAGATTCGTATCAACCAGGCTCGAAAAACTTACAGTCAAACCAGAATTTGTTTAGAAACCTTTTAACATTTCTCACATTGTCACTGTTTGTTTGCTATAGTTTAGAAAATGGTAAAAAGAAATATGACAACAACTCAGAGTTAAACTGTGTTAGAATAAATTCATATTGATAATGTCGGATAACTTTAATAGTAATGTATTTAATGGTTTGGGTTGAAAAGCTGTCAGGTATTACATTTAAGTACACAATTAAATAACACCCATTTACGGCATCCAATTACCAAGCAATGCTTCATTTTGTTCAGTCTGTTGTGTGAAAAGATGGCATTAGTGATTAAAGAAAAAAAAACCTAAGCAAAACATGGTCAGGTTTGAAGTATCTGAAAACTTGGGTCCCAAATTTGTATAAGTTTAACTGCTAGTCCACAGTATGTGGATTTGTGGGTATTATATCTCACACTACACTTTATTTTTCTATCCTCACTTACAGAAATAAAATATAGTGTCTTTGCCACTAGCAAAAAATATCAAAAAGTACAATATATCTAGTGTCTGAATAATTTTTGATTTGAGTGTATATGAACATGCAGTCGTGGAAAATATACAAAAATATCAATTTTAAGAGTCAAAACAAACATCAGGAATGGAAAGTCATCCAACAGCATTATGAAAGACTGGGAAAATGCAAAATGCATGAGTCTTATTCCATCAATATATTCCTATTCATTTTTGATGTAAAACATGAGTATTGTGTTGTTTAAACATGAATATCAATTGGTTTTCTTTGCAGTATTCAAGATCTCTATACATTGCATCTTTTTTATTTCGACCAGAATGTCCTGTTTCAATAAATAAAATAAAAACACGTGTTGCAAGAAAAATTGTTTCACAAAACGAAAGCAAAACTTTCTAAAAATGTTTGTTGAAAAGAGTGGTGGTACAAAAAATGTCCTACTTGGAAAAATCATAGCCATCACCATACTTTAACTGGCCAAAAAGTCTTTACACATTTAAAATGCATAACAAATATCAAACAAAAGTCTCATTTATATTAAATAATAACATAAGCGCACTTTACACACACATTTTCACAGAACTAACTCATTTTTTGATTCTCTCTATGTGATGTAACTGATGATGAAACTCGCCTTTATGGTCATTTATCGTGAATAAGAGATAACCAACTGCATAACCCCACTTTTGAACACTATCGCATAAGAGCATTAGAGATAATCACATACTACACGTATAACTAATAAGCATTGTGCCTTTAACCTCTGCGCTCTGTGTTTACAGCATACAGCGCAGACTGTCCCTGCAGCTGCCCATCCTGCACCACGCCTATCTGCCCTCCATAGGGGGTGTGGACGCGAGCTGCAGCAGTCCCACGGGCAGCCCGTCCTCAAGCCCCCGCCACAGACACATGCCTCCCTCCTACAGGGTTATGGTCTCCGGCCTGTGAGTCTCACCCCAGACCTGCACTCTGAGGAAGCCATCAGCTTTTTTAAAAACAGACTGAGCAATATCAGCGGTTAACGGAAGCGTGCGAGCAACCCGCCGTGGTCGGACTCTTCATGCACCCATGACCCCTTTCCCACCATCCATGGCCACATCAGAGCAGGACAGATCATTCAGGCTAGGAGGGAGGTGATTGGATGCGTTTTCGGTTCCGTCACCTCCCGCCTTCGTCGGACCCCCAAAACAGCAGCAAAGATCAACCGAGGACAGGACCCGTAGCCTTACCTGCTTCAAAGAGACGCTTCTACCGGCAGCCTTTCAACTCCTTCGTGGACATTGATTCTGCCGGAACTCGCTGCAAAAGGACGATCCTCGTTCACCACGCCAACAGCCGTGTAAATATCACATTCAGACATCAAAGCGAGCTTTGAATATGCCTGGAAATGAAGTCTTCGGGGACGTTTTATTCTGATGTGGCCTGGGAAACATTACAAACTGTTATCAAACCGGGAAGAGACACGTGCACAAACCGTTCGGTCTGAATTTGTTGTATTGCTTCTGTGTCCCCATAGTGTGAAAAACATGGTTATTGGTAAACAAGACTATTAAAATATCCTTTTTTAAACTACAGAGAACAAGTGTTTCAGGGTAACGCGGGCCAACCGCTCCTGCCTGGATTGACACGTACCGCACTTTCGCAGAATAGCATCGCGTTTATCCCACGTCGCACAGGCCTGACGTGGTAACAGAGTATCGGAAGTACAAAGAATCATGGAGAGACTCTAAAAAAACAGGATCGCGTCCTCAGAAACCCTGGTCCAAAACAAATGTGAATGAAACAGCCGGGGTGCGTGCAAAAGGCCTAGTGAGGCGATTTCAGAGGGTCAGTCTTCCATTACAGCAGAGCGTGTTGATCCTGCCTCCTGCACCCCATGAGAAGCACGCAGATGCTACGTATGTACAATAGCCGTCACGAGACCGGGCTGTTAGAGAACAAGAAGACTCACAAATTGCGACAATAACAGGGAAGAGGAATTTCACGCAGAGCAAAACCAAAATATCTTCGCAGAAAGATGCGTGGTTACACAAAAGAACTGGTCCACACAACAAGACAGACGCTATATGTTGTATTAAAACAAAATTAGCACAAGTGTAGTTAACGTAGTAAGAATGAGTCGTTTTGACTCTCCGGTGCAGTCTCTTGTTTTCCCTTCTTCTGTTTGGTTTAGTTTCTTCTTGGTCGATGAAAAAAACATTGGAGAATCTTCTACGGATGTACATTTGGGCTCAAAGGGCTTGGATGGAGGTGCAGGTGAGGAGAATAAGATCCCAGAGAAACGGCAGACAGGTCCGTCGGTCTCCGAGCGACATTGTGAAATAACTCACCTAGCTCACCTAGCAACAGTGATCTTACCTCATAGTTGCTATTGAAACGTTACTGTGTGCTGTGAACTTTGCACAATGTTTTTGCAGAGATAGAGGAGCGTCTGCATATAGCCGTCGTTATATTTTGTAAATCTATATCGAGGAAATGTAATAGAAATACAAATGATGGGAAATAAGCTACGTGTCATCCATATCAGGCAAGAGTTTGTTTCTGCTGATATCTCACCGTCGGTGTCTTGGGTTTAGTTTTGTCGTCGGGTTCGTTACGTGTGCCTGTTGTCTTTCGGTACCCTGAGAAACCGAATCGTGTCGGCCAGGTGACAAAAACACGATCAGATGTAAATGCATTTGCTAACAGATGCGGTTGTCATAGTACCTCACGTTCTCCAACAAGTCAGTGACCAAGACCTTTAAACACAACACCGCAAACAGATAAGCAAAAATCCCACAATGCCACGGGAACTAGCGTAAGCTCGGCTGCGCGTGACGGATGCGACCTAGACTGATGTTTCTAGCACACAAGTTTTTCAGTTTCTGAAGAAGTTTTTCAGTTTCTTTTACACAACGCAGTTGTGTTAAAAATGGTCTACATCAATATTTCATGCTTTGATTTGATGGTTTAGTTTATGACTTGACATCATAGTCATTCCGGACTACAATCAGCTCTTATTTCCAAGATCATTAAGGTGTCAGTATGTCCTCAAATGAGTTATTTTTGCACATTCAGCATTCAGTATCAATAATGAAGGTGTGTACACAATATGGAAAAGAACAGTATGTGTTTTAGACCAACCCTGAGCAGAAATAGGATGTCATCCTGAGAAAATTTGCCCCCTATATTTCCCCCGCCCCAACCTAACATTTCATACAAAGGTATGAGTAATACTCTATAATAATTTTCATTAAAGGGATACTCTAACCCAAAATGAAAAATATGTCATCATTTACTTCCCCTCCAAAACAAAATTGCAGTCAAAGGCACCCCTCAACTGTTTGCTTTCCTAAATTCTTCAAAATATCTTATTTTGTGTTCAACAGAACAAAAAATACAGTAATCTTTCCTACTGTGGTAGTCAATGATGTCCCGTAAATGTCAGTTTTTTAACAATAAAGGTCATATATGATGACAGAATTTTCATTTCTGGGTGGACTACCCCTTTAATAAATAACAAAGCATTATTCTATAATAGTGAAGTTGTTTATGTGCATTGAAATGAAACAAAGGGTATCATGACATTATTAATTATTTGAATGTACATTAACTAATTATCCTTTAAGCCTTATTTAATGATCTAATATTTACAATCTTCATCAAAGTTGTCATGGAGCGTTACCAATATTACAGTAAGTCAGCACAGTGAATCAGTAGAAGTAAAGGGCTAGTTCACTCCTACATACTATGACGTACACAATACAGATTCATAAAACAGATATTGATGCCATTTGGCACATAACATTCATTGAGATTTTGATCGGTTAAAACCTCCTGGTAAAGATTATTTAAAAGATTTGGTGATTAAAACACAATGGACATGCTCAAATATATATTTTATGTAAATGTTCTAGAGATTCTAATGTCTCGAGTTAGAGTGAATGTGATGTTTACAAGTGATTCAGCCAAACCCAGAGAGGGCATGTATCATTATTCTACTTGTCGTTCATAACAATTTATTTGAGGCTAAAGAAAGCATATTGTATGAAAAATACGATTATTAGGAGATTATAGGGTAATACAGAAATCATACAGTATAGTATGATGAATGTAGAAGATGTACTAAAGGAAGGAAAGCAACTCCTCTAATGTTAGTTTGTAGTATATTTATTTTCTAAATAATCATTAGAACAACAAATAGGTATTCTATGCATACATTGTAGATTTTATTTTCAAACAATCATATCTGACAAATGCACAACATTATGAAAGTGGCAATAATGAGCTCATTCTCTGTATAGATAAGTATACTTAATGTATTTGATGGAACAATAAGTTGAACGGTAGAATCATATCCTAAAAATATGTCAGCATTGCATTTTTTTACACTGCTTGTACTTTTAGTATATAATGATGACACTATATTGACATTGCACTGGAATAGTGTCTTATGAATTAATGTCTGACACGACAAACGGAAAACTATCATCAGTGTTTCATGCACCATAAACTGTTTTTTTTATTTTGCAAATGAAAGATAAACGCTGGTCTGGTGATGCAATCATGTCAATCCCATTCCAGAAAGTGAATTGTGATGTAATCTCTGTTTAAGGATAGAATCGGACAAACACAGAAAGGACTACCTTAGTCTTTATTAAATCTATGATGTTCATTTTCAGATAAACTGTGGATTGACATCACTGGGCATCAAACACATCAAACATAAAGATATCCTGATAATATATGTTTAAAATGTATTTAATGGTCTATGGCGAGCACATCCGGTTGGTCACAACTGTCTTGGCAATAACCTTGGAAACAAAGTAAAGAGCTGATTGTTGGTCACAAATTTGTGATGTTACATAAAAACTTGAAAATGTTCTAAAAACATGCAAATGTGCAAAGATGAATTGAATCTGCAAGGTTTGATACAAGCATTCAGATGGACTCGAAGCGTATGCTGGTGATACGGTTAAACCGGTTAGAATTTTCATCTGTGCACCAGTTTATCCGACAGCCGCAAGGTCTGGTCATCACCCTTGAAAGACCTACTTCTGATGTAAATAATGTAAACAACCTATTTTTTCTGTAGAGGTATAATATTATGATAGTGGGGGATGTTACAAATGACGTTAAAAAGACAGAATGTTAGCAGTGAGCGTGTATGTCTGTTTGCCACTGTGTGAAAACGTGCTGTCTACAAGTTTACACATCGCTATACAAAACTATATATTCTGTGCTGGAAGACCTCCCTCGCTCCGTTTTGATTTGGGGTCCACTTTTGCTTTTTGTTTTATTAGTCATTTTTATTGTTCACGAAACATCACTGCCCATCAAGAACAAAAAAGGAAATCCACAACTCTGTTGTTTTGTTTTTATATACAGTGCTTTTGAAAGTGTACACTTGTGTGCTCCAATGCTGTACCGTTCAGTGTGTTTGTATGACGCACACACACAGACACTTGGGAGCACTTGAACAAATCAAAGTGGATGTGCTCATTTCATATTTCTTGTACCCTTAAACTGCATGGAAATCATAACATTTTTAATAAATTATTGCAAAAAAATGTTTTATTAATAAAATAATCAAAATAATTGCTTTGGCCTAAAGCTCTCTTTTTGGAAATGAACAGCAAAAAATGTCCAATGTGTATTTTTTGGAGGATCTATTGATATAAATGCAGTATAATAAACATAACTATATCTACAGAGGTGTAAAGTCTTTACATAATGAAGCGTTATGTTTTTATTACCTTAGATATTTCTATCTACATACACCGCGGGTCCCCTAGGATGGAATATACCATGGGTTTCCTACAGTAGCCCTAAAAGGACTAACTTCTCTACAGTGCGTGCATCGTAAACACGTTATCTCCTCCATCAAAGCAAAAACCAAACGACATCTTAGTTCTGTGTCAGCCACCATAGTGCTTCGAAACTAACACTGTTAGTAAAAGACAAGAGACAACAAAAAACGAATTCTCCTACACCTACAAAAACGCTCTCTTAAGCACGTGTAACAGAAAGGCATGGCAGATAAATGTATAATGGCCACTCCTGTACACTGAGCACAATGAATTATTGAGCATCCCAGGACATTGCAAACAGAAGGTTGGAGTATGAAGCCTACATGTCACAGTCAGCTTTCTCCTTCCATCAAGCCCTCAAATATTTAACATGTCGGTCGTAGACAGGACACACAAGACCTCTTCACCTCTCACAACAGCACAACAGTCAGCCAGTGTCCTCAAAGAGCAGAATGAACCAATTCACCCTAACAGAATAAAACTTTTGAAGCATTGACCTAAAACATTTGGCTTTTTTAGTGTTGCATTCTTAAAATACATCCATCGATTTAATTTGACTTATATTCGGGCCATCAAACGATTAATCGCGATTAAAAAATACTTTTATTCTGGATGAGGTTAAAGTTTTTGCGTGATATATGTGAACCTGGATCACAAAACCAGTCTCAAGTAGCACGGGAACATTTTTAGTAAAAAACAAAAAGACATTGTATGGGTCGATTTATCGATTTTTCTTTTATGCCAAAAATCATTAGGATATTAGGTATATATCATGTTCCATGAAGAAATGTTGTACATTTCTTACCTTAAATGTATAAAAACAAAATTTTTGTGAATGGATGGCCTGCTACAGTGCCTCTGATTAACAACTTCAAAGCCCATTTTCTCAATATTTACATTTTTTCGCACTCTCAGATTCATGAGTTTTTAACGGCTGTATCTCAGCCAGATATTGTCCAATTTTAACAACTGACCCATAAGACTGGTTTTGTTGTTCAGGGTCACATATGTCTGTGTACTGGACATATTCATTTTGTATTTATAACACACACACACATCATTTCAATTATTGGTAATAAATCTAAATAGTTCTTAAATATAGACTCTGTATTTGTGTTTATAATTAGAAAATGAATATGCACAGTACAGACATATATTATGTTAACACAAACTTTTATTCTGGATGCGATTAATCGTTTGACTGCCCTAACTGAAATTCTTTGGAATGCATAATGCGTGCACGTAATTCGGGTCATAACTACAGGCCATAAATATTTCTTACTGACCGTGAAACCTAATTTTGCATTAAAATATTAATGTGATAAGCTGTATTCTAATAAACTTGCTGTATCAAATAGGAAAGAAAATGCTTTGTTGATCAACGTTAACATAATATATGTCTGTGGCTGAGAGCAGAAGAAGGAGCATGCGCAGACGTCACTTTCACTTGTGTGCAGGAGAGGGAGAGCGAGAGAGAGCGAGCGAAGGCGAGAGAGCATATGTTCCAAAGTTCAGGTGTTTGTTGTTCACTGCATTTGGGTGATGAATGTTATATAAACTGTGGATATAACGCTGCGTTTGGAACTGATGTCTGTGTTTTGTTGACAATGGGTGCTCACATGCTTTAGTTCTACCTACTCCTCCCCCCCGCACGCGCTGAATGTTTTCGGAAACAATCGTAAAGCTGTATCTATCATTTGTAATGTGATCAAACAAAATACTCTTTGAAGATACGTATGCAATACTACCCTATAGGTACTCAAGATTAATATGAGATTGACAGAAACCCTGACCGTTACGCCCGCTTTAAAAAAAAATAAGCAACTGCGTGACACTTCAATGTTAGAAAAAAGTTTATTACAGTACAAAGCAAACTGTATTTTTACATTATAAATAGTACAACAATCCATGTTTACAAGTGATATGTAATAGTGTTGAAACTGAAAGAACAAAAGCTGACGTACTGAAGTGAGAAAGCAACCACTATGAGCAGTTTTATACTAGCCAGCTGAAAACGGTCAGTTTACTTACTGAACATAAACAGTTGGTACCCAGAATGCATTTTACCCAGTCACATTTCCAGCAGATGGATAAAATCACAATGATGATATTCTGACGTTAAAGATTTTGACAGCGTGGTCAGCACCAGCACTGGCTAGCTGGACCCAACCCTGGTCTTGGCTCCCGTCCTCAGCCCGTCCCCGCCTCGGCCTCCAGCGTAGCCTATTTACCACCAAAGTGTGACTCTGACTTTAATTTGATGGGAGACTCAAGGAAAAACAAGCATGGATGAACGTTTATTTAAGTCAACAACAAAACAAAACCCATTTCATTTTAAGCTTTGCTTTGTTTTGCCTCTCTCATGGTGATAATTGCCTGCTGTCATACATACCGATAACATACATGCCAAATAACAAAATAAAGATAATATGAAGCTCTTTGTAACAGCAGCAGTTGATTATGTCCACTACCACAAATAATATTCAACTCAACCTTTCAGAAACGCTGTAAAGTGAGAGCAGATCAACTTTAGTTTTTCTTCACTGATGAAATACCATTGGATGTCTGCAGTGAATCAAAAGTTGTCATGCATCTGATGACAGGAAAATGTCTTCTCTTTCCTGGAGTCATGATATTTTTACATACGTCTCAATACAAAGTCCACTAGGATAGCCTTTGCATGATGAGTAGAGGATGAGTTAGTGATAATGACAGAACCTTCAGTTCTAAAATAAAACCACTTCTTTAAACATTATTAATAAGTTTTATGGCAAAAACAAAATTATTTTCTGTGGCAAATCAACATTATGCCACAAATGCAGTCGGTGGACTGAGATTGCATTATCTAGCATGATCATTTAAAGGCATAGTTCACCCGAAAATTCTGTCCTAATTTATTCTCCCGCTTGTCATTTCAAACCTGTATGACTTTCTTCAGAAGAAAGTCAGTCATACAAGTTTGAAATGACATGAGGGTGAATAAATTATGACAGAATTTTCAATTTTGGGTGAACTTTCCCTTTAAGACATTACAAACATGGCAATCATTCTGAGGTGACTGAACTTCAGGGAATGAAACACCTATAAGAGCGCCTACACGGATGGTTTATCAATTACACCTACAGAAAGAAAGAGTTCACCAATTCTGGACCGATTCCACTGTGAGGAGATAGCGAGAGAGAGCTCAGTGCAAGCAGAACACACAACAGGGCCCGGCCTCATACTGACACCTCATTCTCTCTCTTCACGGATCAATGCGGAGGCTGCCCACGGGATCTCTGTATCAACCTGAAGCGTCTCCTGAGCAGCGTGGGCCAGCGAAGAAACACACCGGTTTTTTTGTTGTCCATTACGCCAGCACCACTGCTCTCTGGGAGCAGCTAGGACAGTCTTGTTTAACTTGGGAATTTGTCATTTTCAGAAGCGGTTTGAGAAGAGAATTTGGGTTGCTGTTGGGAGTGTGTATAACTATCTTAGCTGTTTATATAATAACTCTGTTGTGAACTTGGTTAACTATTTGATATCAGAAGGCCCATATTGAACTTAGTTAATATGTAATAATATTTAATATAGTTAATTCTTAGTTAAACAAGCATAATTTCCAGAGGAAATTTACAGAATAGGGATGATTGGCCCCAAAATTTTACTTTTGAATCACTTCATACCAAACTTGTATGACTTTCTTCTGTGAAACACAAAGAAAGTTATTTGGAGAAATGTCTTTGTGGTTTTGTCTCCATACTCTGGAAGTCAATGGGGGCCAATGTTGTCCCAATACCAATGTTCATACAGGTTTGGAATGACATGACATTCCTATAACAGATTCAATGAATCAGTTCAAGACTTTCAGACAAACCCATGCCCTGTAAAAAGGATACGATCTGTCTGTTTCTCCGCATTTGCTCCAATCTGCTCCAGAAGCCAGATCCTCCATCGGCCTCCATTTATACAGCAAAATCTTTCCATTCTCTAGACCTACAGCCAACAAATAACTGCACAAACAAACACAAGACACATCACTGTTCAAATATTCATGATCATGTCATCACCTTCAGCATTCTGGGTAAGAGTTGTACCTCTGGTCTGAACAGAGATATGGACAGATTGACACGGCAGTCGCTGACTCTCCAACATCCAACACAGAGGAGCACGGATTCACACCTGCATCATCATGATCGCCAACACAGTCTTCAGAATCACGATGACCCCATATGATCACCTACAAACACACCAACAAAACACTCTCATATTTGATCTAAGGGGGAAAGGGGATTGACGGTTAAACTGAAGTTACTTTTTTGTCTCGGCTCGATGTTGCGAAGTACTTGCTGTCTGAGCTCCAGTCACATGACCAAATGATGCGCGTGTGAACCGCTGTGTCCTTACTGGTGTTTGCATAAAGTGAAAAACTGGGTTCTAAAACAAAAAACAGAAATTTGTCAAACATTTTATTATTATTACATAACGATTTGTTGTTGTTGTATGTTTTTTTATTAAAGGGGTCATATGGTGTGATTACATGTTTTTTTGTGTCTTTGGTGGGTTGCATGTATTAGACACGTAAAATTGTATCTAAAAGCCAGTGCTCAGCCAGACCTGCCTGAAACTCCCAGTGTAACCACAACCCCACAAAGCTACATCATATCGTGGTATGACTTGACTAAGACTGCCCAAATCTATAAGCAAGTAAGGTGGGCGTACTTGTCTATCTCATTGTATAGTCGCCCCTGCAGGCTTGTCATGGAGACGCTTTGTGTTTCGTTGCAAAAAGAAATGCTTTTTGTTTGTCCTTCCAAAAAATGAGACAACTAAAAACAAACTGTTACATTTTATTTACAATAGTGTTGCAGAATACCGAATATTCAAGTGTGTGCAGCGCATTTCACAGATGATTGCTTCATGATCCTGGGAGAGATCAAGGCCGGGTGTGCACGAAAGCTTCTGTTAAAAAGAGGGGCAATTCCAACCATTATAATTATAAAGGACAGTGTGGCGCTTCAGATTTGCAGTCTGTAAGTATATTTTCATTGTAAAAGACTTTGTTACGGACTAACGCGAGTTGAGTTTGTTGTGTGTTGTAGCGCATGTTGTTTCTTTGTGTGCAGTCGTAATAATCAGTAATTATGTTCCAACTAGAGGCAACAAATGTCTTTGTTGAATCGCGACGAGACATTGCGTAACACTGGTTGATCACTAACGGCAAATCTTTATAAAAGTATATCAAAGGTAAAACAGTTAGCTATAGTTTTTAACAATTGAACATAATATTTTTTTTAATAACCTTACTAAACATCCTGTTCAAGTCGCGCTGGCAAAGTTTATGTATTGGCTTCATCATCTTCAATTTCCGGATCAGATTCGAGCTAGAATTGATAAGGAAAGTTTCAATGACATTTTATCACCTGTCAGTACAATTGCTTGGGAACATAATGTTCTGAATATGGTAAGAGGCGTTACATTTTCGTCACACGCTTGCAGTATTCGACCAATCACTACGTACTAGTTTACTGGCCAATCATAGCACACCTCGTTTTTCAGAGCGATAAGCATTGTCAAAAATCTGCGTGTTTCAGAGAGGCGGAGCAAAGAGGAGATACAAAACTGCAAGGTATTTGGAAAATACAGCGTTTTTTAACCTTAAAAAGTATACACTCTGAAACAAATCATAATATTACTTTTAGCCGTGTCACATCACCCCTTCAAATAAACGATTTGTTGAAGGGGTCCTGTGGTTTGGTCGCATTTAAACAAACCATAAAGTTACCGTATGGTACATTGACATTTAGCAGTTGAGCTTGGTATCGCAGTCTAACTTCAAAATATTGGATATAATATATTCAATTATATATTAATTGTATTAAATTAAACTAAAAGTACTCAACAGTTATTGATTTTTGCCTAGGTTAACCGTAAATTTAGTTTGGGACAAATAACTTTTGTTTATGTTGTTGCCACTGAAACAGTCTATAGTCAGGTTTTAGTGACATAAAAAAACATGATTTGCTACTTTCCAGTTGCATTTATTATTAAAGGGAAAGCCCATATTACATCCAGAGACATTCGATTCAATTCAAGATGAGTCATTGATATTTTTAGTAAATTTCCTGGAAGAGAAATACTGTACATTTCCCAGTTACAAACCCCCACTGCCAACCGGGTCGTCACAACCCGGTGACGGCACCTCAGCCAAAACCCTCTCGGTACATGTGTCACATCCCAACACAAGCGTGACTTCACTAATTAAAGCTCAAGCAGCCGCCAACTGGCCAAACTCATTAACCAGAAACACAAATAAAGAGAGCGAGCGAGGCAGACTGAGAGATGGCATAGACTGGCTGTGAGAAAAGCTCCATGTCTCTGTGATGGAGATTTTTACACGCCTGACAACGCTCAGCCGTCGTGCTAGGCTGTTCTCTGATCAGTTCTGACACTGGATTAACCTTTCACATCTGCACCATATAGGCTGTGAGGAATACCGGCATCAACCAGAATGGACTGGGGTGTGAAAAACAGACGCTCCTCTGGTTACTTGATGTCAACAGTAATTTAGCGGTTTGTGCAGGTGGAGACGGTGAGGGCGAATCAGGTGACCTTCTGTAATCCCCAACTCATAAACAAAGTGTTGACAAACATTAGAGGAATGAAGGAAAACATTGTGTTTGAGCAAAGAGGTGTGTACAGAAGAAAACAACGGCAGAATACACGGCTGCTTTAAATCTAGAGCTCTCTTGTGAGGGGTGAAAAATAAGGGCTGGGTGTTGAACCGATGAGGACAGATGGGGAGTCTGCTAACCTGAATCTGGGCCAGGGTTTTCCCGTCTCCACAGCGACCAGGTGCGATCTCGAGAAACAGCGAGCAGAAGGCGTCCGTTGGGTGAGAAAGCCATCTGAGTGACGGTCAGACTGTGACAGGACAGCGACTGGAGCGGTTTCCAGGAGGTGGAGCTCCACAGCAGGATGACAGCGTGCTCTGCTTTAGAAGCCTGTGACAGAACACACACGAACCGTCACACACCCTCTTTACCACACAGCCTTTTTTAACAGAATCTGTTTTTACTATTGTAAAGTGAGATGCTCGCATTTCCATACAAACATAAAATTAGAAGCTAAAGGAGTATAAGATAAAAGGGATACAGTCTACAGTATTGTACATTTTTATATTTTTTCTCCCAGAAATAAGTTGGAATTTGGTTTCATGTGACCATTTCTGTGCTCGCTCTAACTCTTAAATTTAAATAACTGTACCTTTAAGACTTTTCTATAGATATACATGGTTGGTTATGACCTGTATGTTGTACATTAAGTCAGAACTGCCACTGATGTGTTGAGTCTAATACAAGAGCTTTTATTGTACATAAATTAAGTAGATGAATAACAGGACATGCAAGTTTTCATAATCTGGATGTGTGTATGAATGTATATTGGCATACAGCAGTACTGCAGTAAATTACAACTTTATTAAAAATATATCACATATTTTTTAATGATAATTTGTCTTTTTTTTTAAGATATGTTTTTGCCGTTTTTGCCATTAATTGTAAAGCTCAGTTGTATAGAGGACAGGAAGCGAAGTGGGAGAGAGAAGGGCGGTGGGTTCGGGAAAGGACCACGAGCGGGAAACAAACTTGTGTCACACGATGCGCAACCGCGCCACATGTCGGAGCACTGCTCACTAGACTATCGGCTCCGACGTAGTTTGTCGTTAACACCAAACAGTGCTATTGTATAAATGAATATAATACATTTTGAGAACTATTTAAACACTTAAGATGAACATAAAATACATGTTTATAAACTGTTCTATAACTTTGTTCTCCACTATAAGTCAAGCAAAAGGATATCAACTTGTTCTGAATCCTATGGAGATAGTGCCCTACATACGGAGTGCTTCACTAGCAGTGTCAAAGGATAAAGCTCATGTCCACAGCAAAATCACATGAGCCTGCGATAGCCTACTGAATAAACTTCACCATCTCCACCCGAGCGTGAACAATGGCAGGTGACACACAGAATGTGCTTTCATTTGGAAGGGCTTTGTGTGCGATCAGCTTGGGTTTGGCAGAACCACAGGGCCAGACCAGGACATGAACCAATGATCTCCCTTTACTGTCTTACAATATGTGTTGACTTGAGGACACTGGGCCTGCTCACCAGTTGGAGTTTTAAGAGATCAATGCGTTTTTTATACAACTGGATGCTTATTACATGATTAGTCGATAAAAAATAGACTCTCGTTTGTCTCCGCTAACATGGAACAGATAGTGGGATTGTGGCAAATTGGTAAGGCTATGATAGTTTACAATATTTTGATTTTAATTAACAGAAACATTTGCTTAGTTTAAGTAAACTCAAACTAAAACAAACAAAAAAAGTCTGTTAACTGCAATCTAAGAAAATAGAGGCCTCAACATCCTTTGAAAAAATGTGAAAAACTAAATTTGAGAAAGAAAAAATGTTTTGCATGAAAGGCACTTAAATTATGAACTCAAACTTAAAAAAAGAATATAATATAAAAATAAGAATTAAACCTACATAAGAATATTTAAAATAACTTAAATATAATTAAAAAAAAATAATAAAACAAACTAATTCACAAAAATGTAGACAAAGACAGCAAACATTATTAAATTAATATATATATAAACATAAGGACAGCAAACATCAATAAATTAATATATAAATATATAGAAGCAATTAACAAAATTTCTAAAAAAAAAATATTGCTTATGATGATGAAAACTAAAAATGTAGACAAATTCAGCAAACATTACTAAATTAATAAATAAAATAAACATTACTAAATTAAATAAAAAACATAAACAAAGATAGCAAACATTCCCAAATTAATTAATAAATAAAGCAAGTAAAAATAAATTGCGGATAAAAAATTAACACGAACACTAAAAATATAAACATAAAAGCTAATTCAGCATATGAATACAATAAAAATTAAAACTATAATATCCAGAGTGGAGTCCCTTCATGAATCTGGAAAATGTAAAACTTAAAAAAGGGTGAAAACACAGTGCAGCAACCAGTGGTGTAAAGTACTGGAGTAAATGTACTGTACTTAAGTATCTTTTTGGCTACTTTGTACTTGTACTGACTATTAAATATATTAGCAACTTTTACGCTCTACTTGACTACATTTTTGAACAAGTATATGTACTCTTTACTCCACTACATTTGTAATGAATAATGCTATTACACATTATATTTTGCCTGGCACCTGTCATTCTTTTGCAGTGGTTTATTTTTGATACAGAAGAATTAATATTGCCATTTACAGGGCATTGAAGGTACTATATCTTGTGGGTTTTGCTCTTACTTATTAAAACTTGTCAACATGGCTTCTTTATGTGAATACAAGTGCATTATCAATTATTAATGGGTTAGGGTTATCAATGTTAATCGTTGGCTGTTTATATGTGAAAGGAGGACATGACAGCAGCTGATGATGAGGCCAAAACCAGCATGTCCAGTTCTTTGACTTTTTAATTTGCCTTAACATTATTTCATTTATCCCTTGTATTGAAGAAACCTTTTGAAAGAGTTTGTTTTATTATGAGCACTTAAGCTTAAATGAGACTTGAGTGTTTGTAATAGACGTAAGTAATGGTGTCGACCATGATTTGTTGCAATTTGTTGCAATTTTTAAGTGTCTTATTTTGATTTAAGAAAATAAATGTGATTGCTCTCCTAACAAATCAACTGTTTCTTGTGTTTCACTGACATGTCTCTTAAGTGTTGAGGACTAGTGAGGCTTTGAGCCTACATTCAGTACGAGTAAAATACTCAAGTACTGTTAAATTCAGATACTCTAAGACTTTTACTGAAGAAATTTTTGAATTGGTGACTTGTAACTTGTAATGGAGTAGTATGGTTTTCAGGTACTCTTAGTATATACAGTAGAAATGAGTGCGGTTTCACACATACATGCTCTTGTTGTGTCCTGTAATAACATTCTGTGGCAACATTTGTGTGACACTAATGACCATCTGGTCACCCGTGTGACTGTACCTTACACGCAGAGGCCACCACGGTCCTCGAAGAATCCGACGCCAGACAAAACATCTCAAAGCCGTGTCCATACCTGCGGAGACACGGTGAAGAGACGTATGTTAATGAGGGTTCTGTCAATGCCTCTCCAGAAATATAGGCTGAGCAGCGTGACGGGTTTATAGAGACGGTGGGGCGGTGATTCAAACGCCACAGATTCATTGTGTGTCAGGACTGCCATACGCTCCCTCTCTCTCTCTCCTGTGCCTATGGGAATGGAAGAAAGCCGTGCGCTCTGGCAGCCATTAGCGGATCTGCTTAGTAATTTCCAGCGCTAGATGAATTGTTCGGGAAGCCGGGCTGTCAGTTATTTCAGCTGCGTGTGGAAATTATTCTAGTGTACCTAGTGCTGCATGTGTACGTGCTTCATGGGTGTGAGAAAAAAATGAATTCAGCACATGACTTAATTAAAAATTCATTAAGAAAAATGACTATTTGATCTAAGAAATATAGTTTCATAAGCCTTTTTTGAAACGCCATACTTATTATTTCTACAAACAGTGCAAAATGCCACTAAGCGGCCAATTTTGTAATATACTGCCTACAGTTCCTGCAAATGTCAAAATCATATGTCATTTTGGTTTGTTGGGTAACAACAGCTTGGCAACCTCGAGCCAGAAACATACTCTTATGTAAGTATGCAAACACGGACATAAATTCTTGGCCAAAATGTGCATTCTTGTGTTACAGTGATGGCACAGTAAAACAAATCAGTACTCAAGGGGGCGATTGAGTTACCTTCACATCTCTATGTCAATAAACCTGATACGTGCGATATTGTACATCTGGCCAGGTGTGATAGTGTACATCTGGCCATTTGTTATCACAAAATAAACCCTTTGTGGCTTCTTGCCATATATTAGTGACACAAAAAAGAATTGTTAATTATTGGACAGAAAATATTAATTGAAATATTTAAATATACCAAACATGTGTCCTATGGTTTGACATTGCAAAAATGTAGATAACAAACTGTAATATTATATTATTATTCTAAAACAGTATATTACTTTATATTATTCATACTTATAACATTTAAAAATAACAATGAAGATAAATCTCCTTTAATAAAAATTTGCTGTCACGCTAAAGGAAACATTTACACATTCATTTGTCACCTACACAAATATAACTTATGCAACTTGGTTTATTATGATGTAAATGTAATTTCATATCTCAATATGAATTATACATATTATTCTTAAATTTCTTTGTATTATTAATTAATTTAATAAGTAATTGTGAACTGAGAATATCATACTTTGGAATGTCACGACTGGCCAATCAGAATCAAGTATTCCAGAGTGCCTTGTAGTAACAGGGATAGACCGTAGCTTAATCTTTTAATGTCACAACTTAGAACAAACATTTCTGCAAATGTCTGCTATAGCGCCCCTTGTGGCAACATACTTATGCTATGAATTGCAGCATAACACGTTATGGATGCTAGAAGGGTTTTCATACACTATGTTTCAGGCTTCTTAAATGTATGAAGTTAAAATGAGTAAACGGCAGAACTGTTAATTAATACGTCGTCTTCTGTTCAGCGTAACCGCGCGGCAGAAAGAATGTGTCTTGTCATAAGCTCTAAATACCTATTATTCTGCATTATTTATGCCACACAAGCCGGTTAAGTAATAATGTGGCACAGCATTAGTGCCTGATGCACAACAGCGAATGAGAGCAGACAAACACAAATGAGAATTGATGGGACACTCACAGCTTCTGTACCTCTGGCCACAGCGTGTTCTGTAAGAGATCGTCCTCTGTCGGGGGCTCTGGTGAGAACACAGTCACAAAATACACACATTATTATGAGAAATGAGCAGATGCCTACAGTCTGTGTTTCTCAATGTGCATCTTTTACTCCAAGCCGTCTGGAACAAGGGCAGCTTTATCTACAATTTTCATCAACCGTTAGCTTGACAACGTGCTGTTAATCAAATTGAGCTCTTTTCGTGAAAGTTCGCTATAATAATGTCTCCTTTAGATTCACGGACAGTTATGCAACACGTGCACCATTTGAAACAGAACGGAGACTTTCATTTCTCTCCATATTCCTCATTCCTGGTTTGTGGTTTTAATTATTCCCCTCTTTGCTAAAGAGAAAGCGAGGCGAAGGCAGTGGTATTATTCTATTAACATCTCTGCATCTGCCCCACAGTCATCAATATTTTAACTTTGCAATTATATAAGCTTTCTTTCTAATTATGATTCCAGATTAAGGAGCTTTTTCAATCACATTGACAACGTTCGCCACTGTTTGCCTAAAGCAAGAGGCATAAACCCCGCGCCCCCCCCCGCTTCAACACTGCCCCTCCGCCCTTCCCCCTGTGCCGTTATAACATTTGTCTTTGGTATCACTGATTCAAGCCCCAGATACATGTATAAATCAAAGAACATCAAAAAAAAATTCAGGAGTAACTGTAAACTTCTATTCAGGAGATTTTCAAAGTTACATTTGTATCAGAACAGACCCGTAGCCAACTACCTAAGAAATACTGGTGTAAGTCAATGCAAAAATAAGCAAATACACAAATACCTGTGAGTTTGAGTGGCTGAAAGTAGGGCTCTTTGTATTGGTCGGACACACTATCGAAACCTTCAGCCTCCTTTTGAGGGGACTTAGATGTAAGGTCACCTTGAAAGACAGCTTTGTTGGACAGACCAAGAGCAGGTGTGCTGGCACCTTCCGGCAGGTCGACTGTTTCCTGGAACAAAGAGAAAATAAAACATTACTACATGTCTGTTTAAAGGGGTCATATGGCGTGAATGCGTTTTTTCTGTGTCTTTGTTGTGTTATAATTTGCCCGTGCATGTATTTAGACAGGCAAGTAAAATTGAAAAAATGAAAGTGTCGGAACAAAAGATGCATTCTATCTAAAAGCGAATGCTCACCCAGACCTGCCTGAAATGCCTCGTGTAACCACACCCCCACAAATCTATGTCAGTTTGTGGTAAAATTTGACTAAGACCTCCCAAATGTATACGAAAGTAAGGTGGGTGTACTTGTCAGTACAATTGCTCTGGAACGTGATGTTCCAAATATGGTAAGAGGCGTTACATATCCATCACACACTCGCAGTATTCAACCAATCACTACGCACTGGTTAACTGGCCAATCATAGCACACCTCACTATTCAGAGCGATGAGCTTTGTAAAATATCTGCGCGTTTCAGAGAGGCGGAGCAAAGAGGAGATACAAACATGCACGGTATGTGGTAAATACAGCGTTTTTTAACCTTAAATCATGTAAACACATTGCATTACATCTGAAACAATATATTTGCTTAGCCGTGTCATATGACCCCTTTAAGACAACATCAATCTAACTCGAGTTTTACCTATGACATCATGTTTTTAACTTTTCTATGCTTATGTGTATAATCATGATGAATAAGATAATGTAAAACTGTGAGAATAAGAGATATTAAAATCTCCCCGAGCAGGAGTAATTAAAGGAGGTTTTATTTTACATGGTTAATTAAAGTTTGAAGATTCCAATTACTTACACTAGAGCCCAGTAGTTTCTCCAGAGAGGTGCAGGATACGCTGGCGAAGTTCTCAACGAAATTTCGGGGAGCCCTGAACACCCGCAGGACCTTCTCGTCGGCACCGGACACGAACTGAAAACGCCCGACCATGGTCAGACAATGCACGTCGTAGCCGTGAATCTGGGGCCTGGAGATCTCGTGCCAGGTCACCTGCAGAAAAGTGAAAACTCTTTCAATTTTTTCACTATCATTTCATTCCAAACCTGTATGACTTTCTTTCTTCTGCAGAACTCAAAAGAAGATATTTTGAAGAATGTTGGTAACCAAATAACTGGACTCCATTGACTTCCATTGTATGGACACAAAACCCTTGAGACATTTCTCAAAATATATTAGTTTGTCTTTCACAGAAGAAAGACTCATACACAGGTTTTGAATGACATGAGGTGGAAAATTTGAGAATTGTTTTTTTGGGGTTGAATTATCCCTTTAAAGGCAGGATGTCCGATTTCTCATAGCCGTTGTGTATGTTCAAATCACCAAAACAGACCCGAACACCCATCTTTCACTTTTCTTTCAGTGTTCGGCTCGACTTATGTCCATCCTGACTCTGTCTAAACAAGCGTAATTCAGAAATCGGACACGCCGCCTTTAATAGTCTCACATATTAACAAACAGAAGTCTCTACAAATATAAGTCTAAAATGAACCTGTGAGCATCCTTTTCTCTTCCAGGGTGTGAAGAGTCTGGTGGTCTGGTCTGATCCGACAGTGATGATAAACTCTCCTTCAGGGTCCCAGCTCAAGTCCTGCACTGCATTAAAGTGACCAGAAACCACAACTGCAGGCCTCCAATCGCCCTGCGCAACACAAAAGTCCACATTCCTTTTACACGCATTAAGCATTAATCATAATGTGTGCTGTGACGGTCTCATTAGGGACACCATGGTGTGTATTAACAGAGTTTGTTCACTCAGGTGTGACCGACGGCTGTTTAGAGTCTGACCTGGCTGTTGTCATGGTGCCAGAGGTGCAGTGCTCCGTGGAAGGCATGAGCCAGAATCATAGAGCCGTCTGGACTCATCTGGCAGCCGTAGAAGCCCAAAGTGTTACCTCCAACTTCACCAACACGAACCTTTATTGGAGAGGATGACAGACAAAAAAGGAGAGGCGAAATAATATTAAGATAAAAAAAACGATAATATTTTGGAGTGTCCAACACCAAGTTTACGTACATGAACAGTGTAAAAACACTTTCAATTTCAAACAATAGGCAGTTATCATTACCTCACTTCTTGAATGACTCTCAAATGATTTGTTCGGCGATTTATCTGTCTTATCCCCTGCTTTCTGTCAGCCTACTTTGATCTGATTGGTCAGATGGTCTAGTCTGCTGTGGTTGGTCTACCGCACGCAGTGTCCCAAATGGACCGTAGACAGGCATTACACGGAGTGACGCAAATCTGACCTGGTACTGAAACTACAATGAGAGACGACTCGTTCGTGTGATTCAGAGTGACATATTTCTTACCAATATTTCTTTTGTTCACTTTCGGTTTTACAACTTGAAAAACTGCTAACATTCTCACACAGCAACATTACACACTGCATGGAAGGTAATTATAAGGACACTTTAATAGTTACTCTTCAAATATTTTAACCAAGTTAGCTTCCTGGATATCTCTAAACAACAAATGAAAGTTCCAGTATATGAAATTAAGCGGCGTCTAGTGGTGAGGTTGCGAATTGCAACCAATGGCTCATTTCACCCCTTCCCCCGCCCTTTCGAAGCACTACGGTGGCTGACAAAGGACAAAGATGTTGTCAAGTTTTCACTTCTTTGCATGATGAAATAACATATTTACGAAACGCGCTCTGTAGAGCAATTTGTCTGTTTAGGGCTACTGTAAAAACAACATGGCGAATTCCATTCAAAGGGACACACGTGTATGCAGATAGAAAAAGCTCATTCTAATAAAAACATAACACATCATTATTTAAGGTCTTTATATACCTCTGAAGAAATCGCTATGTATATTATACTGCGTTTCTGTTGAAGATCCTCCAAAAAATTACACATTGGACCTTTAAAGCTGAATTTCTGTTGATTTGGTAAATGCTTATCCAAAAAAAATCCTCTGGAACCACATGCATAATGTGACTTGCTTAAACAACAGCTTGATTTGCTGGTTACAAACTTTTGAAAAGTTATCAAAAAGTATAAAATAAACCAAAAGTAAAACCAAAAATACTATAGTTAAACCATGGTGACAAAAAATAAACAATGATTTTGCCAGGTTTACCATATTTTAACCATGGTATTTGTAAAAAAACGTGGCTATACAAATGGGAATCCCCAAAAACATGGTTACACCACATTTACTATAATAAAACCTATTTCGATCTCAAAAGAGAGGGTTCGAAGCACCACCCGAGACAAGCTAAGTCACAAGACGAAGATAAAGACAGTACAAACTAAACTCTACTAAAAGACGACAAATGTTTTTTTTATTTCCATTTAAAAATAATTTGAAATAAGTTTGGCAACCCCTATCCTAAACTCTCAGTCTCTGAAAACAAGCTTCCCTGTTGTACACTTGACAAAATCTTTACGATTATTTGATTATCTGCTACACAGAGAATCCGGTTATGTTGAGGCAGCTACTTTGCTATTAATTATCCTAAATGAATCCTCCAGGATAGATTAAATCCCATCCCGAACAGCAATGCTGTACAAAACAAAAAACCTGGAAACCAAACTCCACACACTTGATCACTTTCTAGACAGCGAGTGTTTGATATGAGGTCTTTATGAAATGTGGCCCCTGATAAACCTGCTGGTCAAGAGGGCCGCTAATTATCAGCCATGAATCCTCGCCAATCTGTGTTGAGAGTCTACAGCTGCGCTCCATCATAGTTAAGTAACGGTCTAATGTGCACCCAAGACAGCAATTAATCAGCCAGACAGCGAAAAAGTAGGAGTTATGCAAAGCGGGGCTATTAAAAGCGAAATAAATCGGGTTTGCTTCCTTCAGATGCATTAATGCCATGTTGAATGTAATCGCACCGCGCGCATTAAATCAAATACGAGCGAAGCCACGAGACAAAATAGTTACATCAAGAAGGAATCAGTGTAAACTCCCTTGACTGAGCTATGAATACCAAAGTGCTGTAATAATTTTCTCAGTAAACTGTAAGGTAAAAGGCGGCTTGGCCTCTGTCTGGCCCGTGTCTGACACGTTTAATGCTGTTCGAGTGTTTCGCCGTAATGGGGGAAGCGAGAAGTGCAGCAGAGCAAGTGGCAACATTGTATTAAACAAGATAATTAGTCATGATTATGCCATCAGCGATAACCTGACTCTTTTTTATTTATGGTAGTGTGCAAAACGCTCTAGTGTCAACATGAGCATTGCCAAAACACAGAGTAAAATAAAGGACAAAATGAATCTAAATATACATTTGGCTAAGAAAAAGGGTTCTGTTAAAAGCCACTGTGCACACAAAAATGTCACAATGGTGATTCCTCCAGCAGATGCTGTTTGATTTAGTCTTGTTAAAGGTATAGCTTACATAAAACTCTTAATTCAATCATATATTCGCCCTAAACTCATTGCAAACCTGTATGACTTTCTTCTGCAGAACACAAAAGAAGATATTTTGAAGAATGTTGGTAACCAAACAACACTGGCCCCTGTTGACTTCCCATGTATTGGCAGAGATTCACTCAGACTCGATATCTTCTTTTGTGTAAAATACAGATATAAACAGCATGTGGGAGAATAGATGTCAGAATATTTATTTTTGGATGTACTATCCCTTTAAGAGCAGAAGTGATTTGTCTCATTCAGTGATGTCAGCGACTGACATGATCTGACAGTCTCTTCTCGTGGGCAGCAGAGCAGGTTTCAGATATTACGGTTTACGCTCTCCATCAGAATAACAAAACTCTGCAAAAAAATTAGTGTTTTACGGAGTTTCAGGTCAGTGTGGACAGACCCATGTTAGATTCCAAACCACATCCACACACCACAACATAATAAAAGCTATCAAGTTTTTACACTCGCATGTTTGCCAATAGAGAGATATTTGAGTTGCCCTTCACTGGCGTATCCTTAGGATCGGGTAAAGCAGAACTAATGGCAGCGATAAAGACCGGCCCTTCCCTTTTGAATGGCAAGGACCTCTGAGACATTCTTGTATGAGCGATGCAACATTAAGCGAATTGATTTTGAATTGTCCACATGGCTACTCGTATATCATGGCCAGCTCTCTTGGGTATATTGTGCAATCAGTCTTGTTTCTGAACACCAATATGGATCTATCGCATGATGTGTGTAAGAACACTATCCGCAGAGTTTTGGATGGGACTTGACATATTTTTTTATGCCAAGACGGTAGTAAAAAAAGTACTTGAGGGATTTTTGTAGATGGGTAACCGATGCAATGTAATTTAATAAAATGTCCTATTTATTTTTATAGCATTTTTACAAGTTTGCATTGTTGCAATTGCGCATTAGGGCTGTTAAGTAAATTGTGAAAAAAAATGATGCTACCAATGATTAATCGTAATTAAACCAGCTTCAAACCATGCAAAAAAAAAAAATGAGAATCTATTCTGGTTTAGCTTTCCAATTTGCAAGGTCAAGCTTTTTTACATTCATCTTTTCTTTTTCCAGTTAAATTCAAGTTGAAAAGACAAGTTATATCAGCGAGTAATGATCTAAAATATAAAATTATTTATTTATTTGCAAACAGGTTTTATGCTTAAGTTATGCCATTAAAACAGAAACACTTTGCTGACGGACAAAAAACTGCATTGTCTCAGGAACATGCCAGCTAAAGATAATGAGGGAATTACACTATTATTACACACAATTACGCTTCCTTTGCCAAGTGCATTCCAAAATGTCTTCATAATGCACACAAATGCCTTGTTCACTCCAAAGTCTAAACTCCGGGACTCTGCCCTTCGAAGGAGTAGGGTATAGGAATGATGACAATATTTTCTGAATGTTGCATGTGACGGTTCGGTAAGAATACATGCACCGTTACACCCCTAATATATATTTATTTAAGGAATATTTACATGTATTTATTCATATTTACCAATAATTTAAATTGTATATAAATGTTTATCATATTTTTCTTAAAAATATATTCATGTATGTGTATGTGTTTATAAATACAAAATTAATATGCGCAGTACACAGACATATATTATGTAAACACAAACTTTTTTTTATTGATGTGATTAACCGGTATTAATCATTTGACAGCCCTATCAAAAATCATTTCATGCAAAGGCTCGTAGTTACAACAGTACTTTGAATTTTAGTAAATCACACTCAAAATACGAGTGTACACAACTTAATTGAGATCTGTCTGTGGAACAACACATACCGATGAAGTACACCGCAAACTCAGTGTAAACATGAACTACATCCATTGCGCCCCCAAAAACTATATTGTAAGCCACTCTCGATAAAAGCATTTGCTAAATGGCCACTTAGTCTATCTTGAACTTCATCTGCCAAGATAAAGGCAGTCATTACCGTAGCAACTAATGCTAATGCTTAGTCTGCATGGTTCGGAAGTTATATTTTCTTCCCTCCACAGACTGTAATGATAGATTCCCATGTCTGAATTCTTAGTGATGCATAAGGTCATGAGGTCTAGAGGTTAAAGATTAGGTCTGGCAACCTTTCCTCACTGTTCAATGAAGAGAAATAAACCATTAGCACAACAGTAATGGCCTAAAGATCACATGAGTCGAGAACGGTCCCTCGAGTCGCACCATACTGCTAACTGGCAACATGACTTATTAGCAGGGTGTACTTTACCCAGCGGTGCGCCTGGCCACCCCATTGCAAGTCAGCTTTCTGCTAAATTTCACCAATTAGGCTAATCATTATGGAGGAGTGTTTCCCTTTTTCTAAACCTGTTAATTAACCAGTGATATTGGTCATTTGCTTCTTAGTGGGACACTAGCAGTCAATCCATGAGCACTATGTAGCAAAGCCTGGTTGTAAAAAGCAAGTTTTGGCATTACGTTAAACATGTAAGCAGTTTTGTTAGAAGTGCAGAATAGGGGGCGGTTAACACAGTACGCATTTTTTCATTCCACTGTGCTACTTTTCCATTGTTTTTCTTAGTAAAAACGCACTAGCGTATGAAGTCTCGTGCACGAGCGCCGTGGTTTAAACACTTTCAACTTTTACACGCAGCTCAACAGTTCCAGAGCCGTGGACCAATCAGAAACCCTTAAGGCGGGGCAAGCGCTACAAAAGCTGTCCTGAAAAGCGTAGCCAAAGCCATTTGATAGCCCTCTTGTGGGTGTCTGCAGTATAGGTCATAAACACCGCCCTCTCTATGCAAACAAGCAGGAATCACCAAAATAAAAATTTAAATTGCACTTCAAATTTTTGGCCAAATGTGGTTTCTGTCATTTTAGTCAGTTCTTATCATGTGATGCATGTTCAAGTGTTTTCTTTATAAATAAGTTTGGTTTTAGTTAATCATAAGATGTTAGGAAAAGGGGCGTGGTAACATGCTTTCTTTGTTAACGATTTAGTCATCGCGGAATATTGGTGGGACCTTGATACCCAACAATGGTTTCTACGGTTTATGCTCAAGACCCTTGCGTTCTGTGCTGCGCTTTAAAAAAACATTCCTGAGCCCGCAGTCTTGCATTTTTAGATCATCTAAGTCGCGTATAATGTTTGCTCTTAAATTGCACTTAAGCTGCAGTGAAAAAGAGGGATCAGAAGGCAGAAATCAGAAGTGTGTGATAACAGAAATTTGTTTTCCTTTGTAGGCGGGAACGTGTCAGTTCAAAGGCACTCGTCCGCATCTGATAACCGGATCACACCTACCTCATATCGTATGCCCTTTATGGCTCAACACAGAAGACACATGCAGCGTGGAGAATACAGCTACAATACGACCTGGAACGTACCCTTTACCTCTCACCGCCGCACTTCACGACCTTTCATTTTTAATTGGACGTGCTAAAGCACGACAAAACATGCGAGACATCGGCGGTAAGTGTCAGAATCAGGAGGCTTTATGCAGAACAGTGATCTGAGCCCTGAGATCAAAGTAAGTGCTTCTTATTAATCAAGCAGCAAGTCATGCCTGTTATCTGCTGCTGGAACGCCAATCAAAATGTTCTATTATGGCTGAAATAAAATAAAAAAACATCATCACGCATTTGAGGTTATCTGAGGTAGCGCCGTTCCATTTCCGAGAGGAACTCGCCAATCGTTCACAGTCCCTCTGTGGAAGAGAACAAGCTTATCTGTCAAATTCTGCATATGGGTTAAATTTTATGGAGTTGGCAGGGAATGTGCAGATATTGACCCAGAGACTGGGATGTAGCTTGTGCTGGCTGTGTAGAGCACTTCCTGTCTCCGCTGCGGGTTCTAGAAGTCCATGACTTGCAAACAGTGATAAGGAAGATGGAGAGAAATAGTACAAAAGATGGCAATGGCCTTGGGATGGGTTTATGGGTTACCCATAAAAAGCGTAATAACACACATGACTGTCTCACTACTAAATCTCTTTCTTTTTCTTGATAAGATTTGGCTAATTAAATAAACAAAATAGGCATGTGACGGTATAAACTTTTCACCTCACGATAATTCCTGGGACTTTAATCACAACATAGACCACTTCATAAGATTTAACACTGGTCCAGGAGCACTTCTGGTTTGTTTTATTCGTTTAATCGCATTTTTTCTTTAATCTTACACATATAATAAAACCTTAAAGGTCAAGTGTTTTTTTGGGGGGTGATCTATTGACAGCAATATAATATACATAATAATCTCTTCAGAGGTGAATGAAGACATTAAATAATGAAGGGTTATATTTTTACTAACCTTAGAATGGGCTATTTCTATCTACATACACTGGTGGTCTCCAGTGGTTTTATTTTATTAAAACGTTTGTGTAATGGTAAGGAAACTACACATTGAGTTTTTTCTGGACCAGGGTTGTTTGTCCATATTGTATAATCACAACATTTTTTGGATTTTATTGTCAGAAATATTAAATGGTGTCAATAGCAGTACTTTGATTTGCAATTGCAACACTGTATACTATTTTCTGGTGCATTATTCAAGACAGACTTCCGTTCCAGATACTACTTCAATGAAAGACAGTAACGCACAGTATACAGACTGCATGATATTCAATTAATCATCTAGGTGACTGACCTGGTCCACCCACACACCTGAATCCTCCTCTGGACCCCATAAGATCATTGTCTTGTCCATAGACGCAGAGAGCAGTTTCAGAGGCTGTTCCACTATGTCGCCTGCAGGGGGAGACGAGACGACATAAAAAGCTTGGTCAAAAAAATAACTCCATAACTCATCAAAGTTATACATTAGTAAATACAATAACTCATTCCTCATGACTCACAGCACAATAGCAACAACTGAGAATGAATCATGCAGGAATACCTTTGATAAATGGAGGTTGCCAGTGAATTCCATAAACCCAATTTTCATGACCAGCTAACACCGTTTCAAGAGTCACGGCAAACACTATAGGCAGAAATGAACAGAGAAGAAAATTTGATAAAAAAAATAAAAGAAGACAGTAAGTTGCAAAAAATTAGCAAATGGTTTGATTTTATCATTTTTCAAATTTAAATTTGTTATTAAGAAATAAGATGTGCCACTTCACTTTTTTAAGCTACCTCAAGCTAAAACATAGTATATAAACTGTACTAGTGCAAGAAATAGATATAAAGTTAAAGAAAGATCAAATAATGAACTCCACGGTAATCAGCATCTTCCATCATTATTCATCAGAATATTTAATTACACTGGCAGCCGCCCTCACCATCTCCAGACACTTCAAAGACGTTCTGCTTCATTTTGATAACAGTGTCGGTCTGTTGCTCTGGTTCAGCAGCAGTCTTGGCAAACAGCCTCCACACTCTGATCAGACAGTCCTGAGAACAGCTGGCAAGCAGGAGCTCACCATCTAAACATGAATAGAATGACAGTATGTGAGCCATCCCTGCTCCAACAGTTCCTTTAAGTTGAGTTTCATGCATTATAAACAAAGAGATGAGCAGAATCAAGTTAATGTATTATCTTTTCATAGACCTTTTACTTCAGCTTCAGTGAAAGAACGCATTCACATCATATTTCATAAACAAAAAAGCAATAATTCTGTAACTACTGTTATTCTTGATTGATGATTATTATTTAATTCTCGTCACGGTATTACAGTAAGAAAATTTATCTTTTCTCATGATTTTTTGTAAAAGACAATCTGGACTAAATGAAGACTGTAAAACATTTACAACGATGAAATACAATTACCTCACAATGTAAATGAAATTTTTGTTTTCTAGATTGCTAAACCCTCGTAAAAATAAGACTTAATTTTCTTAATGATTTACTTAAAAAAATAACTAAATTTTTTATTATGTGGTAAAATAAGAAATAAAAAAGTGGCTGGAGATGTAGCATTGGTACAGGTTACTACCCTTTAAAGATTAACTATTTAATCTGCTCTAGTGCTTGCAATTCAGAGGAAATACAGAGGTGAAAGATACTATGAAGCTATTTGGGCCGACCACATAAAAGGTCAGTCTCCCGATACCACTGAAACATCACGGCAGTGAAGATTGTAATTAAAAAACATATTCTGTAACATTTTTTAATTCTGTTACACATAAAATGATCATAATAAACATAATTGTGTTCTCCAACTTGCACAAAGCATAATTTTAACATAAAAATTAAGTATTTATGTATTTTATTGTTTTTTCATTGCTTTAACTTATGTAAGTTTCTATTAAAACATTATACTTCATCATTATTTTTGATTAATAAAAACTTGCTTAGGCATCATGACTTTTATTTAGCAAAAATGCTGTGGGATTGACAGTTTTAAATTGTTACGATAATGAGCATTTTTAAGGCTTTATTGTAAAAAAAGAATCTAAATTGTTTCAGTAAAAGTTTTGAAATGTATGCTTTAAACATGTCATACCTTGTTTTTAATGAATTAAAAGCAAATGTGATGATGCAAGTGTTTTTAAGAAAATCATGTTTGGTATCTCGAAACCAAGATATTGTGAGAATCACTCAAAATGAGTTCATAGGTCCTACCTTTAACCGCCCATTCCACACCTCGAACCCAATCCTCATGACCTGTCAGTGTCAGAACCCTCTGAAACTTAACACAACATGCCAAACATTTGATTTTAACTAGGTCATTCAAGAAAAGGTGGAAAAATGTTAGACCACAACAATGGAAATTCCTGTTGTAAGGAAGACAAAGAGACAAAAGAGCAGATTCTCATGTCTAAGTGATATTCAGTTCCCTACATAAGCCCTGGGGCAAGTGAACCATATTTCCTTAATATTTTGATCCTGAGATATGATGCCTTTATAATTTGATTCTTTTAATGGTCTAATGATCACTTAGAAAAGCAACAAAACCCTCTGGATTACAATAATTGAGAGTAAAAAGTGCATCAGTTAATCAACAACCTTACCTGTTCACTGTTCTGCACATACAGTTGGACTTTGCTATCGTCGCCCCCACAGGCGAGTACTGGAACTGCAGGAAGAAAAGATGTAATTATCCTCCTGTGCCCCACAAGGACACATGTCTAAATCCGACAAGTAACTAACTCTTTAAACAGCATCAAGAAGCAAAATACAGCTAAAGCTACAGCCCAGCACTGAATAAAAAGAAACAGGCATCGCCGCAGGACATATTTAAAGCACAGAAGGAGATTTCAACATGTGATATGGATGGGCAATGCAGCAAATCAACACAAAAAAGCAGGCACAGCTTACCTCTGCTGCCTGGCAACAGCGCCAAGGAGACATCCATCACAAACCCGCTTCCAAAAGATATGGTCTGCAGGCATTCAGCTAATGAAGAGAGCAGAAACTCCAGAAATGAGACCCAACCTGCCAGCTCATGATGAATTCTGATAAGAATAATAACTTGTTCTTTTAAAGAAGGTTATTATCAAACAATCTAACTGTATTACAACAATTACCCAGAAAACCTGAAGGTGAATATCTTGAGCTTAATTAAAATATAATGATATGCCTAAAATATTTGGGCCAAAAGAAAATCTGTTTCTGCTTCTCGTCAGACAGTTCATTAGATAAATGTCATTTGTGTGGAGAAATTATTTAGGAAATGATGCAGATGAGGAAATATTTGAATACTGGAAACTACAAGCTTAACCAGACTAGAAACTTTATGCCCTAAACACAATTACACACTTAATTGACAGTTTATGCGTTTCACACACCACAAACACTCCTGTAAAAAAAATATAATTATTTTTGCAATTTAGTAAGCACTGATAAAATTGATTGTCTGACTTTTTATGTATCTTCCCCATACAGGTTTTTTAATGTAGGCCTACTAAAGCTACAGTTTCATATTTTCAGTAATTGATCACTTTTCATGTCAGACGGTATCACTTCCTGTATTAACCATTATTAACTGAGGGACCATTGATACCTAACTTAAGTTTAGTTTTAGTATTATGTATACGATGAAGTATAGACGGATTCAAATCAACAACATAAAAAAACATTACTGCTCATGCGCACTAAATTTCCCGTACATGTCTGCAAAGACTAGACTCCCCGATTCCCTGCAGATTATTTCTGATAACAAGCTAAATAAATAACATCTAACTGACTTAAGGTAGTACAGTTGTTTACTGTTTATTTATTATAACAATTATTATACGGTAAAATATGAATATAAAAATCTAAACCTTGCTGCACAGAAGAATTCTAGTAAATAGTATTTTCACACTGTTTAGTAAAATGTCAAAATAATACCCTTAATGTTTTATAGACTATCTATTTCTATTGTCTCTTAAAATTTATTTTTATTTATAAACCTTAAACACTACTATGTAATCGTTTACAGTAACCAACCAGCAGATGTCAGGCTTGGAGAATAGAAAAGATGCCCCATTCCTCTTTAAACACACAGTTAATTTACGTTTTTAAAGTAGTAGTTCCCTTCAAAATAAGCCCCTATTGACTTTCCACAGTAGGAATAAAAATCAATGACTTATTTTGAAGTGATCTACTCCTTTAAATCTACACTTTATCAAGGATGTTTTTAAATGCACTGAAAGCTTTTACCTTTATCAGAGATGCATGTCCAGAGTTTAACAGTGGAGTCAGATGATACTGAGGCCAGCAGTATATACGATGATAGAGACACAGCATCCAATGCACACACGGGCCCCGAGTGTCCTGAACACACTGCACGTGCAATGAACTGGGAACGAAGACAGACAAACTGAAGTCAACAACCAGCCTCATCTTTAGAGGTATACCCGGGCAACTATTATTATTACTATTATGGAAACTAAAATTATTTCACATTTATTTTCATTATCTTACGTTTCTAAAAACAACAACAGATCAAAAACTTAGAACCAAATCTAATAGCTGTTGTTGCACAACTACTTTGTAAAGTGTTTATATTCATCATTTGTAAACACGTACCTTTCCATCTTGCTTCTCCCAAACAATAAGAATATTATCTGAACCGCCAGACACCAACTGTGTTTCTGGACCTAGAGAAATAGACAGTTCAGGTTTAGCATGAGTGTACTGGGTAGGCTTAATAAAAATAATGAACAAGTGTGAATAAAACTTAAAGCTTACAGCTTTTGCACTACTTAATCATATAAACTGGGTAAAACATCCTGGATGAGCATCACAAATATTTTAACTACTGTTTATAGCCAATGGTTAAAATATAAGACTTACTGCAGTCATGTTTATAAACCCACTTGACAGCATTGACCCTTCCAGTATGTTTGTTCAAGACCTCGACAATCCTGATTTCCTGATGACAATTAATGCAAAACAACAACAACATTATCGTTTATTTAAATAGTTGATCAGACACTATGTATTTACTTAGAAACTACTTAAGTGTGCAAATTCAACACACAGGCTGGAATTTAAAGGAAACTTATAGGAAACCTATGAAGCATCCGCATCAGTTACATCATTACCACCACATCAGAGACAATAAATGTACAGTCAGTACCTGTGGATCATAAATTACAACCGAATTACATGTCCCAAATGCGATAAGACCTCCTCTTCCCCATGACACAACATTAGGAGTGGGATTGGCACAACAAGATACATGACATGTGTCCATAACAGGCGCTTCCATCTTCAATGCCGCTGCGTGTTACAGTTAAATCGCACCCTGGAAATATTTTCTATACTACAGTAGTTCCGGAGAAAGTTGTGAGACATACGTTTGTAAACATGAGTTTAAAACAATACATTTTGCTTACTTACTATTGTTTTATGACTATAAGAAAATCATGTTTATCATCAAACCACGTATGCGCTTCTTTAATCGAACCGGATGTGAATTGAGAAAAGACAATTTCGTGTGTAACATTATTTGTGGTCCGGCTTAAAGCGCCAGTGTTTGGATGTCAACTCACACACACATTTTCCCGTATAAACGTATTTGTTAGCTTTAGGTATTATGGAAGATAGAACAACTCCTTCAGTAATTGACCGATATTTCACACGCTGGTACAGAACAGGTAATATAATGTGTAACGTTACTTAACATTACAGCATCTTGTCATTTCATATTTACTATGAGGATGAAGATCATTTTCAGAGATGTTTAGGACACAGTATTTTCGTGTATCTTCTTAATAAGCATTCTGAATAATGACATTTAACAACTCGTGACTGTGTAATGTTATTTGTAGATTTAAAAGGAAAAGCACGTGAGGATCACTGCATTCTCCAGCACTCCAACAGGTAAACGCGTGCATTAACTCTCCATACACCTGAGTTATATAAATATGTTATATCTGTACTTTATCATCTCATATTTGTATGTGTACACTGAATTAATGATCCATTAAATCTTGCATATCGGACATTTTTGATGTGAATGTTTGTCCTGGAAGAATTTGCGTCATCACACTAGCCGAGTCTCACCCCATCCTTCAGAATGGACGAACAATCAAAAACATCAACTATCAGATCAGTGATGGGTGCAGCCGTCTGAAGAACAAAGTTTCTGGAAAGTCAAAGAGAGTGTGTAACTGTTGCCCATAGATAATATTTTCATTCAAAAAGATTGTTTTAGTCAAATATATATTGTTTATTTCCATAATTGTTTGGCATGTGTGCTGTGTAATTTACTTTTCAGGGTGGTCAGTTCCTCACAGAGTTTGCCCCTCTATGTAGAATAACATGTACAGATGAGAAGGAGTATACCATATTCAGGTGAGTCATATTGGCTTCTGTAAAGTCTTAACCACAGACTGATTTAATATTACAGCTTTTATATTTGCTCAATGATACACTTGTAATGAGCTCAGTTGTCCCATATCTCCACAGCTGTATCAGAGGACGCCTCTTAGAAGTAAATGAAGCCATTCTCAACAGGCCAGAACTGTTACTGGAAAAGGTGACTGTCTGTTTCCATCAAAACATATCGGGAAAATACTTACCGTTAGCCCTAAGACGAAATGTGTTATTTCTGTTTGTTCTTTATGGCACAGCCTTCCACGGAGGGGTACATCGCCGTTATACTGCCAAAATTTGAAGAAAGTAAGAGCATCACAGAAGGCCTTTTGACCAGAGAACAATATGAGGAGGTTCATTCTAAAAGAACGAACCAACAAGAGCCTTCCTTAGTTCAGCTGGCACTGTAAAAGCTCCTATGAAGAACTGCTGCTTCAAGAAGGCGAAAGCAAGTGACATCACGGTTGTGTGGCTCTTCACAACCAAGTTTTCAAAAATATGACTGATGAAAAATATTCACTTAAGTGCTCTGCGAGCGAGCTCTGAGACCCATTTGCATTCTGTTAAATGCTTCTGAAATGTATTTATTAGAAACTTGAAAAAGCCATTGGCTTGTGTTTATTTTGAGGAATACGGCTGTATGTTCACCTATACATTATTATTTTCCATGTGGTTGCTATAAAAAACGTTTTTCCGACACTGTTTAAATACCTGCAAGTTTAGCTGATTTTTTTGTTTCAATAAATGCTAAATATAAGGAACAGCTCTATTCTAGGTGAAAAACAACTCAATTTAATGTTCCTGTATTCCCACCCAACATTTCCCGTGTTTGTGTAAATGTATCAATAAATCACACATTCATTCACGTTTTAAGAAAAATAACGTATATATTTTGATTTTTTGTGATTTAACAATCATTCAATGGTCATCGATGGTCCAATACTAATACAACTCATAGCTGCACAATCATATCTAAAGCATATGGCTGATGGACTGTAGTGTAGACCAGAGAATCATTTTAGCAAAGTATCACCTAGAATTAGTGTCAGTGAACGGAGTCCCAAATCACAAGTCTTGTAATCTACCATAACAAAAAGTTTCCCTTCCTTACACAACAGTCAAACCAACTGATTCATTTACTGTCACTCAAACCTTTTAGGTTGATGTACCAAAGCTCCGCATACATTGTAAGATTTGAAGAAAAAATACAAATCACAGTGACCTACAAGGCAGACCATATTACTGTCTCTCCTACAAAAAATACACGAACAGGAAATGATTCTTTGATCATAACATCCTTCAGATATGCCTGTGAAACTGATGTTCCTCACCTTAACAGCAGAACATTGAACAGTGTGACACTATTTATCCAAAGTCACTGAAATGGGCACTCCAGCTTTGAACAGATGCCTTCTGGCAAGTCCAGTGTAGTAAGGTGATAAAAACGGGATATATTTGGCATCAACTTTTACATGAGGCAGTTATGTTAAATACAGTGTTTAGCATTAAAATACGTTCTCTTGTACTATTAAGATCTAATATTTTGGGGTGTTAAACCGTAGCTTATTTACCAGCCATTACACTTGAGGCATTTGCATAATGACTTAAACACATGCAATAGAGGGTTTATCTTTAATATGTTTTGGTCTCTGGAATGAGGCTGATAATGCTAATGCTATGGTACACCACAAAGCAAACAGGCAGGAGCACGAACAATGGCACGTTGTGAGCAAGCGCATCGCCGTGCGCCTGATGAGCAGGACAGCCTTTGGTTTATGCTCTTTAGAACAGCTATTTGCTCTCCAGGAACGTAAGGTTGGCCATGTGCTGCTCCAGGGATTTCAGCCCGAACCCGTTGGAGCCTTTGCCGTTCAGACTCTCCTCGCTGACGGGTGTGTTCAGCTGTTTGTCCCTCCATTGCTGCGGGGAACCCAGACCGCTGCGATCTGATTTAAACTGGAATAAAGTGAGGAAATCAAAATATGTGTTTATTTTACCAACAAGCAAGACATTTTTGATCTCGACATAAGATCGGTTTTAATACCCACCTTCCTGAGGATCTTATTACAGGTGGGTAATAAGAAGACCACCACTGTCAGTATGCCTTTGGTGTTCTGTATGCATGAGTCAACCTGAAAGACAACAAAGATGCATCATTATCTGAGCAAACTACCCAAATACGTTATAAAAAGTGCGGTGCTTGTTTGGATGCGAGGTATCGTGTAAATCTGTAGATTTCTGACGGATGATTTGTGAAACATACAGCTTTACGTATAATTGGTGTTGTGAAATGATGTACTTGGAAACCACGAGGTTTCTGGAGACATGCGGAGACAATCAGATTGAGCCTGTTTTTCCGGTGATCCTTTTCATCGTTCCACAGCAGAGCCGCTATAAACCTATTTAAAACCGCCTTCGGCTGTGACCTTTGCTTTATCAAAATAGAGAGATGACCCTTGACAGCATCCCATTTTATCAGGTTAAATGGTGTTGGGGAAAATCGGAAGGTCAGTGTTTTGGAAGGACAAATAGATTAGGTGTAGAGCACTTCATTTATCATCTAATCTCATGTGGCGGCGACATATACAGTCTTTTTTTTACTTCACATATAGTCAATGAATCCTTTAATATATTAAGATAAATTACAACACAGGCCCAGAAGCACTTCCTATATCCGTTTTAGAACATTTACAGATTTTAGAACTTCTACAACTAAAACTGTATGTAAAATGAACATATTTTAAATGTAATTATATATGTGAAATAAAATAAAAACAGGAACATGAAGTGCGTCTGGACCCATAGTTTAGTCTTGCACAATGGTCTATATTATCATTGTTTCTACATACAGTATCTACATACCAAATAAATTATTATAAATTACACAAATATACAGTTTAGCGGTTTTCACAACGTCATGACTAACCAATCAGAATCATGTAGCTCCAAGAGCTATGTAATAACTTGCAATGCATACAATAAAAATGTTTTTAGATAAACCGTTCAAAGCAACAGATCTAGATCAAGTCTATCCTCCATGCAGCTGTCACTATGACAGAGCTATTTAACTCCAGTCCTGGAGGGTCACTGTCCTACAGAGTTTATCTTCAACTCTAATCAGGTGTGATTTATTAAAGTTGGAACAAAACTGTTCCGGACAAACGGCCCTCAGGACCAGAGCTGAATGGCCCTGCATGAGGCCTCTTGATCTACAATACCTTCTGAAAGATGGCGCTCTTCCCCTGGACTGGGGTCTTGGCACAGATCTGCAGTTGTGGACACGAGGCTGCCAGCTTCTCTGTCTCAGATATAATGAGCATTTTGTCTTCATCCAACAGCTATAACACAGACACAACATGTGGCCATAACAATGAGAAAACTTGAGCGACCAACACAAACCTCAAGTGCATCTGAAAACCTCTTACAGACATCATTTTACCAAGAACACTATAGAATACTATATACAGTATACAGACTATTTTTATCATATTTAATATCATGTTCTAGTATCCTTTTTGAACTTTAACCAGCATTTATTTTAATGCATAGAAAACATGGTTATTTTGCACAGAATAAATCCCGAAATCCAAAACTGCATTACAGGTTTGTTATGGAAATGCATTGTGGGTCAGTCCTGTTGGATCAAGCTCAATGATTATGTACCGTGACCGGAGCAAGAGTTCACTAACTCTGATAGTAATGTCTCTATGGTGCAGATAAGATGGATGGCAGTTTGGTCTTTGCAGACATGCAGTGAAACTCTAGGACAGGATGGGTGTGTTACCTGTGTGGAGAGGGAGCGCAGGATGGAGCAAAGCTTGAGACCCTGATCTGATAACACCTGGAAAACATTCCAAATCATCAGGCCAGACTGTAGCAGATTGAATATTACACAACGTAGATCAACTTGTTTAAAGTGTTTAAATACGATAAGAGTACAGTAATAATGTTTTGAAACAACAAGATAATATACAGCAATCAAAATAAAGAGACCATTTCAAAGACCATTTTCAGTTTTACTGAATTTACTAAGTATTTATAGGTATGCATTTAGGTAAAATTATTATTTTTGTTTTATTCAGTGAACTACTAACATTATTTCTCTCAAGTTTCAGATACAAATATTGTTTCAGGTTGCTTTTATTTGCAGAAAGTGAAAAATAGAGAAATAGGTGAAAATAACAGAAAATGTGCTCTGTATTTTTAAGACATGAAATACTGCAAAGAAGAGTTCATATTCTGTTTTAAGCAATAAAACAGTAATATTTGTACATGTATTTAGGTTAAAAAATAAAAAGAAATTTTCAAATAAAAAAAATATTTTATAATTGATAACCTTTTTATCACAGTTTTCATGTGTCTTGTCATGCTGTCAGTCTTTCACATTGCTTTTGATATGACTTTGTGTCACTTCTGAGGTTTGATTTTGTTGTAATTCAAAAGACACTGGACTGGAATGGCCACACTACATCTAGAAATGCTGAATAAATGAACATTTGGTACAGTCTCTTAATTTGTATTAATTATAATAAAAACATTCAAATATTATCGCCAATTCACATCTAACATAAATTGGACACACATTGTGGAAATGTGAATATAAAAGTCAGATTAAAAATACACAAACAATTATTCATACAGTATTGGTAATATACTGTATATATAATATATATGATATACAATTATATTATATTATATATTATATATCTTTATTTATTGTCTGTCTGCTTAGAAACATGTTTTCTATACAGCTGCGTTAAAACCATTGTAAAGTGGAACTTATGGAAATAAACTTGAACAAAATGAATAGTACGGCTGATAAATCTGATTATTTATTCATCAGACATCACACAAATAAAATGCTGCGTTTTTTCATCCATGGTTGGGTCAAATATGAACATCTAGGATTATTTAAACCAACAGTTGGGTTTGATCACTGTTTACCAACAGTGGGCTTAAAGTGATAGTTCACCCAAAAATCTAAATTCTGTTATCGTTTACATCGTTTAAAAAAAAGATATTTTAAAAGAAAGTTGGTAACAGAACAGTTGAAAAGAAAGTTGGTGAACACCCATTCACTTCTATGGTATGGACTCAAAACCCCTGCAAGCGAATGGGTGCCAGTTACCAACATTCTTCAAAATATCTTCTTTAGTGTTCTGCTGAAGAAAGAAAGTCTTTCAGGTTTGCAATGACAAGAGGGTGAATAAATGACAGAATTATCCTTTTTGGATGAACTATCACTTTAAACAACCCATAATTTTTTTAACTGCAGCGGCACATCAAAACCAAAACATATATTTTGGCATAGTTAATGACAACAAAATATTTATTCACTATACATTATTTACGATTAACTCTGTGCATACTACCATAAACGATGTTAAATAAAAGCCGACAGACATAACCTGGTCTTACAGAGAGTCCTTCTCAGTGTTATCAGCCTTTAACCATGACATTAAGCTGGTGGGCTTGTTCTGTCAGATAAGAGGCTGTTAAGAGGAAGCTGGTGTGTTAGGGCGCTAAATCAAAGACAGACTGCCCAATCAGTATTTCCTGTCCATTCACATCCCCTCTGAATCCCAATAACTCACAAACAAATGACAGCTGGTGCGTTGAACATACATTGATCCATCTTTTTCCAGGTACTTCATTGCTCTTAATGAGCCCGAGAACAGTCAATTAAATAACCCATGAGAGAATGTACACAGCGTACCTCAGCTTGGTGGAATAGATCCAGTGTTGTTTTGAGCAGTCCTTCCCCTCTGAATCGCAGATGCATGACAGATAGATGGTGGAAAAAAGCAAACAGCCGTGAGTTAATGAAACATCCTCTCAGAGATCCATAATATTGATTATATGGTTTGATGGAGAGTCCAGATTACAACGAAATGGCTTTCCTTTCCTGAACAGACATTCTTCATAAAGCTAAACCTGACAGTCTTTTCCAGCTCTCTTTACTTAATTTCCTGTGTGATATAGTGTACCTGATAACCAATATGATAATGTGATCGATGGACTATGATGTTTATGAAATGGTCTGGGTACCTGGTGAAGAGATACATCGAATAGGCCATGCTGGATATGATTTGGCACAGCCGAACTATTTCGTGGTCCTGTTCGTCCCAGCGTTCCACTTCGGAGTCCAGATCAGAGGTATGCAGACACAGTTCTAGCCCTAGTTTAGCGATGGTGGTTTGCTCCTGAATAGAACAAATTATAGCCCTTCTGAAACCTTGTATCTCCATATTCCATAAATCATTATTACCAGTTACCCTTTATGTTTGTCACTGTGTTTTTTAAATATATAACCAATAAAATAATTAAAAAGTGCTTTCCAACTTTGAAAACGCATCATTTAATCATTTTAAAAAGCACAATGTTTTTTCCATTTCCTGAAAAACTGTGAAATCTGAGGTTTCGGACGATATATTCAGGCATTATATTGATATATTACAAATTTATGATTACAAATACGAAACAATAATGAATAAGAAAAGACCATGTTGCATCATTGACAATAGTAAAGTTTATAAAAGGGACAAATAATGATTATCGTTTGTTTTATAAGTCTACCTCAGCATCCAGTTTAGCAGCCTTGATGGTTTTCAGGTTTCCAGAGTGTTTCTAGAAAGAAATGAGACAGTTAATATAGGTAAAGGCATGATGTGGCAAAAAATAAATCGTAAGAACATTGTGAGATACTCACCCCTGGTCTCGGTAGTGACAGATATGTTTTTTTATCACCTAAAATGAGTGTAAAAAAAACATGGTGTAATTGCTTCGCTCATGCGAGCTCCAAAACATTATGACAAAATTCCCATTTGCAACATCGTAATTTTAAAAAAAGCCCTGTAAAACATAAAGCTTGCTTAATATGTACTTCAAGCTTGCAAATGGCTTTGGGTAATGATGTGGATCAACAGATACAAAGGCTTGATCTTGGGGGATGACAGTTTGTAGTGGGAAACATCTCCTTTGGCACAGATGATGACTGGAAGTCTCTCATCTAGAACAAAAACAACTCCCCGGGCAACATTTTTCTGTCATGTTACTCGTGCGTTATTTCAAGATCGGTGACAAATATCCTCGCTTCGGCTTTATATGCTGCTGTGAGAAAAATGCTTTTACTTCTGAAGTCGTGCATCCTTGAGCAGCGTGTCCAAATACAGAAAAGACTAAGTATTTTCACAGAGTCGTACTCTCAGTGAAACTTGCCCTTAACCTTCCCTGCAGAGATGTCTCCAGTCTCTCTTCAATCACCTTACGTGAGAGATGTGGATGCAGTGTTAATGTCAAAGCAGCTCATCTTTGGAAAGAGACCTTTAAAAACTGTTTTCGACGCCCTCCCAAGGGCATTTTGTGCACCTGAAAAGAACTGTTTCTTATAGAATGAAACCAGCCGTGAAATTTGCAGTACTGTGGGAACTATTGGAAAGATGGAGATCATTTTTTGGAGGATCATCAAATTTGGAGGAATGTCAGTAACCAGACAGATCTCATCCCCCATTAACTGCCTGAAAATGGAGGTGAGTAAATGATGACCGAATTTTCATTTTTGGGTGCCTTTAAGAACCACGCATCAGTTTACATTCATCACTCTGTGTCGACTGTGGAGCTGCTCGCATCCAATGTGGACACAATGTTACGATGGCAGAAAGTGACATACCTCTTCGCCCCTCAAACACATCATTGATCTCCTTAAGTAGAATGGCCATGTCGCACAGCTGGGACTCCCAAGCCTCGCAAAACACGTCCAGATTCTCTTTGGCTATCTTGCTGGTGGGATGCAAAGCCAAAGTCTGTGCCGCTGAGATGATCTGAAAGGGCAAACCCAAAATTCATAAAACACTATGTTGGACCTCAGCCCCACCTTTTCCTAAACACTCTTTCTACCGTTTTTCCAATAATTCTTGACTCCTGTACAACAGCTGAATATCAATATTCTTCACCGGTTTCTCCCAAGTGTACCAAAGTAAACACAGCATCTAACTCTATGGACAACTGCATAATCCTGATTTACAGTTTACTGTTGGGAAGTTTATGAAACAAACAGAGCGGAGCAGAGATCGTGTCCGCTGAGGGTGTGGATTCAGATGCTAATTACCTGCAGCTTTTGGAATTACTGATAAAGAAACTCATTATCATGTACCCCCTGGAGCTGTCGCACTCCTGCTGTGCTCTTATTGGCTGCCTGAACTTTAGGCCTCATGACTATTGGCTGATGATGCGAGGTCACCCTCTCTCAGAATATTCCATACAGTGCAGCAAAATTGTATTCACTACACCACTGGAATATCAATTAATGGCACATTTTGGCTCAATCTGGCTGTTCTTTTGTTAAGTTATTGAGTTTTTCCACTTTTCCAGATCAATGTTGAATAAAATCTATATTGAAACGGAATTCAATCCCCAGAAGACTGTTTTCCATCCAATTTTGTTAACATGCCCCAAGCAAAGTTTAAAAAATACATATGAAATTTTATTGTATACTGTTACTGTGTTTGTCCCTGTGTATTTAGTGCTGCAGTGTCAACAACATGCTTTGTTAATTAAGAGTGACTTTTAAAAAACAAACACAGCGGACTGAGATGAAAACATATTTTCATTTCCTAAGAAACAAATGTGCAACGTTTTAGCACATTATATATAGTGCATATCTACACAGATAAACGCGTAAATCGATGTGGTTAACATGACTGACAGGTGAAAGTGGCCTCTTTGCGTACCTGTGGGCCAATGACACGGAAAGTTTCCTCAGCGTGAATGCAGGTGATCTCCAACGGCTCGCTCCCCGAAATGTGGCAGAGTAAACGACACGTCTGAAACCAGAATAAATTTCTAAATGATAAATTCTTACCAAAATGTAAATTACTAACATTCGTGAATTGTTATTTATTTTACATGTAAGTGTGCATCTCTATTCAATGTATTTAAAAATATAAAAAACCTAAACAGCCACGAAAAACAAATAAGAGGCCATTACAAAATTATTTTCAGTTTTTATGTATTTACTATTTATAGTTATAATAATCTATTTTGTTTCATTCTGTGAACTTCTAAAAAAAATTCACTTTAATTTCAAATAAAAAAATCTATTAGCATTTATTTGCAGAAAATGAAAACTAGAGATTAGAAGCAGGTCAAAAAGTTCATATTTATTTTTAAGCAACACAACAGTAATATGTGTATGTATTCCAGGAAAAGTCCAAAAATATTTAATGACCTGATTTAATGACCTTTTATCACAGTTTTCATGTGTCTTGTCATGTTGACTTTCACATTGTTGTTGGATGACTTTTTGTCACTCCTGATGATTGATTTTGTTGAAATTCAACAGACACTGGACTGGAATGGCCACAATACATCTAGAAATGCTAATGAAATGAAAAATTTGAATGGTCTTTCCAAGGCTGTATATACATTTAAAAAGTTGTATATTTTACTTATTATTATTTTTTATTATTTTTAAGGAAGAAAGGAAAAGAAAAAAGGTGTGGAGGAATTAATGTGTAATAAGTGCATGTTGACCCCTCGATCCGCTTACCTCTAGAAGTTGTTCTTTGTGTTCGCTCAGTGTGCCGGCATAATCAGCCACGGCCTCCAGGTTTCCATCCCCACCTGAGGCCTTCAGAGCCTGTAGCACTAGATGATCTGAATGAAGCTTCAGCAAGTCAGAGGCTCTTCCCACCGCCACCTTATGAAGCTAAAGTGATGTTTGGAAAAGTACAATAATGCTGAAAGGATGGGCTTGTGTGTTCTCCAATTGGTCTTTACAGCATAATAAGCAAAACAACCTTGTTTTTAATTACAACTTTGTAATAGCCATACATTGTACTTTTAGGTTTCTTTTAGGTATTTTTGAAACAAGAAATCCTCCATTTTCATTTCAACTGTGTGAAAAAAAATTATAATTTTCTATTCAAAATCTGCCTTTTGTGTTTGACAGAAAAGTCATATGGGTGTGGAATCGCATAATGTGTGTTCGTGAGAATAATTGAAACCGATGATGCTGTAGAATCAACAGGAACTACAAGTTACAGGAAACAAAGAAGAAACGTATTTTGTCTTTGATTTAGGATTACATTTCTGTGTGTAGCCTGTCACAAGAATCTAACCTCTCGTCTGAGATCCCTGACGCTCTGACAAGTCTTCAAAATAGAGAGCTCCATCTCTTCCGTGGCCTCACTGGCTTTAAGCGATTGCTGTAGGAGAGAAAAAGAGAGAGAGAGAGGCGGGGAGAAAAAGATAGAGTGTGTTGAAGCCTGAAGATGGACTTTGTAAGACATGACAGTCTTTTTCCGCAGTTGTCTCAACAGAAGACAGACAGACAGGTGGCTTGGATTTCTTTCAAACAGGATTACAGTGGGGTGTCGACACAAACACAGCGTGGACAGAAACGTGAGGGTTAGAAGCTGTCTCATCCCCTCTAATTTACACCGTAACATCACATTGTGTCTTACACCAATTGTTGGACAGGTAAAGAGGGAGCCAACCAAGATACCTTTAAATCAGCGTAGTGTTGTGACAGAAAAAGACACAAATCCACAAAATATTAAACACTTAGGGACTGACTTACAGCTAAAAACAAATGGCAAAAAGGAAACACGTCAACCACTCCTTTGCTACACTATGAGCAATGTTTAACTCATCCTGGTTATCTAGAGACTTTATTGCAGTTCAAACATACCAGACAAAACACACAAACTGATGAAATGTACCCTGGACGCACTTTAAGGCAAAAGGATAAAAGCGACCTATAAATTCCCAAATTGAAAAAAGAAGAGAATAATAATAGAATGGAGTGCTATGCATTTGTGATTCGGTCAGTCACATTTAATATTCTTGGCATATTCCCAGGCTTGTATCTAGCATTTAAACATCCCTTATAAAAAAACTTTTGAGAACCATTCTGAAGATCACCTTAAACTGTTTTTCATTCTAATCATTCATGTCAACGACCATCAACTGTTAAAAGTTTCTTTTAAAACCAATGAAATGTATATTTATCTTTTGACCTAAAGAACCATGAATAAATAAACATCTATAGATCTACAGTATATACTGGAGTGTCTATTTTTGTGCTTTTTTAGCACAGTGATGCTGTGAGATTTAGGAATGTAAAGATCCTTCACACACTGAAGAACAAAGATGTGAAGGACACAGACATACAGTATAAGCCAACTGAAAAGTTTCTCATCAAGTTGTTTGTCTATAGGAAATGAATCATCCAGGACAGGAGTCGACTAGATGGTGGTGACATGCTTGAGTTAGATGAATGACAAAGGGACACAATGTCTCAAAGTGCATTTTTAAGGGTCCAGAGTGTAATTTTTTGGAAGATCTATTGGCAGAATATTGCACTCTAATATACATAACTCTGTCTTCAGAGGTGTATAAAGACCTTACATAATGAAGCGTTATGTTTTCATAACCTTAGAATGAGCTATTTCTATTTAGATACACAGCGTAGTAGCCCTTAACGGACAAACTGCTCTACAGAAAGCGTTCGCAAATACCTTATCTCCTTCAGCAAAAGAAAAGTGAAAACGTGACAACCCCATTGAAATGTGTCAGCTATCATAGTGCTTCAAACGGGAGGGTTGTGGTGAGCAATTGGTTGCCGTTCGCAACCTCGCCACTAGATGCCGCTAAAATCTCCACGTTGCTCCTTTAAAAGCTGAACTTTTTTCAAATTGAGTCGTCATCTTTTAAACACATAATAACAAGACTCTCAACACTACCAATAAACTGACTGATATAATTAAATAAAAATAATCATTATTTCACAAATTAAAAAAACTAAATCAAACATAATAGTGTTTTGTGAAGCCCTCAAGGTTTTTCATCATTTCAAATTAACGTATTTAGGAAATTTAATATTGATGTCTTTTGATCAAGTTGTATTATTCTTTCAGATATTTAAAATAAATACTCATAGAGTTGATTTAAAATCTAAACCTGTTTTGTTAAGTGTTTTTTCACTATAATTTAGGTAATATATGCACTGATGCCAATAGCCAATTGATCAGAGTTAATAAATTAATAGAGTTAAAATTAATATTTTTAATTTAATCTTTCTGATTGTTATTAATTCATATAATAAATATAAATATTTAACATTGAATTGGTGCTGTTCCTAACCATTTTCTATATACAGAGCACAAATGCATTTTCCTGTCATTCTTTTGATTGACAGGATATATCTGCCCTGATCATCAGCTGTTTTTAAACTATCACCCGATAGTGTGGAATATTGCTTTTATCGATTATTGTCCGATATATTACTGCATCTCTAATTTAAATTAACTGAGATTTATTAATTCAATAAATCTCATTGAGACACTGGGGAACACTTTTCCAGATAAACCGTAAGTCATGTGATCCAAGACTAGAGGGCACAGACTCAACATGTCATCTAGCAGCAGCACAAGTTAACCAGTCAGCTAGTCATCCCGACACCTGTCTGGGCACGTGTGTGTCCACCTACCGCCTGTCTCCATGTGTTGATGAGCTGTCTGGTCTCACGCCGTGTGGCCTGGCAGAGCTGAATGATCGTCTCTCTCTGCTCATGACTTGTGTAGGCAGAATCTGTAAAGTCTTCAGTCTTTTCCACCAGAGCCTCCAGCTGAGCCAGTAGAGCCTCGCACGACACGCAGAACAGAGAGTCCCGGAGACCTTCTACTTTAACCTAAAACACACATACACAGAGACGATGCTGAGAAAAGAAATCATGTATTTAAACACATACATAACTAAGCAAAGAGCAAGTGATTAAGTGATCTAGATGTTGCATACTATATGTGTTGCTTTACTGGCGGTACAGTCACGCAATACTTTCAGTCGAAGTTTGACTTTCAAAGAGAAACTTTATCTATTGAGACATTTGTCTGAGAGTCCCAGTCCTATGCCTGCACCTTAAAGTCTTTTATCCCAGCGTTGATGCTGACAGGAGGTGTTTTGGCCTCCCCACTGCTCCTCGCGTCAGTCACGATCTCGATGACTTGCTCGAGGGCCAGACGCATACGCTGGAAGACTGCCTCTTTGTTCATCCGTGCCGAATCGCAGTCTGGATGTCTCAGACAAGTCTGAGAGGTAGGTAGGGACAAAAATTAGCCTCAAAATGACAACAGGGGAACAACAGATGGTACTACGGTGGTGCTTTGGTTCATACGGTATGGCATTTATATCCTACCAGGGTTTATTATGTACTATGTATGTCTGAAAATAAGTAGTGTGGTGAGGTACAAAAAAACTGCAACATACTTTTGTGTACTGTGACTAATCAAGAAATACTTTGGCCTTGAAGCGTTCACAAGATTCATGTCTTATTAAAGTGCTGCATATTCCTAATGAAAGAACAGACAGCAAACATTTGTGTGGGTTACTCAAATCACGGCCTTGTTTAACAAAGTTTTACCAGCAGGAAGATGCCCATTTTAATAAAATCTTATTAAAAAATACTTCATATGTAGTAAGAAAAATACCAAGTTGTGCTCAAACTAAAAGCATAACAGTGTTTACAAAAATGAACCATGGGTTTGCTTCAGGGACAACAGATTGACTATAATAATTTGTATAACCAAATTTTTTGTACAAATATCAGTTAAAAAAACGAATCACACAATGGCTAATTCTCCATGTGAAAGGCTAATTAAGAAATTCTTGTAATTTTCTTTTTAATAAAATCAATTAAAGTAATGATTTTATAAATATACCTTGATATGAACAGATAGGAAATTAATGCTATATATACGATTACGATCTTTTTATGATTAATTGCATAATCCTAGCCTCTGATGGGCAACTTCAAAGGTGATTTTCTCAATATATTGATTATTACACCCTCAGATTTTTGATTTTCAAATAGTTTTATCTCTGCCAAATATTGTCCAATCCTAACAACGGAAAGCTTATTTATTCAGCTTTCAGATGATGTTTAAATCTCAATTTTGGAAAATTGACCCTCATGACTGGTTTTGTTGTCCAAGGTCACATATAGACTTAAGTTCGTGAAGAGCAAAAAGGCGAAAAACTAAACAAAATTTAAAGAACTTCAAATAGAGTAAAAACACAACATGCAGACGACAGGTAAATGCTGCTAACATTAGCCTTCCGGAACTACAAAAGCATTACTGCAATTGTTACTTGTCTGATAACTGAGCTGATCGGTCAACTGTGTCACATGATTGGTTTGTGATGGGCGGTTGAAACTGTCTTTGGTTAACTTCAGTTATAAGAAGAAAGTAGCAATGGTGTTGACAAATTAACTTGAATGATAATAACATCTCTCAGTCAGCAGATGGTACTCTCTTCCACAATCTGCTCTCACCTTAGAGGCCGTGAGGAGCATCATGGTGCATTTCTCCAGAACGGCCCGTGCAGCGGCCATTCGTGATCTTTTCTTCTCATCCTTTAGATCCTGTGTGCAAGAGACCAACAGCCACGCATAAGAAACATCTAATGCATTGAGTTTGTTTAAAAATCAAAAACTTTCCTCTTTGATTGAACCTTAATTCTTTGTATAGAGAAAACATGAATGGCTTGCAAATAACATTAGCACAAAATTGCAATTATACTGCATTGTTAATGCAAGATATGTAATTTCCACAAAGTACTTGAGAAACACATCTCGGCACAGAGAAAATTTAAGTTAGAAAGAAGGCACAATGTGTGCTCAACAAGAAATTGCACTTGCCATGATTCTTAACCAATAGAAGAAGTCTGTCAGGGGATTCAGAGAACTCTTTATTCATTCTACGTGTTCATGTTCCAAGGTCTAGCTGAGAATGAAGGGTAAACGTGGTCCTTGCAAAAGATAGCGCTAACATAATGCTTTTCACCGACACTGACAGAAGCTGGAATATAACTCAATAGAGCCGCCTTGACTCAACGCGCCGAGAGGCATAAGGGATTTGTGACAGGCAGACTGCGTATGCGCATGACAGAGAATGTGAGGAACCTGATCTCTCTCACCCTGGCCGCGAGCCAAGGCTTACAAAAGGAGATGTGATTATCTGCTATTATGCTCTTCAGAATAAAACTGAAAGATGCAGGCCGCATATTGGCAAGAAAGCTATGCAGAAAAACGAACGTGATGTGTTTGTGAAACATTATCAAACACATGCAGAAGCTTCCTTTTTGAAATAAGTGAGTCTTTCCTATCATTCATATTCATATTCCTCTACCATCCCAATTATGACTGTGTCCGGGACAAGGCTTTTGATGGAGAAACTTACAGCTGGTGAGAAATCCAGCTGAAACCAGCACATTTAAAGTTATGCATTTGACAGATGCTTCATTCAAAGTGATATAAAAATGTATTTTTGCTTTTATTTGATCACTATACGCATTCCAGTGGAGTCAAACCCATAACCTTAGTGTTGCAAGCACCATGTTTCACCAGTTACAGGGTACTTATAGACTGGTGCAGGGATATTTGTAGGCCAACCCAGAAGTCGACCGAAAGCCTATGCATTTATCCCATAGACGTTTGGAAGATCGCAATAATTATGGTCTGTGAATACCAATAGTTAATGACATAACTTCCACGTCTTTTCTATCAGGATAATATTCACAAACTAACACAACATTTGCTTTTTTTTGTAGCATAAATACAATCGTCAGAAGCAAAACACTAACATGAGGGTGTAAACAGTCTTCACCGCCATCATTCGATATCAACGTGACCACCACCAAGCTTCCTGAAACTTTACGAAACTTTATTAAAAACTTGTTCTCTTGTTAGTAAATACTCCGTGAATGAATCTCCATTCACGTTTTTGGAGATTTGTGTCCATGTTGCATTATTTGTGAAATTTTTATTTGTAATGATGTTTAACGTCCCCTCCAAAGTATGTAGATGGTTTTATCTACTAGTTAGCAACTGCCGTTTTTAAGACACAAAGCTTTAAAAATCATGAGCGGGTTCACTTGTGTGTATTATGTCATAGAATATAAAACGTGAAAATATTTAGAGGTTTTGTTAACCAAAGACTTTATTTTAGGCATTTAAACTAAACCCCATTCAAAAAACAAGCTTCTGGGTTTTGCATACAAAAATAATTCATCTCTACAGTACTTTATAGAGTATGTGAAGCTGACGTCACGCCCTATGTTGCATGTTGCGGTGGCGCCGCCATCTTGGGGGGATAATACTCCACTGCTATTGTTGTTTTGATATGTACGTTACTTGTTTTGTTTGATATATGGAGAAATCGAAAGTGAAAGAACCAGGGGCTTTTCCTAAACGACTCTGCATAATACTATTGCAGTTTTAACACAACAAGACCGGCCTACCATAGTTATATTTCCTAATCAAACAAGAATAACAAAACATTGCATTGAATACACTATCAGCCATCCTACCAAGAGGGAAAATAGTTTCAAGCATTCTTCCCATTTGATATATCGACATTGGGTATTTAAAAAATTTGAAAGCATTTGTGAATATTTCACAATAATATAACAACGTATTGCATTTCTCTAATACAGTGGTTCTCAACCAGGGGGGCACAGAGGTACTGCAGGTGGGGCGTTATGGTTCCCTGAAAACCAACCTTTGGAACTTGATTGCGAATGCACTGAGGATCGCGACTGCAAATTGACGGAGGGCAATGTTCCGTCTGAAGCTGCACGCCTGAGCTGTAGGTCCTGCACAGTGCAATTTTAGGCTGCGCACAAAAGCTTAATATCTACAAAGTAGACAAACGTCCACTCAGGAAGCAGCAGCAATATCCTCTACATCAAATTAAGAAACAGGTCGATCATGTTAGTATGTTTGTCTTTCAGACTGTTATTTAAGAATAAGTGCAAGACTCTCTCTCTCCCGATGAGTTCAAAGCGGCGTGAAGGCAGTGGCGTCTACATCACGTACCTTTTTTTATGTATTTCTGAACTTGGATGGCTGTTTAAAGTGGCTGACAGTTATTAAAGATTTAAAGCGCTATTTGACACCACACCGCATCTGTATTATAAACTGCAAATAAACTTATGTTAAAATCATGAGATGCGCACCGTTCTCGTGATCAGGCAGATAAATGCTTTTGAAATAATGCCCAAAACACTACAATTTTGTAATGGTTTTAATGCAAAAAGATAATGGTTCACAATGATGTTTTAATGGAAACCATTCATTTCTGTGATGGTTTCTTTTGTTTCTAACAGCAGGGTAATATATAATATGTCATTTATAATCAGATCTCTTGAGATCAATATGTTATATAAGGGTATTTTTTGCTTCTTTATTTATAGTTTATCTATCTAACATATTTTACACATTATCTTATATATCCTCAAAGTACAGTATAGGGGGTATGGCGCCAGTTCTTAAAATGGGTTTACAGGGGTGCGCGACCATGCAAGGTTGAGAACCACTGCTCTATTATAATATACATTTTGCAATTCCAACTCCTATAATCAGAAAAACAGCAGAAAAAAATATATTTAGAATAAGTGGTTGACCTACAGTATATGGGTTGATGATGCAGCTATTAAGAATGCAACTTGGCCGATATAATGCTGATATAACACAAATGTAATGTAAATCAGAGACAAAGAGATTTGCCAAACTTAAGGAACATGTATTGTGCATTACTAAGTCCAACACTTAAAGGGATACTCCAACCAAAAATGAAAATTCCGTCATCATTTACTCCCCCTCAAGTTAACCTGTCTTTATTTCCTGTGTTCTGTTGAACGTAAAAGACTGACTTCTCTGGGACATCACTGACTACCATAGTAGGAAAAATTACAATGATAGTCAAAAGTGTCCCAGAACTGTTTACTTTCCTACATTTTTCAAAGTATCTTCGTTTGTGTTCAACAGATCAAAAAAAATTACAATCATTTTTCCTACTATGACAGTAAATGGGGGATGATCTCTGTTTGGTTACTGAAATTCTTCCAAATATCTTTCTTTGGGTTCATCAGAACAAAGAATGGTATACAGATTTGGAACAACAGGAAGTTGAGTAAATTAATAATTAAAATTTTTGGGTGGAGTATCCCTTTAATACTAACTGGATTATTCCGCCCATTCTCAAACTGGCTATTTCTAAACACTGACTTGGCCACGCTGTTTTCAGTGATCTTGGTTCAGTAGGTTAAAGCAGTAATGACCAGTAACAAAACAGTCACCTCAACCTGATAAGGCCTGTTTTCTCCACCAAGGCATTGAATAGAAAAAAAATATTCTAAGCTTAAATCAAATGAACAGTATAATTCTCTGATCTTGGACGTGCTGCGTGCTACCGCACTCCAACATCCACACTGATATGAACCGTAATAAGCATCACATTGCTGCAATTACTCCATCCATCTGTTTCGTGCTGCAGTCGAGTGTCTCTTACCCCAAAGGTTTTTATCAGTGGGGTTTGAGAGCGGAGTGATTGAAACTGCAGTGTGCAGCACTATACAGTTTATATAACCGAAATCCCACTATTACCTTCCCACATCTCCCCTCATGAGCTGTGAAGATCTGCACAAGCTCCACGCAGCTGCTGTCAGTGTCCCTAACAGAATGAGTCCCTTTCTGCTTTGATTATCAGTGAAGTGGGGAAATAAAATGAATGGTGGGTTTGTGGTGATATGTGTTAGATCGCTTACATTCTGTCTGTCTCCTGTGAGATGGGCGAATTCCACCATCTCGTTTCCGAACTGGCTGAAGATTTGGACAAATTCTTGAAAAGTGCTGACTCGCTCCAGCTGCTCCAGGGTAACCAGCACCTGCCCAATTATATAAAAGTCACATCTTTACAAATAATAGTACAGCCTTGAGAAATCTCTTTTACTCAGAGGTTGCCGTTTCAGTGTTTCAAAGTTCATTTTTGATGTGAGATTTGTCTCAGATGTTTATCCTAGAGTTCATTACTAATTAGAAGTAATAAATATGATTTTTTTTGTGTATTCTTGCCTATGGATGCAACATTACACAATCATTTCTTATAACAACATGACATGATGAAATATGCTATTTTATTGAATATTCTAACCTTATAGAGTACAACGTATTTTTAGTAGGTCAACCCGGTAAAAACAGATCAGTGATTAACAAAAGTTTATGATGTAAACATGTTTTGTTTGTTGTGAATTAATACAACATTTGTTACTTTTAAAGCATAAATACAATTGGAAGAAGTAAAAAGCTGATGAGGCAAAAAACAGACTTCGCTACGGTTGCTCGATATCAACCTCTTATAACTTTTACCAACTTTATTAAAAACATGTTCCCGTTAAGTAAATTAATCTTCCCATGGTTTTAGAAATGCGAGCCCAATCTGCCCATTTTGCATTATTTGTGAGATTTATATGCATGATGTTTAACGTCCCTGCCAAATGTAATCACTTTAAGCAAGTGTTACACAACGTTTTGTGAAAGACTAATAAAATTTTGACTATATTGACCAAATTGTCCGATTTTTTTCATGCCACATTTTTTCTATCACCTTTCCTTTAGTGTTTGCTACATCTGAGGTCAATTCTGAATGTTTGTATTTTTAGGAGAAAACCAGGTTGATCAATAACCATCACTCACTTGAACACATACAGAGTCGGACTCACAAATATCCAATCCAAAAATGCCCCAAATATTAAAAAAACTGTTTTAAAAACATCCTGTAAAGCAAATAGTTTGTTAAAGGGCCTTTTGGGACCTGATGAAACCATATTTTATAAAACCTACACCATGTCCTAATGAAAAGCCCTGCACCAACTTTCCAACGACAAGCAATTTATCTTTTTGTTGTCATATTATTATGTATGCAGCACGGATTCTGTTTTGTGTTTACAAATAACCAGTCAAAGAGTTCACATGTAAACAACAGTGGGTTTTATGAACATTGTTAATTTAAAACTAGAATTATAGTATCACATGGCTTACAAAATGAAAGGTTTATTATGGTATTTATGCTCATTACGCGGCTCATTGGAATGCTTGATTCTGAATGACCATTCGCGACATTTGCAGATCTGTTATTCCCAGATAATAACCTCTCAAAACTAATAACAAACAGTAACCCTTATGCATCAAATCATTTTGACAGGTTTTTTGACAAATTAAATTTAATTATGTCTTTTAATAATAAATGTGACATAATATTTACAAATGATTAAATCAAATTTCCTGTACGTGATATATGAATGTCGTTTCTTTGCTCCCTTGAGTGGTCCCTCATACCAAGTGTAAATGACACTTTAAATGCTGTTTAATATGCATTTAAAGGGACAGTTCACACAAAGAATTGAAGGGGTCATATGGCACGAATACGTGTCTTCTGTTTCTTTGGTGTGTTATAAGTTGCCCATGCATGTATTAAATTTAAAGTTTACTTAGACCGCCCAAATGTATACGCAAGTTACATTTCCATCACACACTTGCAGTATTCGCCCAATCACTACACACTGGTTAACTGGCCAATCATAGCACACCTCACTTTTCATAGCGATGAGCTTTGTAAAAAATCTGCGCGTTACAGAGAGGCGGAGCAAAGAGGAGATACAAACATGCACTATATGTGGAAAATTCAGCATTTTTGAACCTTACATCATGTATATACATTGCATTTAATCTTAAACAACCGATAATATTCGTTTTATGTCATATGACCCCTTTAGTTTACTCTTCCTCATGTTATTTCAAACCTGCATGACTTTATTTCTTCTGCAAAGCACAAAAAAGATAAATTAAAGAATGTCATAATCTACCAACATCGGCCCCCATTGACACAAAACCACAGAGACATTTCTCAAGCATCTTTCTTTTGTATTCCACAGAAGAAAGAGTCAAAAACATAGTTTACATCACATGACGGTAAATAAATTGCAACCCAATTTTTTTTTTTTGGTGAACCATTCCTTTAACTGTTTCTAAATGTCTATTCAAAGAGCAAAGTTAAAGTGAGCCTTGAAAAGCTCTGGAAATGCAGAAGCAGTCTGTGGTGCTTGCGTTGCAGAAAATTGATAAGAGGAGTCTGTGTTTGAGGGTTAGCTAGCTAGCAGTGGGCGTTATCGGGCACGCTCAGACACAAATTCAATTGTGTTTCACTCTAATGGAGAGCTGCTCCGCTGCCTGGCTGTCCAAACATCACTAACTGAACATGATTAGCTCCAGATCTAAACGTACACTCACACACTCACACACACATACATACACACAAACACACAGCCCACTCAACTCTCAGACACAGAAGTTAAGACCTTCCTATTTTGTGTCATACTCTCTGCAATTATCTCCAAAGTAGCAGGACTCTTTTGCAGACATGCAGTGATAACATCTGGGATTAAGGATTAGCCTGTATAGTATGTGACAGGCAAATGTGATCTCTCACTTTGAGCGTATGTAAAAGGTATTTGGACACTGCAGACGTTACGTACTTTGTTGCGTGAGCTTATGATCTGTTTGATGACGATGCAATCTGCCAGCACCAGGACTTTGGTAACAGAAGAGAGCAGCATGCGTGCGGCCTTCACCATACTGGTCCTGTCGCTGAACACGGTGTTGCGGACATCACCATCACATTGCTCAGGACCAGACACATCCGTCAGCTGAGCTATGGCAGTGCCTACAAAAGAAAAACAGTGTTGAGGGGTGTACACACAGTCAAGTTTTCCTGAGTCATCTAAATGAATATTATAACGAGAGGGCTAACCATCCAAAACACCTTATTGTTGCTAGTTTTGCACTGGAAAGCATCAATTACTAATCCAAATTTACATGGAAGCTGTTTCTTTAAAAGAAAAGTTTAGTAGTTTAATATTACATATAAATATTATTCATGATTTTTGTGAATGAGTTCAGATTTTTCAACAATTCTTTCATAGCCAGATTAGAAACACACATACTTAAAGGTGGGGTATCCGATTTACGAATTACGCTTGTTTAGACAAAGTCGGTCCGAGTACCAAAACAACCTTGTAGCCAATCAGCAGTAAGGTGCACAGTGCACAGGATGGACATTAGTCGAGCCGATCTGACGGAAGCGAAAGATGGGGGTAGGGGTGTCTGTTTTGGTGATTTGAACATCAACAACGGCTATGAGAAATCGGACACCCCACTTTTAAATGTAAAACCTCACTAAACATTGCAATTGTAACCCTTTCTGTGAGAAATAATGCTTTCTGTGCTTCTTAGATGCGCTCAGATTCAACAAAAAATATACAGATAAGAGAAATTAGAGAGTTATGATGAGAGTTGCGGATGTGAGATATGCAGTCAAAACTTGAAATATCAATTCTCAGAGAATTATTCTCCAACCAATATATCGGTTCATGTTTTCCCAAAGTCCTGACTATAAAAATATCTGTCTGTACGAGGGGACCTATTCTGTATCTGTGTTATGTTTCTGTGAATCAAAATGCACAAACCAGAAGCAATAACAACCAACAAATGGAATTGGAATGAATCTTTATACAGAACATGAAATATTTAATATAGTTCAGGGCTGGATATTATGTACTGCCACTTGCCCTATCAGCCCAGTGCTGTATCGTCATGGAATATTATCATTTGTACATTTTTAAGACTTGCCTATTTAAATATTCCCAAGAAGATAAAAACCAGGACCGTATTAAGTTCTCACATGCTGTTTTAGATACACGTGTGGCTGGAACGCCGCATCAGACAACGCACAAAATCCTGAATTGAGTTCTCTTTCACCTCTTTCACGTCTTCTTACTCTTAATCAGACATACCGACACAACATTATGCCAAAATGCCAATATGGCCAAGTATCCATTTAAAAAGTAATCAATTATGTCTTTCGGGAACAAAACGCATGTGGAAACAAAACAATTGTGTTACATAATATTATATCCGTGCATCTCTTAAAGGGGCATTAGCATAATAAACGTCTCAGTATTGTTCATCAAAGAACGAAGACAAAAAAACTCGCTGCCCTTCACTGATTCAATTACAACTTTAGTAAGGTTAAAATCAATATTATATTCAATGCAGGGAAGACTATAAAGTATTTATATTATTTAATTTCTGAACCTGATAACTACTATTATTAGACCAACCTAAATCACCTGAAATGCACTGATTATTGATATTATATTATTATGTGTGTTTTATTACATTTATCTGTGCTATTGCACATTCTTTGATTACTTGATCTTATTTCTTTACTTAATGATTTGTCATCTTCAACATTATTTGAAATTAGAGTTATAGGCTTATAGTTTGTATGGTATCATACCCTTATTTATTAAATTTTGGTAGGGCCAGTAAAAATTGGAATCACTTGCCATACCGGGCCAGTAAAAAACATCCTTAGCGTTGAGCCCTGTAGTTTGATTGTCATGTGCACGTTCATGTGAAAGAAAGAATGTTACGGACATGACATTTGTCCTTTATGGAAGTGACGGCATTCTGACTAGTCAAGATCATTAAAAAATGCTTTAAAAACTTTAACAGTGTCCACACATAGAAACCACCAAATATCTACATCGAAGATATCAGTAAGTAAAAACTTGTAAAATGTGCACTGATTTGATAAAAAGAAATTGCATTGAATTGCTCATTAGAGATTTCCCCTCCCATCAACATGCATTTTATAAAACTGACACGGCTTTGTCAGTAATAATTAGATTACAATAAGATGCACATCAGTGTGCATTAAGGCTTTGTTTACACTGCACACAAATCCGATTTGGTTTTCAAATCCGATCTTCAGGACTGACTGCTTGCACTGTCACTTTGTAATGAATTCTGATTGGTTTTGTTCAGACAGCATGGTTAATGTCCGGTGTATCGCTTGCCATAGTAATGTTGCAAGCGTCAAAACAAGACATGACACATTCTCATACAACAACTGAAATAAACGGTATGAAAGGTATGTTACAGAAAGAAGACATATATGCATGTTTGCAAAACTGCTGATTAGTTTCTTTCCTAGAAATTATCACTACATAGTTAATGTTATCTAGCTCAGACAATATTGTAGACTTTGTATGGCATTATATTTGCATTGTGTGACCCGTACATCAGACCACAAAAAAACTTAAAAGATTCAAGACGGATTTGACTTTTGATCCGAACAGAAGCACCGGCATTGAGTCACAGCACGCATCATTTCAATAATAACAAAGTAATCAACTTTTGGAAAGATCTTTACATATCTAACTCCTTTCAATAGGCTTCCATATAACAAACACAGCCACAGTGTGACACACATAGAATATTTTGGCTTTTTTTGTGGGGCTGGTGTGTCAGAGTTGGAACGTGCTTGGAACCCTTGATGAGATAAGTCTCTTGTCATGTGTCTCAATAAAAGCACTGTTATTCTGAGAGAAAACAAGACGGACACACAGATGAAAAGAAGTTCTGAAGGGAAACAGCTCAGTTCGATGTTTAGACAGATTTGGCCTTCTGAACACACTGTTCTGATTGTATTCGACAGTCTTTGCCAAATCAGTGAGTTGTTTTAACAATCAAGATGTCTTGTGCAGAACATTGCCAATATGTCCACTATTATCCATATTAATGGCTACGATGCCCTGCAGGGCTGTGGGTCATTTAGAATTAAACTGTCTGTAAATGCCTTTTAAATTGAACTCAATTCTTGAATTTTTAACCAGCAACCTGATATAAAAGTGTTATTCAGCACTTTTAAAACTTTTTTATTTAAAAAAAATATTCAAATACTTCTCATTTTACGGATTATAACGGACGTATACTTGCTTTTTCAAAATGTCCCAAAATCAACATGTTCTCACTGGTTTCGTTTTATGAAAATATTTATTTATTTATTAAAAGTTCGTTTTTGGTGCTGTGTATGTCTGGATGGCTTTGTCAAAACTAATTTTATAAAAATATGTTATTTCAGAAAGAATTTTTTTGCATATTAATAAACAAATAGGGATCATTTGTCAAAATCAGTGCTGTATTTCACAAAACCCTGTTTTGTTGTGACAGACTAATGAGGCAGCTTTTTTGTTTGATTTTGCAATTGCAATTCAGTAAATTCTTATTCTTGTCACTCCAATTCGGCATCCTGTGGGGCGTGCCAATTCAATTCAGCTTCTAACTCATAAACTGAAGACTCAAATCTTAAATTGAGAATTTTGTTCAACCCTATAGCCTGGATTTTAGCAACAGCCAGAACAAAATGTTTCTAGTGTTCTAGACCTCTGTGCTTTGAAGGGAACTCTTTGAGGAAGCTTATAGCTACATTTCTTGAGCAGCACTAGAGAAGGGCCTGCGGCTCTGTGCCGACCGCCTGGCATTTCCAGGCAGCTCCTTTCAGACCTTTCTGCTTTAAAGAGACTCAGCCTGAGGCGTTCAGCTTGCATAGAGGTCAAAATCCGGAGACCGCTGCACTGACGGCCTTAGAAAACATTGTGCTGGAATGCATCTGTTCATTATTATGAAATACTATAGTTCAGAGATGAAGTACTATAGAATAGACCAGGGCTAGTCAACTGGAAGACCGCGGGACAGATGGGGCCCGCCAATCATCTTTACCTGGCCTGCCTTAACATTTCAAGTAAGTGGAGAGACTTTAAGAATGGTGTGTTTTAAGAATTGCAGATCCTGAGACAGCAAATCTTCGAAAGTCCAAAACGCGAATTCACACTGATCATAACCTTTGACGTCTTACAAAGCGATTTGATCGCTCTGCCCAAGAAATGTTATGTTATTTACAACGTTATAATCGGCAATCCACAGTTTCCGCATGTGATAGGTCGTCTTCTGCCCTTGAAAGTAACTTCATGAAGGATACTACAACTGTTGTCTCAGATAAGGGAAAAACTATTTAGTTTTTAATACTGCAATCGTCATGTATGATTTAATAAGCTATATTAACGAAAACAGCTGTTCACAGCCGTTAATATATGACCTTTAAGTAACAGCAAAAAAAAACAGTATAGAAGGAACAAAATGTAATGAATAAAAAAATTAAATTAAATTAAGTTATAGTATTTATAATAATAATAATAATTATTATTATTATAAATACTACAACTTAATTAAGGGATTTTTCTCTGTGTGATTTGACAAGACAATAATAATAATAATGCTAATAAACATCTTTAGTTGAATTAATAATACAAAACCTTGTTATGTTTCCTAAATGCATATGAAAGTTTTATAATTTTGCATAACTTCACAAGATAATAACAACAACCACATAATACATATTATTATTATTATCTTGTCAAGTTATGCTAAATAATGAAACTTTCATATGGATTTAGGAAACATGAAAAGGTCTGAATTATTAATTTAATCCTAAAGATGTTTAATCTTACTTATATTATCACACAAGGTTTTTATTCATTTAATTCTAAAGATGTTAAATCCTATTTGTTATTACACAAAAAGTGACTGAAAATCATTGGTTGATTCGGTAAGAAAAATTAAATGACAGTATTTTTCTGTGATGCAGATACAGTATATTAATTTCCTTTTAAAGCGTTCTATGCTTATTTTCCTAAAGGTCAAAAGCTCCTATAGGTAAACAAACATGTGCATTAAAACCGTACTGACTCATTCTCAGAACACATCCACCTCTATCCTTCCATGTATTGCAAAGATAAAAGCAAATCACAGTAATGTAATCTCAACATCGTTCAAAAGAATCTGCATTAAAAGAAGCGGAGGTCCACTGCGGTTGCACACAGTCACGGGTCATTTGTCAGATCGGGGCTTCCCCTTTTCAACAAAAAGCTCTTTCATCTCATTCAGGCGATGGATGAGCCCAGTCTTATATATAAGCTAAACAAGTTTCGTTATCCTACGCAGGTTAACAAAGGAAAGAGAGGAGTCTCAGTTATGTTTTCCCACCTACTTTAATGTGTTAAACTGTTGTCTGTCACACATGGACACCTTGTGTAATAATCAAGAGGATTAAATGCGTGGGTGAGCATTCAGACACTGTGGGAAGTCTGATAACTAACTTGAAGTCAGTCTAATTCCAGTGTTGTTGCCGATCTTCTGCCCTGGGAGGTATGGGAGGGAGGGGAGACCACCAACTATCTGTATTTATAGATACAGAACAGAACTCCTATTATTTCAGACAGGAGGGACAAATTTAAACCGCAAGTCGCTTCGAGTGCTAGATAGAAGGATTTGACTGACACTGTGGTTGTTTACTTCTAAACATAACTCTGACTCTCTCATTTATTCCTGTGTGTCTCTAAATATCATTACATTGGTAATATTGTTGTACTACGGTAGGCTGAGGTATAATTTAATGGCATAAATTATTCTCCAAAGATTTAGAAAACAACAAGCTTCAACAGGACATTGCTTTAAATGTAGTTATGTAGTTTTAACAGGAAAACGTACAATTTTCATCACATTTACTTTATAAAACCAGCTGCTTGACTTAGTCAACGTCTTGAAAACATTCAGAGCAGATCAAACCTCTTCAGGCTTGTGTTAGATATTCTAAGAGCAAGCGCAGAGACACTTTATCAGGAGAGAGAGAGATATGGAAACTCACATTTGTGGGGTATTTTTAGGCAAACCCTTTAGAGACAGATGGGGCATAGAGAGCTAACACAATAGGAGACAAACTGCACCACTCTTCCTTTCACAGAAATACAAGCAGGCAAGCATACAGATCTCACAAGACGACACGGGGGTTAGGAAATTAAGCATTTGGCTTTCGGGCATTTCAAGACAGCTGCATCTATATAGATGTAAAGGACTCATTCTAAACAAATTATAGAGACTAAATGTATGAAATTGGACATCTTCAAACCATCCATATCAATTAAATTATTGCGATATTAGTTGAAAAGCTCTTACAGCACGCATGGGAGACTATTTGGAGCATAAAAAGAAAATCTGGCCCCCGTTGAAATAATTTGGGGGTAAATATTGCAAGTAATGGTCTATAAATTTGGGTGCATATGATAAGATGGTTTCAAATAATGAATTATATATATTCTTTAAAATATCAGAATACCTTTTATTGCTTTTTAATTCTATAGTTCCTCAAATTCAAATCTGACTGACTTCAGCTATCTAAATTTACTTTTGAATGGTGTACAGTCCTGTCAGGCACTCTCAAGTTTTTTGTCATTGTTGTCCGATATATAGACAAGTTACACTATGTTTAACCCAGGTGCCAATTTCCTGTTGCTGGTTGCCTGGTAACTGTACCCTGAAAGCGGCTCTGTCATTTCTCTTCTAGCTGAGTAGTGATACACCGTGTCACAACTGGATGCGACTCAACATGACAACCTGCTTGTTCTTAAGGTGAACAGTGTTGACAAAATTTTAAATTATATTGGGTTCTAATACGTTTCTATTGTCTTTTGTCTTGTCACGCATGTCGCGTCCGGTGTGGACACGGTGTCAGACTGACCTGCTCTCCTGGCCTCAAAGCAAGCCAGTCCCATCTCATCCTTGAGGTCTTCGTTCTCCGCAGCGATGGCTTCACCCACGGCCACAAAGCGACTTACTGCCACACTGACCGCCTGCCCCACTCTCTGGATGGCTCGTAAGGTCTTCTCCGTCTTTTTGAGCTTGTCCTTGTGATTGATCAGTGTTGTAATCTGGAAGGAGACAAATAAGGTATTGTTTAGTACAAAAATGTTGAATGCAAGTCAGAGACCTCAAAAGGATCTACCACAAATTACCATAATTGTTTATTTAAAGTTCACAGCACACACGTTAAGTGTCGGTGTGGTCAATGAAGTTGTCTGAAATGTTTCTTGTGATCTCAACGAAAGAAATATAATAAACAACATATTTTTGCACGACACAACCAAATATATCAATGACTGACAAATAGTAAAGAAAAACAGCCAATAAGCATAGAAGGGAACGTCAATACTATTCAAAAGCATGAGTGTTGAACCTTAAAAGATTGGTCAATAAAATTCCAAGAGGCCTTTTTTTGCAAAATCTTTGCAAAACTAAACAGTTTTGATTAGTTTTGGATTTTGAGTTAAAACATTCAATATATCTGATAAGTTAATAAATATTAATAATGATTGAGTAAATGACGCTACACTTTTGTGACTCACATTGCTTTATCCTATACATTTTACATAGACATTTTCAATCCCCTGGGATCGAATCCACAACCTTGCGTTGTTAATCCAATGCTCTTACCACTGAGCTACAGGAAAGCTTTAAATGTTTAAAATGTAATATTAATCTATTTCTATTTTGGCTAATAATAAGGCTGTGAGACCATTAATTGTGATTAATCACATCAAGATGATGTGAAAAAGAAATGTGTTTTATATATATTAAATTTAAATTATATATAAATCTATACATAAAATATTTCCTACATACAAGTATCTGTTTATAATACAAAATAAATATGCACAGTGTACAGATATATATTATGTAAACACAGACTTATTTTTCAAACATTCTGGATGCTTTTAATCACAATTAATCGCTGAACAGCACTAGCTAAAAATAAACTAAATGCCATACACTTGCCCCCAAAAGGTTTCCTACTTGTTTGGAATAAGACACTTGTTGTATAGACAGTTCATCGGACGTATTCGCCTGCACTGCAGTTAACTTCCGGCCCCCTTGTTGATTTTCGGTCTGGCTAGTGTCTAATAATTAGCTAATATTATTATTATTTTGTATACTTATTGTAATAAATAAACGATTTGTTGAATATTGTTGTATGTTAACTTTTATCAAATAAACAATTTGTTGAATGGGTCTTGTAGTTAAGTCGCATTTAAAGAAACCGTACTCGCATCTAGCCGTTGAGCTTGGTATCGCTTTCTAAATTCAAAATATTGGAGAGGCAAGTTTAGCCAATTTACTGTTCTTCTTGCTTTCTTTTTCTCGTTATCAGAAATAATCTACAGGCACTCTAATATTTTTGATTGTGTACCGGATGTTAAGGGCAGTCCACAAACTCTCACATGCGCAGTAACGTTTATTTATTTTGTTGCTTTGAAACCATCTTTATTTGCCTCAGAATTGCCATATGCAAACAGTAACAGACTGTTTTTTGGTCATTGCTGGAACTAGAAGTGAACCAGAAAAAAAATCAAGCTTCTTGCAAACCAATTTATTAAAAGTGAATCTGTAGCTGTCAGAAACGCAACAAAAATTGAGTATATGCACTCTATCATGGGAAATGGGAAGCTAATATGAAGAATGCAAGTAGCAATGATAGGTGAGCAAGATTCCGTGCTCATAGTCTTCCTCATCTGCATACATTTAGCGTTGTATCCCCTGATACCCTCACGCTTAGATACAATCACAGCTAAGGCCTCCTCCTTGAGTTCATCAATCATTTACTCACAGCCCTTTACAATTTCCGTCCTGGAGAGCTGAAATCCCTCACCTCCCGCTGACAGGTAATGGCAGGTGGCCTGCTAAAGGAAACATTTAATTGGAGTATAACAGCAGGGTTCATGGACAACATAAGAGTCTAGAATGAATCAGACATAAAGCAAGCGGTACCTACAAATGCTGCAGCCTACCCAAAAAATAGCAACAAGACAAGTTTTAAATCCGTTTTAGGAATGGGAAGCAATTATTATACAATCCTTTTGTATTTCTAAAAGTAGGAAAGATTGAGGAAATAACTAAATACAATGTTTTTGGTGCAAACCTTCACAAACACCACATGTGGACTTCACGTATTGCTGTGAAAGCTTCGCAACCTGTTTGTTTTGTTTTGTGCTGAATTTGTTATTCCGAGATCATTTCCGTGCTTTTGACACCTACAGCGAGAGTGATCAATCGAGGAGGTGGTGTTTTTACGTCATACTGTGGTCCAGCGCTCGATTTGTCTCCAACACATCTCCCTGAGGATGACTGTAAGACGGGTGGGTTTAAAAGATAAAGGGTACCGTCCCTGCCTCACCGCTCCTGTGCAGATATCAGACGCCTATGAGTCGTCCTGCCAACAAACCCAGGGCCATCTATGACTCATAAAAGGAGAAAAATTACAAATGAACATTCCCTCAGGAGGAAAAGAATCCTGTTTAAGGATGAGGGTGTGAGGGACGCTGTGAACAATGGAGGGTTGACTGGTTCGACGTCGAGATTACATCAACGGTTCTGGAGGAGCACTGTATGCCTAATCGTTCCGCTGATGGGAAATGTTGTGTGAGTCAGAGTGTACATTTCCAGCGTGAAAGGTAATGTTGTGGTATCGCTAGTTCTTGTCTTACTCGCTAAAGAAACATGAGAAAGGTCTTTGGATCTGAGCACTCTACAGCTGTTTATAAAGTATCTGCATACATGTCTCCGCGAGAGAAACATGTGTGTGTTTTTATATGTCAGAGCGAGAGGGCGGTGGCACTCATGACTTCCTGTTGCTGGACTAACACATGGCCCGCTCACACTATGTCAACAGAAAATGAAACGCATTGATTCAACGCTGTGACACAACACAGCCGATCGCTTTTGTCTGAAAACCACAGTGAGTGACTGACTGAGCTGGAACGCTATTTTTGTCTCATGTAAAGATAAAGCCTGAACCTTGCTCGTTCAAATAAGACGCTGTAGAATACTGCGTTAGAAAGTACATTTCTAAAATGTGTTTCAATGTCTGTTATGAATTGAACAAACAGTCTATACGTTTCTATTTACATATAGTGACGTCACTTCTGCCCTTCGACGAAATGATTCTTTCCAGTGCTTTCTTGCGGAAAATTTCATCTTAAACAGCCAGATGAAACGTTTTGGAAAACACATAAAGCCAGAAAGACTTTTTCGGTCAAAGAATAAACATTAATCATGAACTAATTAATACAATTAGTTATTGAGCAAGAACATTAAAAAATCTGTGTCAAAACGATCTCCGTATACCTGATGATTCGCAAATGTAAGCTTAGTACAGTAATGTACATTAGAAGTCATGTCTTTCTTCTTTTATACTCTTAAGAACCTTTTTCCCCTGCTGAAAAAAAAACTATAGAAACCTGCCCAAAACGCAACAGAAAATTTATTTAATTTAATGGTGATAATGGGAATTCTATGTTTTAATGGACATTATAATGGTGTCTACAGGTATGTGTCCATCAATCTGTGTCCAAAATTTGAATGAAACAGATTCACAGGTTCTGTGAATGTTACAGCTTCTCTGTGGAACCATTCAGTCAAAAATAGTCATTCTTTGGAATTGTCAAGCACCAATAATGTAACCAATAACCAATAAGGTTTTAAAAAGCAAGAAATAGAGAGGCAAAAGTTACAAACTGCAGCTTTAACCAGCTACCATTTAAAAAAAACAGCCGGTAGCCTTATGGTTCAAGATAGTCCGCTTACCTGGACCAGGTGATAACCAACGAAGACCATCTTGCAACCCGGTACAATGGAAACAGTAAATCAAACAAATCCAGTGTGATTTCCATCACCAACATGCCAAATAAATGATAGCAGAGAACTGAAACAGTCCTTCATTATATGAACAGTGTTGCAGTCTGTTTCTGCACTACATACATATCATACTTAAAGAAATCCGAACAATGAAGTGTTTCACTGGTTAAAAAAAGAATAAATGTAAGAAGAAACATTAGGTCTAAAGTTGGAATATTATTAGAGGTGTGAAAGAAGATAAAACTCTATTAATATTGACATCATACGCACATCCCAGCTAAACTCAAGCACTCTATTCATTTATCACAGTTAAGTTCTTCAACACGACAGGTTTTGATGGTAATGTTTTATATGCATCTTATAATCCTTTTAGAAACAAATCACGACGGCCAGGAACGCACAAAGACATCTTTAGAATTCAAGATTTAGTTATTATTGACAGCATTTGCCTTGAGAAGTTTATTGAGACGAATGAGAATCAGTTATGATAATTGATTTCACTATATGATTTGTAGTAATGGAGGCAGATGAATTGCAGGATATTTTATTAATATATTAAATATCTTTTTTTGAAAAAGACAATTAAAACAAACAAAGCAACTTCTGTTATTCTATAAGTGTGATTCTAAAATAATATATGAAGTATTTAGAATGGCGTTATAGTTTAATCATCCCATGCATACTGTGAGCATTTTAAATATTGAGGTTTTCTTAAGAAAAACAATCATCATATTGTTTAACACACCACAAATTTGATCATTATCAAGTTCTGCACAAACAAGTCAATAATTGTGCAAATGAAAGCAGTGATGTGTCATTATGCGTATAGGAATCAGGGACCTCTATCTGAATGCGGGAGCAGACATGCGAAACAAGAGAAGAGATGAGGTCATGCTGAATGGGCCGATAGACTCTCTGCTTGCCATTGGTCAGATGAAGGTACATTAGGTTTTCTGGTTGAATGCCAACAAGACGGATAATAATGATCTGTGTGTAGAACAGGTAGAAGGTGCCAGGTCTGGAGAAAAAGCTGGCACATAGGCACACTCCTGCCGAGCCACAGTCAACTGCCGCCTGTAAAGTACATCTCTCCCTGCTCTCATTATATGTGGCTGAAGGTGAAGTGGACGAGTCCGGTTCCAAGGCGAATATAACAAAGAGGTTAACGCTCAACACTATGCATTACACAGAAGCAAAAAGGTGGAGTATTATTACAGGGCTTTATCTAATGATGGGAAATCTGAAGTGGAAAGTGGTATTCTGAGGCATAAATTATATATATAAAGTTACTGTATCCATGTCATTTCAAAATTACTGTTATTAACAACAAATTCAAGACTCCTCTATGAGCTGCTCAAGTCCTTGGGGTTGGCAATGATGTTTCTATGGAAACACTCATAATGCCAAATGGATTCCGTTTTAGCTTTGTAATTGATGATAGAAAGTCTTATTGTAAAAGAATACAAAACATAAAGCACACCAGCATACATGGAAAGAGGTTTTCTCTGCAGCTACCTTTAAGTTACCTTCAATTACGAGTTTAACAAAGATATGTATGGTTGTCAGGAGCGCATATTAACAATAATTTCATAATGTAAATGCAGCATTTTTCTGAGGATGAAAGTATGTTAGTACAGAAGCAAACTGACATCACTCTGCAAACATTGAACATAAATCAAGTACACTTTTGCACCTTGGATTGGTTATGTGTTTTGTGACTCAATTTTGAAATCTGACACAGCAGATTAATTGTGGAAAAAAAATTAAATTACAATTCTGATACATTCACTTGATCTTGTTTTGTTCTTGTTTTATTTATAACGACATAAGGGTTGACTAAATTCTTAAGGTTAATTCATATTTCTTAACTTCCGTTATCGTTTTTAATTCATATAACATGTCTAAACATTTTATATAAACCGGCCGATAGTGTGTAAAAAATAGCTTTTATCGACCGATACCAATTATATGCTGATTTATCAGTGCATCATATATTTATAATGTTACAAGTTAAGAGAGGCTCTGTTCTTTATTTTTGATATATTCAAATTATACATTTTCATCATTTATATACAGCAAAATATGCAGGACCGTGTGTGTTTTTTGGTATAAAAAATGCTTACGTTGGCTGCCACCCAGAAAGAGGAGCTTTACATTTTTGAGTACCATATAATATTACAGCATTTTAATATCAAATTATTGTAAAAATATGTAAAATGAAAAGCTGGATCAAATAAAACAAATACTTCAGTTGGCAACACCTAAAAAATTGATCATAAAACATTCTGAAACCGGACAAACTTAGGTGATCCAACTTTCATTTTTTTTTCCAGTGAAGTAATTTATTTACATCTTAATGAGGGTGTATGAATGATGAGTATATTTATTTTTGGGTGAACTATTCCTATTCCTTTAACAAGTTTGTTCTGCATCCAGTAAAGCTTCCCCCTCTTATTGCCAAGAAGACTCAGTGGTCCTGTTACAATAACACACAGCTGAGTAATTGAACTCCCACACAGAGACTCTCTTGATTACAACACCGACTGCGGCTAAGTCAAAACCAGAGGGATTGTGCTAAGGTCTTCACTCAACAATGGGTCACTGAACCGTACCCATATGCTCATTACAGTACAATATGTGGCTAAAAAGGCACTGTGCCAAACACGAAACCAAAGCACACAGATCACATTAAATTGAAAAACGACATTCCCAATCACTGAATTTTTGACACAAAAGATAAAGAGAATCACAAACGCAACTATTTAGAAAAAGATGACTTGTGTACATTGTCAGGCAGGAATAAGCATACTGTATCATGCAGGGCATTGTGGGATATCTTCATGAAGCACATGTGGCTAGGATTGGGGGCATAGCTTTGCATGCATTCTTGCAATTTTATATTTTAATACCTGACAGGTTATACTATGATGGCCTTAGATTAGGAGGATTAGGTGGGACAACCATTTCCTAGTCCTGGAAGATGTGATCATTGTGTGCAGAAATACATCGAAAAGCATGAAACGTATTTGCAGATGTAGCAGATCTGCAGATCTCGAAAGCTTTTCAAGTGAAGTAGAAATGAATCAAAGTTTCCCTTTATACCCTAAAGCCATGTGGTAAGATTCAGAGTTTAATCCAGTTCAACAAACTGATGATACAGCCACAGAGGTGTTTTATAGGGCATGATAGGAACTGTTCGTTCATCTGTTTGCACACTCCATCTGAGTTGATTCGACAGAGGTGGAAGAAAAGTTTCTCGTACCTCCACACAGCGGACGTTCGGGGCTGCTTTTCATTGTGATTTAACGCAGATGTGCTTTAGTGGGGAGATGAATGGCTGGACGTGGAGGGAAATCGGAAGACCAACTACATAGTGCTCTTGGAATGTCGGGGCTAATAATACCCAATGATTGGTGTGCTTTGTGGCCTGCCAAGAATCATTGGCTGCACAACAGCGCGAATGTCAAACAGCCTGGGCATTGAATCACTCTGTATACGACCAACGTTTAACTCACACTTGATGTGCACCAACACTGTCTATTAAAGCAGGATGTATGGTTTTGTATTCTGTATGGATAAACTCACTAATTCTGTAACTTGTTCTGCTTCCAAACTACTTCCTATTTCAGGTCCATCATCCATCTCTATTCTCCAACTTTATTTTATTTGTTACATTTATGAATTTGGAAGATGTTTATATCTGAAGAGGCTGTGTGTTTACAGGAACAACGGTGCTCTGTCAGTCTTGTGCAGGGTTTTTCCTGCATAGAGAAATTGGAGGTGGCCGCCTCTGTCAAATCTCGTGCCCCCTCTTTCTCTCGCCAAAATTGTGTAGGTAGTCTTAACAAGAAATGCTGCGTGCATTTAACAGACTGTTTTTAATAGCTGCAGATGCGACATTACGCCACAAAGGAGTTGCTGTTTTGATATCAACACACTGAGGCGCTACAAAGAGTTGCAGAACAAGACCCAGCCTGTGTTCCATGGCTGTTTTTTTGCATCAAAGTACGTTTCATTTCTTAATTTTCTTAAATCAACATGACGAACATCATTGTGATGTCTTTAGCTGTGCAGTTGGATCGTTGAATCATGGCGAGTTCGCCAGTATGAACGCACATTGTGTACAGAACGACTCGCACACGAATGACTCATATGAACAGATTCATTTAAACAATTTAACTTTTCAGTCATTAGCGAATTCAAGAGATCCATGAATCATTCAAAGTGAACCACAGAGAATGCAAGATGTGAATGAGCTTGGCTCATTTATAAAGACTGGTTAATTCAGTTGGCGATCGTGGGGTGAAAAGTTAGTTTAAAATGATAAAAAAGCTTTATTTGACAAAAAAAAATCTATTTGGGTGAATACAAGTAATGTTTAATACCACTAAGTAATTGTAATTTTTATCTAATTTTATTAGAACTTTTAATATATCAAACTCAAAGCCACTTTGGTTAAGCCACTTAAAGGTATAGTATGCCTATGTGTGTGTACAAGATCAGGACGGCTCCACCTCCGCCTCATTTTGAGCCAGGAGAAACCCTGTTGTGTGAACAGGTGACAGACAATTTTTTAAGGTGCTTTTTATAATGTGTTGTAATGTCATGATGCATCTGTCGAATGAAATGACTATAGGTAAACGTGCCAATATACAATTCCACAATACAGTTTTCCATTTATAATATCTTATTTCAATAGGAAATGAGTAAAATGGGATTTTTCACTTGTTGACCATTTCCAAACTACACAGTTTGAAATGAAAACTAATAAATCATGCACAATAAGAGCAGACACTGAATAAGAAATGCTGCTTCAATAATGAATTTAACCGCTGATTCCTCTATGGATCCGTCCTATCACAGGTTCAAATCTAAAGTCATTTAGATCTGCATGTCCTAGAGCGGAGTAACTCATTGCCTGCTGATAAAGAGTGTCGAATTTACGTTGCACATCGTCTTCCCTTTTCATCGCTCATTCAGCAGAATAAGCAGGGCACAATAAAGCCTTTCATTCTGCAGCAATCCGATGTAAGCGAGATTACGGACTCAAGAGGGATGGAGGGAGGGATCTGGCAACGTGACTGCTTCCTGGAGCTACTCTCACAAAGACCAAAAGCACACAGCGACCTTGTCGTAACTGTAAGCATACGCTATTAAATAGAGGGCGGAGGTGAGGTAATTTAAGGCGGAAGGTGCACAGAACAAGTATACTGAGGTGCATTGTGCGTAGGGAGAAATGAGTAAACATTGTGCAGTTATTTGGGTTGGCTTATTGAGGAAAACAACTTAACAACTGAACTTACATTATTGCAAAATAAAGGAAAAAGCAGACTTTCATTGGTCGTCTACCTATCAAAAACAAGCGAAACAGACCCAGCAAAAGCCAGCGACCACCCAGATCACCCTGTTAATTACTCATACGCCATACCATCATGGAACAAGGTTTACAATTTTTCTTCTCAAAATACGGATCAACTAGAAATATTTTGCCATTATATCCCAGATCATCATGTCTTTCCTCATACTCAAATAGCAAATCCTCCTTGCTGTCATTCTCATGAGAAATCTCCTTCTCACCCTCTAATGGCTTGGCTGAAAGTGAGAGGTCATATACGGTACACATGAAACCATTTTCGCCCCCAGCTTTGACAAAGATGATAGGCGAGTCCTCAAAGTTCATGCACCTGGTTTCCCGGCGGAGGGTGAAAATAAGCATTCATTTTCAGTTCAACACACACCAGCCATGCAACCTTTTCATAAGCTGCAACCTCCACGCGTCTAAGACGTCTCATTCAGACCCGCATTAGGAAAGATGCAGCATGAAACAATGAAAGCATTTGCTCATGGACTTTCATTAACAATTGTTTGTTCTATTATGTTTCAAACAGTTTTAGCTCCTAATGTGATTTATAGAGCTGTGTAGAGCTGGGTGTTTGTGTGCTGTGCCGAGTATGGCTTACAAGATGTTTATTTCGAGCCACTTTCAAGTTGTTTTACGAAAAGAGTTGGAGTGTATCTCCATCATTGAAGCTGACCACATGCAGGCAATATAGTGATTCTGGGGTTGTCAGTAAAGAGAAACATGAACTGTACAAAATAGGTTAACATTAAGGGAGTGTTTACATTTGACCGCTTCAACTAAATTTTATTTAGAACACATCTATGGTAAAGGCATTTTTGGATGCATATGTACAGATGCATATTTCTCTACAAAGTGGAAACGTCAACTTCTGGCCTAGCATGCACAATACACAATTTTAGCAAATCTGTGAGAACAGGGAACACAAGCAAAACTGTGTAAATGTGCCCTAAGACTGCCAAAGGATACATAGTTGGTTATAAATATTATTAATCTCAAATCAAGAGCCTGAAAAATGTAAAATCGGCCAATTAAAAATATTTTCTTAAAAGTAAAAAAATAAACAAAGAAAAAATTATGACAATCCTAAAGACAATCTTTTTTTGTGCCAGACACAACATTGAAAGTTGTAACTTTTAAAAGAATTACATTGTTTATTCAATCAAGTTTGCTTGCATACTGGTCTCTACTGTACATTACAGCCCTAGGAATTATGTGACAGAAAAATGTCTGACTTGGTTTTTTAATCTACCTGTATCTGTTCCTCCGAAGAACATGGATCATTTTCATGCTACCTTCATTGTGATTTTTGGAAGCTTAAAGGCCTCAGTGCCCATTTACTCAAGTTGTATGAGAAACAGCCACAAGCAAAGTCTTTCAAAATATCAGAATATGTTCAAAAAAATTTAACAGTTTTGGAAAATATCAGTCTAAATAACGACAAATTTACCCTTTTTAAGCGACATGGTCCCGCAGTCTTTTCCTGCACTAAGCGTACTGTAAGTCCATTGGATACAATTCCGATGATATCCTAATAACAAAGATAACAAGAGTCAATTGAGGCTTTGGCATACTACATGGAGAAGGATGGCTGATCTCTTCCTGAGGAGAGATAGCACAATGTCGCACCAGCGGTGACTCACTGCAGAGTGGGAAGAGGACAGGCTATTTCTGTTAAAAGACTATTAACAAAGGAGGGGGGACCTTGAGGACTCGTGCTTTGTCCATTCCGCTGTCATATTTCATCATTTGCCTGGACGGATAAGTCGTGAGGAGAGAACGCAACCTGTCGTTCAACTTTTGATTGAATGAAAGGGGGAAGCCTCAACCGACCACATCTGCTTAAGGATATGAGGACAAACCACATCATTCTGGGATTAGTTTAAAGTTAAGTGGAGACAAACTCTGCAAAGTTGAACAAATTACTGTCGGGATCTTTCTGGCCTTATCTTTGAAACAGATGACATCAGACTGTGATGAAAAGCGTATCTCCACAGCTTCTCGGTTATTGACAGGTGAATGCTTATATAGCGATCATCACATTCAACTTTAATGGTAGCCATTAATTATTGAGAAGAGCTTAATTTGTGCCCACAAGTCAGGTGGGTGCAACTTAACTGGCAGGCGCTAAGGGTAAAATGAATCAACAGCACTTCGACTGTGTAAATGAGCTATTTTGGAGATGTTCAGTAAGTAACTGTAGCCACCACAAATGCAGAAAAAACTGAACTGATCAAATTTATAAGACAATGAAAGGATTTTAGTAGTTTTTACAGGTTATTACAATTGTTTAAGACATAAACTATGGTTCCAAAGTCCGTTTACCAAAGTCGTGCCACCCGGCAGCCATGTTTGCAACACCTCTGGGAAGCTATTTAGTTTACGTCATAGCAAGTCCACCGCCGTATCTACTTGAATGGGGGATGGCATATATTTCTAAAATCACTGACAAAGATCACAATTAAACAGCATATATCACTTTTTTTAAGGTTGCCTCATCTACTGCTTGATAATATCAATATCTTTGATGGTTCTTAAAAGTTTCTACAGTTTTTCAAAGTTCCTGTAGTACAGTACTTTAAATGCGACGGAACAGGTCTCATAGGAGTAACCTAGCAAAATCCAATTACTGTGGTCTTACTGGAATCATTTTGTAGATTCTACAAACAAAAAGCCCTCTTTTCCCTCACCTGCAGCTATAAACACTGTGTAAAAACATTTATTCAAAGCGTGTGTGCATACTGTCTCGATGCAACACCATGCTACTCCTACCCCAACATTCATATGGGTTGGAGCACATCGATGCAATGAAATACACAGACTTTGTTTTTCATAAGAGGCTGTGGGGTTTATTTTATTATAAGGTGTGTCTTGACTATAGATTGCACTTTCTTTCTGGCATACTGTTACCTAGGACATGCTGTATTCCTGGTTTCAATGCATCCTGGTTTACAAAAAAATTACTTTAGAGCCATAGTAGAAAAGGGAAAGCTGATCGCATTGCTGTGTGTGTGGTACTTCAGAAAATGGGTGGAAGATTTGAAGAAATATGCCTGCAGTACATCTCATGGAAAAGAAAATATGCTGGTATCATTTCAAATCTGGCATTGTAACTTCATAAAAATAAAATAAAAACAGCGACCCTGATGTTGCAAGTAGGATGTGACTTAGGGATGTGCATTTTTCAATAATTAAATTTTCGAATATTAAGGCTCTTAAAAAACGAATATTCGAATATTGGTTTATTTAAATTAAGTTAATAATGACGTCATTTGTTACGTTTTTATTTAGAAAACTCAGATCTAACAAGAATTGTTAATAATGTTGATAAAGTAAACGGGCCTGATCACTTTGTTAAGATCCTAAAAAATACCCCTAAACAAAGACTGAGCCGTATACGCTTTCCCTGCGATGGTGGTCTGAGGAAGATATTCTGATCAGCACTGCATAAATATTGTTTTCTTTGTCGTTCACGGTCAGTGTTTGTGTTGTTAAGCTTTGAATTGGATTTGCATCAATAAATAAGGTAGGCCTTTTTATTCTGACTAACGTAAGAATCACAGCGCGTTTTAAAACATAAAAAAAAGCATCCGTGCGACTTTATTTATAGGCTGTAACTTGAAGGCCACGACACTATTTGAACTTCTAGAAGGAAAATCCTTGCTTTTAGGTTTGGAAAAAGGTGCCATTCTTATGTTAAGGCCAAATTCATTAACATTTGTTGCAGTGAAATGTACATTTTAATGTTTCTAATTGTTGAAATTAGCATAACTTAATATATTTTAATGAAGGAATATGAATTTATTAAGAACAACCGCTCCGAAGAAGTTATGGTAATAAATTAATTATTGTAAATCATTTAACATGATGTTGGCATTTTTATATTAAGTATTTTCACGAATTCTGGCTCACCAGTTTTTAAAAATGTTAATATGTTGATGTGTCAGGGCAAAAACTTAAAATATTTAAACTAGCTTGCGATCCGAGTGAACAAAGATATAGGAATACATACAAATGATTTTTTATATTTTCTGTATATTATAAAATCATTACAGATGAAGTGAAGAAACGTTAAAAAGACGTGACAACTCTAAGGTCTTCTTTAGGGGTAACTTAACCTTGTGGTAACGCAGTTTTATTCTTCTGAAAAATATGAATATTCGAATAGCATTTGTAATATTCGAATAGTTATTGCGGATCGAATATGCAAATTTTTGAATATTCGTGCACATCCCTGTGTTCTTTGATCTTTTCCTGCTGTAGTTTATTGTTGCTGTCAAATAAACACATTTACGAACCCTATTTGCTCTAAAACCAAAGGGAAATAGCTAATAATTTGTTAGGAACTCAGGTCCTAAAACTAATCTTAAAATCTGATTGGCTGACAGAAATGTTGTCTCAGGACCAGGACTGGTAAGGATGTTGGCAAAATCATGGATATCAAATTTTAAACTTAAATTCTGGACTTCTTTGAGGTTTTCCTGCCAAGAGTGCAAATCAATACTGAACTCTTTTAGTTCCATTCATTATCACCCAGAGCGTCGAAATGAAGACGACACCAATTTGCAATTAACAGCTTGTGTTTTTAATCATGTCACTTGAACACGACAGCAGAAGCCCCTTTGGTGAATGAGGTGTCTGTTTTTCTCCTTGATCTTTAAGCTCCATGAAAAGCTTTGGTTCTTGATGAGAAAAGGAAAGTGTTTCAGAAAAGCCGCCCACTATCAATTAATTTCAATTCATTGCTGTTTTCTATCGGTGAATCTCCTAGGAAATCAATTATGGTAGGTCTGAGCAAGATATGTTATATAATGTCAGTGCTAAACATGAGCTAGAAGGGAGAGGGAAAGTGTGTAATTTCTGAACCTACGGCATTATTTTATTGGACAGTTCTACCCCCAAAAAACTTCTGTCATCATTTATAAATTGTTCCAAATCTGTATATATTTCTTTGTCCAGATGAACACAGTTTTGGCCACCAGTGACTACGATGGTAAGAAAAATGACAATGGTGGTCAAAAGTGCCCCAGAACTGTTTGTTATCCTACATTCTTCAAAATATCTTTCTCTGTGTTCATCAGATCAAATTTATCCAGATTTGGAAAAACTCAAGTCTGTGAAAATGATGACATAATTTTCATTGTTTGATCAAGGGTTGCATTAGCAAACGGCAAAATTACAGTTTTCAACCATTTCGTGTCTCACTACCATTGGTAAGACAAATAGATGGTTCGCTTATAGTTTTCACATCATCTTACACTGCCCAAAAGAAAAGTTTATCAGTACATCTATGTTAACAAGCTAATGTTCTGGTATTACGAAACCAGACTTTAGAAAAACAGTATGATTCATGAACCAGGTTTGTCAGGGTCATTGTTGGTAGAACAGCAGAGAGAGAGGGGGCCCAACCACAAATAAAAATTGTTCTGGGCACCACAAAATTTAAAGACAGCCCCTCCACAGCGCCTTCCAGTGGGCCTTAAGCATAAGTGTGTTTATAGGTCTCAGTTACGGAGAGCATAACCTATGGTCCAACACCAAGCGAGACACCCGTTGGCCAAGCATGAAGTCTGTGCAGTATCATTCATTCAGTAAGAGTAATGAAACAAACCTCAATAAGGAATGTAGTGACCACGCTAGTAATGTTTGACTCAATCAGAACAATCAGAACATCAATGCAATTAAGCCAAGTGGACACTAGCATCAGAACTCGGTCCAGGTTTTGATTTGACCTGTCCCACCTCATCCATAACATTTTCAAGAAAAAAGGTCGGAGGACAAAGATTTCCCTCAAGGGCAATTGGTGTTGACCTGCATCATAAAACAGTATGTAGCGAAAACTGTCTCTGCTTTTAGTATAATGGCCACCTGGCACCACTTGTGGTTTTCACTATCCTGGGAGGCTATAAAGATACAAAAGCAGTCCTGTCTGGACCAATCAGATTTCAGTATTTATGTGTTCCCTCTGACAGCAGACAGACCGTCGGAAAAACCACCAGATCCTAGTTGCAAACATGACGAGGTGAAAAACTTTTCTACAGATATATTAAACTTTTTGGAAACAACAAACACTGTCGAACACCAGCCGGAGCGTAGTCAGGAGAAGGCTGGGTTAACGGCAGCATTATCACCATTAGCATTATCAGGATTTATCTGGGCAACACAAGAGGTGTAAGGAGTGAATCCCATCAGCTCGACGCTGACATGATTGATGGAAGCAATTACCACAAGGACCTGCATTTAGGTCTTCCTAATGGAGGGAGTGTTGAGCGATACACCGTCCGTGAGAATCAGGAGGAGCGCTCTCCTCCATACTTTCACATGTTCTCTTTCCTCTTTCCTCTCAGCCTTTATGGCAGCTGTGCTCAGAAGCTGAACTTTAATTTGTGAGATTTGACAACAGTCAGCATGCCAGAGGCGCGCAACATCGAATTTCAAAGAGATTCATTCATTCCGCATTCCTCATTTTGACCAGGTGACATAACTGCGCTTTTAGCCACTTTCAAGTCAACGTACCAATGACATGGTGCTGGGATATACGGAGAGAATAAATGTGTGAATCTCACATAAACAAAAATTTCTTTCTTGTGACTTTGGGGTGAATTATGACAGAGATTCTCAACAGTTTTCGTAAAGTTCACCCAAATGGTCCTTTCCCCGAAGCATCTTGTTTAAGATATAACCCACTCTTGACACCTCTGTGTCACAGGTCAGAGGATGGATGGCTACAAAAAAGATGCCTAATAACATTTGGCCTGCCTCAGGCTGAAACTTTAGATTTATCCAATAATGCCATGTGAAATCCTGAAGATCCTGTGTGTATTTTTTGGAGGATCTATTGACACGCTAAAAAAAATCAGTAAACATAAGGCACAATGTACTGTATTAATATGAAGGAATTTTCCGTATTCATTTTTTTAGAGTTGTTTTACCTGTATTTTACATTTTGCACTGCATTGAATTATATTTAATCATTAACAGAAATTGAATGTTTTTACAGTGCAGAAATGCACACCAAAGGTCCCTTTACATGGAATTCGCAATGTTGTTTCTACAGTAGTCCTAAATGGACAAACTGCTCTACAGAGTGCGTTTCATAAATACGTTATCTCCATCGGCAAAGAAGCAACAACGTGATGACATTTTAGTCCTGTGTAAGCCCCCGTAGTGCTTTGAAAGGGAGGGTTGAAGTGAGCCATTGGTCGCAATTCGCAACCTCACCACTAGATGCCGCTAAATGTCATACCCTGGACCTTTAAAGCATTCAAATTTTTTGAAAGTGATTGAGGGGATACTTGTATGAGAAAGAGCATCAACTGCTGTGAAATAAACTAATTTGCTAAGAAAATCATTACACAATCCTGCTGCAAGAAAAGCGTTGCTCACTGTTGATTTTGTTGTTATGTAGGAAATGTGAGTGCTTGTTCTACTTTTGTTGTCGTCCAGGAAGAGAATAAATGAGCCACTGTACCATACAGAAGAATAATGTGCCTTTTGTAATTACTGTTAAGGTAAGTGGGTATTTGTCACAAGCCCCTCACATTCCACAAGCACAGCAACTTGAGCCAACCACTATCTCTGTGCCAACGTAGAGGGTGAAAAGTTACAAATGAATGACCAGTCTCACAAACAAAGACTGGTGATCTCTGAGTGTTGCCCAGTGTTATTTAAAGGTGCATTCCGTAATTGCTTCGGTTTATGTTGCTATGGCCAACACATCAGTTGTCTTGGACAATCCGGCACCCAATAGTGTTTAAAACGTTTGCATTTACACACTACATTACAGTCAGTAGGGCTGCACAATAAATTTAAGTTACTGGAATATTGCAAAGGGTGCCTATCACTATATGCATACCTGAAAATGATTAGTAATAACTAAATGATTGAATTCTTCAAAATGTTTTGTTTTACTGAACACAGCTTCAGACCAAAGGCTACACTGAAAGAATTGCGATTCAGCAACACAGCTAGAACAGAGAAACAACAGGAAACACTAAACTTAACTGACTTGTTCTTTGAGCTGACAGCTTCTTTGTCTGCGAGTATTACCCTTAAACCCTAAGATCAGTGATGAGAGCAAGAGTTAAAGACCGAGGGAGTCAACCTATATCCCGGTTTGTTTCCTAGACCTATAGCGCGAGCCTAGGGAAGAAGGAATGTCATCAAACTATTACAATGATTAAAATCTCTTCCTGCTTAATGACAGGTCCCATAGCCATGCAATGTAAATACAGCTCGGAACAGGGCCAAGCTCTCAGTGATGCAGAAACTAAGGGGTATGCTGCTCCCCGGATGAGATAGGCAACTTCTGAAAGCCGCCCTTGAAATGTTATGCCTGCAGGCTACGAATTACCAAATGCTGTTAAAATCAGAGAAACAACAGAATGATTATAAAGGGAATAGAGTCACACTTCCTCAACAAAGCTCAGCAACCCCCCTAAATATTGGCTTTCACTCATTTGACCAGAAATGTCCAAATACTTTCAATAATTACATTTAATATAACATTGATGGGCGTGCTCTCTCACACGCTGTCTGGTTGACGCGTGGACGTGCTCTATCTCTCATGCTCATGCGTGGACATCCTCTTTTGCTCCGTGATGACGCGTGGGCGTGCTTTTCTGGGAGAATTGTCCAATAAGTGACTAAGAACCCTTGTTACGAAACGGGAATCTATGCTCGAAAAAAAACTCCCTGGCGGAGTAAATCGGGCACAAAAATACTACGTCATACGTTCAACTCGTTTTTGACAAGTTGGCCTTGTAAAGCTTGAAAAGCCAGCACGTGTAACAGTGTAAAGAAGTCAGAATGCATGAAATAGCTTGTTACCCCACCTTTAAGAATAGTAAATGCATTAGCTAAAATTTTGAGTAGTTGACAAATATACCAAACATGTGTCCTATGTTGTGACAGCATAAATATAGAAAAAAACTGTTCATATTAATTTATTATTTTATATTTATATTTGTAATATTACAATACATTTTTAATAACAATTACCCTAAATCTCTCTTTTCCTACATGGTGCTGTCACACCATGGAACACATTTACACATTTTGTCATCTTGTGCTATATTTAAAAAAAATCTAATTTTGTTATCTAATACAGTGACATTCATTCATTTTAAAGTGTGGCTTAGGTGCCCAAAATAATTTCTGCAGTCGCTGTATGTGGCATATATATGCCTTAAAAAATGAAAGATTTAAGGTGTAAAGTGAAAATACATAGTCACTTTCATTTGCCAAAGTATGAAAGCTATGCTAGATCAGCCGGATTCTGGCTGGTCTGGCTGGCACAATACAACTCTTATCAGTTCCAGTTTCCTTCTTTTACACCTCCACTGGGTAAGCAAACACAATGGAACAAAACTACACAGCCAAGCAAACGCAGAGAACATGTTTTCACACATATATAGGTTTTCACATACTGAACATGTAGACTGCTTTGTTCTGTCGCTAGAAGGTATTTGA